>CM061554.1:221705461-222090461 GCA_030864225.1 Capsicum baccatum var. pendulum | reverse complement strand
TCAAGGGATACGTTGGGGCCTTGTGTATATCCTTCAAGTAATTAAGCAAGGGTATATCCTTTTCCTGACTCTAATGTTTCTGAAATTCTTGATGACTTGTTAGCCAAATAAGTCATTGAACTTCCTAAGTCAAAGTGACCTGAAGAATCAAACAAAGTCGATGATCCTAAATACTGCAAATTTTACCGCATTGTTGGTCATCACACCACAAAATGCTTCATTCTGAAGGAAAAGATCATGACATTAATGCAAGAGGAAAAGATCACCATTGATGATGGCGATATAGTTAACGAAAATCATGTTAGCGCCAAACTACACCATATGAAAGGTTCAATTTCAAAAGCTATGCGCTCTGTAGAATCACCAAAAATTGAAAAAATCATCATGCTACAATTTGGGAGCTTTGACCCAATAAGGGTTCCAGCCTTAAAGAAAACAATGAGAAAATCCATTCAAAATGAATTCTCCAATAGCAAGAAGTGTGATACTTGGACATTGATCGCTCGCGAAAGAAAAAAATATCAAAAGTTTTCTAAACTCCAACTTTCAAAAGTCGACACAAGATCAAGTGCAAATCTGTTTCAACCAATGGGGGCAATAAATACCAAACTAAAGTGCAACCATACTCCATTACAAAGGATTGGAAGGAAAGTTACATTACAAGAATTCTTCCCCAAAATGCTCCTTGCTGCACGAGCTTAAACTGCAAGTTAAAAATGCTCCTTGTTGTACGAGCTTAAATTGCAAGTAAAAAATGCTCCTTGCTGCACAAGCTTAAACTGCAAGTCAAAAATGCTCCTCGATGCACGAGCCTAAATTGCAAGTCAAGATGCTCCTCGACTCACGAGCCTAAACTGCAAGTCAAAACGCTCCTTAAGGTACGAGTTTAAACTGCATGTCACTCGTGGCCCGCATGAGTCTAAACTGTGAACGGATCTCTCAAAAAAAAGAAAGGAAAAGTATGAAGCTTGAATGCATATTTGGAGTCCTTTGAAGACGTCGTCTTAAAGCAAAATGATTCTTCATTATCTCTCAAGCAATAAAGTCTTCTCGACAATAAAAAGACTTGTGGTACTATGTATATTGCTCTAGTCTAGCCTTCAACATATTGCAGAAGTGATGCGTCCTAAAACATGAAGTAGATGATGAAATTCATGAAGTATCCAAAATCTAAGGAGAAATAGAATATCACAAGATTTAGGCTGCAATTTTGGAAAAGTACCTGAGAAAATATAAAGGTTATATGCTGATGGATTTCACGCTTAATGTAGATCTATGCGTCTACTTTCCAATGCAAAAAATGGAACCTGATTCCGATACTTTCATGTCAAGATATGAAATTTATCGTGACGCTACACAGAGCTGAAATAACTAGCGAACCAAGATTAGAAGGTTGTTTTTGTAGAAATATCTGGGATGATTTGGATTCAACCTAATTGTGGTTTCCACGAGAGACGTAGCTCCACGAGTCTACTTTCCAATGCAAAATATGGAACCTGATTCTGATACTTTCATGTCAAGATATGGAATGTATCATGACGCTGCTCAAAGCTGAAATAACCAGCGAACCAAGATTAGAAGGCTATTTTTGTAGAAATATCTAGGATGATTTGGATGCAATCTAATTGTGATTTCTGCGTGAGACGTAGCTCTGCAAATCTACTTTCCAATGCAAAAAAATAGAACCTGATTTCGATACTTCCACATCATGATATGAAATTTATCGTGACGATGCGCAAAGCTGATGAAACTAGCAAACCGAGATTAGAAGATCGATTTTGGGGCAATATCTAGGACGATTTTGTCACGCCTCAAATCCTATTGGGGCGGACTGACACCCATAATCGAGGAGGCCTGGGAGAACCAGCTCATAACCTTATACTTCCCATGCATACCTCTATGACAACCCGAAATTCGGACAGCATTATGTCACATATAAAAGGAAATAATCACCTGTATAAGCTCGAGCACACATATATATATTTATACAATACTTGGCCGTTGGAGCCATCACGTCTATTAACAAAACACCACCTTGACTGTACATTAGGTCTACAAAGCCTCTAGACAATACACAGAGTTTAACTAAGGTCGAGACACACCTCGCCATATAACGAACTTCTATACAATACCAAAAGTGACTGGAAATGACACAGAAAGCCCCGAAGCAAACTGGAGCTCACCAAAAGCAGCTGGATATCCTGGCTCCTACTTGTGCAGTGTATGAGCTGAGGTACCTGTGCCTGCAGCATGAAATGCAGGTCCCCGTGGGGGATATCAGTACAAAATATGTACTGAGTATGTAAAGCTGTAGATAATCACATATGATATAGGAGCTCAATAAAAATCAGAAACAAGTGAATAAATCGTAATAGGAGTGGACTGCACTTACTAGAACTTGTGACAACCTGTACATTGTATTTATTCAATCACTTTACCTTCGTTCTTATCATCTTTGTAATCATTACTGTATTGTACTGTGACCATTAGGCTGCCTCCAATACATATCAACTGGGATCGACCCATGATAGGCTTATGCCCTTGGGATACCACCCGATAAGAGAGAACTTCCATCACATAGTTCAATTAATCTTTGAGATTGTTATTTCGGTCGCCACCGCATTTTTGATACTTAGAAACAATGATACATCAATAAGAGACATATAAATAGACCATCAATGCAATAACAATGAAATAAGAACTCATTGGCACATCAATGAAGTGTTTTGGAGTCATCAATGCCATAACAATGAAGTAGGAACTTATTGGTATATCAATGAAACGTTTTGGAGTCATTAATAGCACATGGATCTTATTTGAGTAACCGGATACTTTCTGACATTCATTAGTGCAATAAACATGTAAGATTTGGAAAACAAGTAAGTATTGGAATGTCTTGACGAAACAAGTTCATTGGTAATGTAGGACATCATACAAAACCATTATGGATCACATGTTACTGAATAACTTTGGAAACTTTCTTAATAGAACAATTGTTCACTTTCATGCCAAAGATATGGTATAGAGTATGCTTTATATACCTGATTGTCAACCTTCAATACTAGTCCCAAATGGACTTCCCATCTTTTTGGATTACTTATCTACAATGAACATATATAGCAATCTAGTATTAGCGAACAAACGTCACAATTCAATTATTTGAATTCACCAAACTAGTGGTTAAGTAGTAAGCCTTAATTACACCATAAAGGGTGTTACTTTAACCCTCTTATACTCCAATTACATTCACATGCCATGCATAATCATACAAGATCCTCCAATATCAAGTTTGGATTCATTTATCCTTCCAACCAATCCATTAAACCAAATTGAGCCATAGACATAATTAATCATCAATTCAATAGTATATCACCATATCCACCTTCCATAATTCAATTACCATATCCACCTTCCATAATTCAATTACCATATCCACCTTCCACAATTCAATACAATTAAACTATGCAAAATAGTCCATAACCCTATTTTCATCACCTTTCAATAACAACCAATACACATAATCCTCTATCACATATATACATATGGAAAAGAACAAAGGCAAACAATATTCATACCTTAGAATTCACCTCTTGATTATGCAATCCTGTATGCACAAATAATAGGTGCCGTTCGAAGCTCTCGAGATGACAAACGCAATTATCGGATTACTTTGGAATTCCTACCGTTGAATCAAAAGTAATTTAAAGGTCAAATTTGGCTAGGGTTTGTTCTTTCTCAATGATTGATGATGAAAATGAGTTTTTGAACTCATATACATGTATATATACACATATTCCCGTCCATAATATAATAGGAAATGACCAAAATGCCTTTAAAATTTAAATAATGTCAAATCGGTCCTTTGGTGGACTATTTTGGTAAGCTAAAGTAGATTGATCATAACTGTATGATCCGATATCAGATTTGGGTGAAATTGGTATCGTTGGAAGGATAATTCAAAGGGCTTTCATTTCATATAAAGTAGGCCACCCAATTCGTCCTGTACAAGGAGTTATGGTCATTTGACGTTGACCCTAAAAATCTATTTTGATAGGCTGAATTAAAACGAGTATAACTCCTTACTCAAACATTAGATTTCGATGAAACCAATTGAATTGGAAAGAAGACTCAAAGATCTTTCTTTTCATAGGTCGCAGCTTTCCCAGTTCATTATATTAAGGGAGTTATGATCGTTCGAAGTTGACCCAAAAATTCGGCTAGCCTCAGTAGTTTGTGTGCAAGAAATTTTCCTGCACATTTACTATTCCCAAATATCCCGGCCACCGTTTTATAGTTTCGAACGTGCTCGATTATATCCGAAACCTATCCGTTTTTCAAAATCTTTATATCGTTGGAAAGCTTATTCAATAACCTTCACATGGAACCATCGACGGGTAAATTCCGGTATAAATAAAATAATAAAAAAACTAATTCCATATAAATAAGACCAATACACGTACTTGAATATGGGGTGTTACATCGTTCTCCCCTTTAGGACATTCGTCCTCGAATGTTAGCGTAGTTATTCAACCAAAACAAGTTAAAGTCCATCATTAATATTCACGTCATCACATAAATACTATGCATATATAAAAAAAAACTTACTTGTTAATGTTCTAACTCCGTTTCTTGAACTTCCTCTTCATCTTTGAACAAATGAGGGTACTTAGATTTCATTGCTTCCTCAGCTTCCCATGTAATCTCTTCCCTTTGACGATTTCTCCAACGTACTTTCACCGATTCTATCTCTTTATTTTTCATCTTCTTAACTTGGCGATCTAGAATAGCAATAGGCACTTCCTCATAGGTAAGATTTTCCGCAACTTGCACGTCATCAGTAGAAGTGATATGTGATGGATCTCCGATGCACTTTCGAAGCATTGACACATGAAATACCGGATGTACTGATGAGAGCTCTTGGGGTAGCTCTAATTCATATGCAACTTGTCCAAACCTTCGAGTGATCTTATACGGGCCTATATAACGTGGACTCAACTTCCCTTTCTTGCCAAATCTCATTACCCCTTTTATTGGTGATACCTTCAAAAATACCCAATCACCTATAGAAAACTCTAGCCCTCTCCTTCTACTATCCGCATATGACTTGTGTCGACTTTGGGCTATTTTCAGTCGTTGCTGAATTACTTTAACCTTCTCAATGGCTTGATAAACAAGATCCGGTCCGAACAAAAGAGTTTCACCCACTTCGAACCATCCTATTGGTGATCTACACTTCCTTCCAATAAAGCTTCATATGGTGCCATTTTGATACTTGAATGATAACTATTATTGTAGGAAAACTCAATAAGAGGTAAATGATCATCCCAGTCGCCCTTAAAATCTATTACACAAGCTCGTAGCATATCTTAAAGTGTTTGGATAGTACTTTCTGCTTGTCCATCTGTTTGAGGGTGAAAAGCGGTACTCAAATTCACTTATGTTCCCAAACACCTCTGAAAAGACTTCCAAAAGTTTACGGTAAATTGGGTTCCCCGATCTGATATAATAGAGATTGACACTCCATGTAATCGGACTATCTCTTTAATGTACAGCTTCGAATACTCTTCAACTGTGTAAGTGGTCCTAACTGGTAGAAAATATGCGGATTTGGTAAGCCTATCAACAATCACCCATATAGAATCAAACTTTCGGGATGTACGAGGCAAACCAATAATGAAATCCATGTTGATCATGTCCCACTTCCAGCTTGGAAGATCAATGCATTGCATATAACCTCTGGGTTTTTGGTGCTCAACTTTAACTCTTTGACAATTTGGACATTCAGCTACAAATTCTGCAATGCTCTTCTTCATGTCATTCCACCAATACATATCTTTCAAATTTTGATACATTTTGGTTGATCCTGGATGAATTGAATGCCTAGAACAATGTGCCTCTATCATAATCTTCTTTCTTAGCCCGTTTACATCCGGCACACACAATCGGTTTTGGCGCTGAAGTACTCCTTCTCGCGTAAGCTCAAATGCCTTGGTTGCACCACTCTGAACGTTCTCCTTAAGCTGTAATAAAATAGGATCTGCATATTGCTTCTCTTTCACTTCAGCTACAAATGAAGATTCCGCAGCATTATGTACGATAAGCTCTTTATCCGGAGTTTCAAGAAGGCGAACTCCCAAACTAGCTAACTGGTGAAGATATTTAATCATCCCTTACCTTTCTATAGGTGCCATCATAGCCTTACGACTTAACGCATCAGCTACCATATTTGCTTTCCCTGGATGGTACAAGATATCAACATCGTAGTTTTTTAATAGTTCAAGCCATCTCCACTGCCTTAAATTTAGATCCTTCTGATTAAAAATATATTGCAAGCTCTTATAGTCAGTATATATATCAACATGAACCCCATATAAGTAGTGGTGCCATATCTTTAAAGCAAAAATAACTGCTGCCAGCTCAAGATCGTGTGTAGGATAATTTTTCTCATGTGGCCGTAATTGTCTAGAAGAATATGCAATTACCTTACCATGCTGCATCAATACACATCCTAAACCAATTTTGGAAGCATCACAATACACTGTATACCCTTCGGTACCGTCTGGAAGTACCAACACGGGTGTAGAAATCAACTTGTTCTTTAAATCTTGAAAACTCTTCTCACAGGCATTATTCCATTGGAATTTGGATGCTTTATGGGTTAGCTTGGTTAAGGGTGCTGAAATGGAAGAAAAGACTTTAACAAACCTTCTATAATAACCGACCAACCTGAGAAAACTACGAATCTCCGTAGGCATTATGGGCCTTGGCCAGTTCTTCACAGCTTCTATCTTTTGAGCATCAACCTTTATCCCTTCACTAGATACAATATGACCCAAAAATGCCACCGACTTTAACCAAAACTCACATTTAGAGAACTTTGCATAAAGCTTACAATCACAAAAAGTCTGCAATGCCTGTCGTAAGTGATTGGCATGGTCCTCTTCTGATCTAGAATAAACTAGAATATCATCTATAAAAACTATCACAAATACATCTAGGAATGGCTTAAACACCCTATTCATCAAATCCATAAAAGCTGCGAGTGCATTTGTTAGCCCAAATGACATAACTAGAAACTCATAATGACCATACCGTGTTCAGAAAGTTGTCTTGGGTATATCCTTCTCTTTGACCCTCACTTGGAGGTAACCTGACCTCAAATCAATCTTAGAAAAGCACTTGGCGCCTTGTAACTGATCAAATAAATCATTAATTCTTGGGAGAGGATATTTATTCTTAATAGTCACCTTATCCAATTGCCGATAATCAATACACATCCCCAGCGAGCCATCCTTTTTGCGTACAAATAACACTGGTGCTCCCCAGGGGGACATACTAGGCCTTATGAATCCCTTCTCTAGAAAATCTTTCAATTGCTCTTTCAATTCTCATAATTCTGCTGGGGCCATTCTATACGGAGGAATGGAGATTGGTTGGGTGCCTGGTATTACATCAATACTAAACTCTACTTCTCGTTCAGGAGGCAAACCTGGAAGATCTTCAGGAAATACATTAGAAAATTCATTTACCATCGGAACAACGTGAAGAATTGGTGGCTCCGCTTGTGTATCCCTTACTCTAACTAAATGATATATGTATCCCTTGGAAATATTCTTCTTGCCTTAAAATAAGAAATAAATCTACCTCTTGGCGCGCCAATTTCACCTTTCCATTCAAGGACTGATTCATTTGGAAAATAGAAATATACCTTTTTCGTGCAGCAATCAATTGTGGCATAACAAGACGTCAACCAGTCTATACCCATTATAACATCAAAATCTACCATTTCTAACTCTACAAGATCAGCCATCATATCACGACCACAAATAGTTACTATGCAGTTTCGGTAAACCCTTCTAGCTATAATAGATTCCCCAATCGATGTGGACACTTCAAATGGATTAACTAATAGTTCAGGTATTCTTTTGAACTTTCCAGCAACCAATGGAGTAACATAAGATAATGTAGAACCAGGATCAATTAAGGAATATACATCGAATGAAAAGATAGACAACGTACCCGTAACCACATTTGGGGAAGCCTCTAAATTCTATTGATTCGCTAGAGCATACGTACGATTTTGAGCCCCGCTAGAACTCGTGGCTCCTCTATCACCTCTAACACGACCCATTGGTTGTGAACCCTTTCTTGAATAAGGCATCGATGATGATGATGCAACAAATGACCCCGTAGGTCATGCCATACCCCTTATGCCCCTTCGTGGGAATTCTCTCATCATATACCCCGACATACCGCACCAAAATCAAACATTGGTCCCCAACCGACATGCGCCCAAATGATACCATCCATATTTATTACATGGCTCTCGAGGAGGTGTCGATTGGCTCATATTCCCTTGCCCTAGGTACCCCACTGTCTGTGAACTCTGACTCTCACTTTTGTGCCCAAATTGCTTTCCTCTGGACCCTTGGAACTGTGGTGGGGCACTAGCTGCAGAATAAGAAGATAATGGCCTAGGTGTTCTAGCAGAAAACTGTGGTCTGAACCCTCCTTGGGCTGCCATAAACTGCCCTATAGATCTGGCCCTCTTAGAATATCCTTTTTCTAATTCCTGTGTTCTTCTCCTCTGCCTCTGATCTTCCATTATCTGGGCAAAATCTTGGATCCTCGCTATGTTCATATCTTTGTTCAAAGCGGCAATAGTACAATCTCTAACCAGATATGGATCCAGCTTATCCACATATTAATGAACTCTGTCATCCATAGTAGCTATAACATTAGGAGCATATCTCAACAAGGAATTAAATCGGAGACTGTACTCCCTTATGCTCATATTCCCCTGACGAAGATTTAGAAACTGATCTGCACGGGCATGACGAATCTCGAATGGAAGATAATGATCAAGAAATGCCTCTTTGAAATCTTTCCAAGTAGCTGGGGGTGCATCAATACCCCTAGATCATTCTCGTACCAATATATATCCTCCCCTTTGAATCTATACGTCTTTAACTCCACTGTCTCTCTACCCGTTACATGCATAACATCTAAGGCCCTTTGAATTTGATCAATAAAGTCCTGTGGGTCCTCGTTAAGATCTGATCTAGTAAAAGTGGGAGGATCCATCTTAAGAAAATCTTGTGTTCGAAGTCTAGCCACCCTATCTGTACCACTAGGACCCATGGTAGGAATGACTTGCCCTTGAACTTGCCCAGCAACTACACGAGTCAAAAGTTGCACTGCATTTCTAAGATCTTGATCAGCAGCATTAATAGGTGGCTCTGGGGATATAGTTCTCCTCTCCCTTATTTCTTCCAGAGTGGAAGAAGTTTCTGATGCATGCTCAGCTGGAGCCTCACTTTGATTAGCTGGTATAGTGGGTGACTTACTAGTCCCCTCTCCGGCAGCCACATCTACTTGCTTACCGATATTCTTGCTTTTGGTAACCGGCATCATTACTATAATAAGAGAAAAAAATGGATTCAGTGGTCAACTATGACTTCATATACAATATAGGATCTATCGCACGATCTAAGACATGAATAAAAGAAACAATTCCTAAATGTCCATAGCCTACTGTTTATAGATGCGGTGCACAACACACCGATAAACAAGACTCTACGTAGACACGGCTTTGTAGACTCACTAGGATGAACTTCTCTGATACCACTATTGTCACTCCTCAAATCCTATTAGGGCAGACTGGCACCCATAACCGAGGAGGCCCGGGAGAACCAGCTCATAACCTTATACTTCCCATGCATACCTCTATGACAACTCGAAATTCGGACAACATCATGTCACATATAAAAGGAAACAATCACCTGTATAAGCTCGAGCACACATATATATGTATATACAATACTTGGCTGTTGGAGCCATCACGTCTATTAACAAAACACCTCCTTGACTGTACGTTAGGTCTACAAAGCCTCTAGACAATACACAGAGTTTAACTAAGGTCGGGACACACCCTTCCATATAATTAACTTTTATACAATACCAAAAATGACTGGATATGAAATGGAAAGCCCCGAAATAAACTGGAGCTCACCAAAAGCAGCTGGATATCCTGGCTCCTGCTTGTGTGGTGTATGAGCTGAGGTACCTGTGCCTGCAGCATGAAATACAGGTCCCCCGTGGGGAACGTCAGTACGAAATATGTACTGAGTATGTAAAGCTGTAGATAATCACATATGATATATGAGCTCAATAGAAATAAAAAACATGTCAATAAATCATAATAGGAGTGGACCACACTTACTAGAACTTGTGACAACCTGTACATTGTATTTATTCAATCACTTTACCTTCGTTCTTATCATCTTTGTAATCATTACTGTATTGTACTGTGACCATTAGGCTGCCTGCAGTACATATCAACTGGGATCGACCCATGATAGGCTTATGCCCTTGGGATACCACCCATAAACACATAAATAGGGATCGACCCATGATAGGCTTATGCCCCTGGGATAACACCCAATAAGAGAGAACTTCCATCACTTAGTTTAATTAATCTTTGAGATTGTTATTTCGGTCGCCACCGCATTTTTGATACTTTGAAACATGATACATTAAAAAGAGACATATAAATAGACCATCAATGCAATAACAATGAATTAAGAACTCATTGGCACATCAATGAAGTATTTTGGAGTCATCAATGCCATAACAATGAAGTAGGAACTTATTGGTATATTAATGAAATGTTTTGGAGTCATTAATAGCACATGGATCTTGTTTGAGTAACCGGACACCTTCTGACATTCATTAGTGCAATAAACATGTAAGATTTGGAAAACAAGTAAGTATTGAAATGTCTTGACATCTTGTAGGGTGGAAACAAGTTCATTGGTAATGTAGGACATCATACAAAACCATTATGGATCACATGTTACTGAATAACTTTGGAAACTTTCTTAATAGAACAATTGTTCACCTTCATGCCAAAGATATGGTATAGAGTATGCTTTCCATACCTGATTGTCAATACTAGTCCCAAATGGACTTCCCTTCTTTTCGGATTACTTATCTACAATGAACATATATAGCAATCTAGTATTAGCGAACAAACGTCACAATTCAATTATTTGAATTCACCAAACTAGTGGTTAAGTAGTAAGCCTTAATTACACCATAAAGAGTGTTACTTTAACCCTCTTATGCTCCAATTACATTCACATGCCATGCATATTCATACAACATCCTCCAATATCAAGTTTGGATTCATTTATCCTTCCAACCAATCCATTAAACCAAATTGAGCCATAGATATAAATAATCATCAATTCAATAGTATATCACCATATCCACCTTCCATAACTCAATTACCATATCCACCTTCCACAATTCAATACAACCAAACCATGCAAAATAGTCCATAACCCTATTTTCATCACCTTTCAATAACAACCAATACACATAATCCTCTATCACATATATACATATGGAAAAGAACAAAGGCAAACAATATTCATACCTTAGAATTCACCTCTTGATTATGCAATCCTGTATGCACAAATAATAGGTGCCGTTCGAAGCTCTCGAGATGACAAACGCAGTTATCGGATTACTTTGGAATTTCTACAGTTGAATCAAAAGTAATTTAAAGGTCAAATTTGGCTAGGGTTTGTTCTTTCTCAATGATTGATGATAAAAATGAGTTTTTGAACTCATATACATGTATATATACACATAGTCCGGTGCATAATATAATAGAAAATGACCAAAATGCCTTTAAAATTTAAATAATGTCAAATATGTCCTTTGGTGGACTGTTTTGATAAGCTAAAGTAGATCGACCATAACTCTTTGCTCCGATATCGAATTTGGGTAAAATTGATATCGTTGGAAGGATAATTCAAATGGCTTTCATTTCATATAAAGTAGGCCACCCAATTCGTCCTGTACAAGGAGTTATGGTCGTTTGAAGTTGACCCTAAAAATCTATTTTGATAGGCTGAAGTAAAACGAGTATAACTCCTTACTCAAACGTTGTATTTGGATGAAACCAATTGAATTGGAAAGAAGACTCAAAGATCTTTCTTTTCATAGGTCGCAGCTCTCCCAGTTCATTATATTAAGGGAGTTATGATCGTTCCAAGTTGATCCAAAAATTTGGCTGGCCTCAGTAGTTTGTGTGCAGGAAATTTTCCTGCACATTTACTATTCCCAAATATCCCAGCCACCGTTTTATAGTTTTGAACGTGCTCGATTATATCTGAAACCTATCCGCTTTTGGAAATATTTATATCGTTGGAAAGCTTATTCAATAACCTTCACATGAAACCATCGATGGGTAAATTCCGGTATAAATAAAATAATAAAAAAAATTAATTCCATATAAATAAGACCAATACACGTACTTAAATACGCCAATACACGTACTTGAATATGGGGTGTTACAGATTTGGGTGCAATCTGATTGCGATTCCTGCGTAAGATGTAGCTCTACGAGTCTAGTTCCTAAAAAAAATGGCTCCTGATTTCGATACTCATCAAAATACGGAATTTATCGTGACGCTGCGCAAAAATGATAAGATAGGACATTGAATTCTATTTTTATGAATCAAACAACTCATATTTTTGTTCTCCTATCGGAGAATAAATATTTTTGTGGACGTGTTCCTAGTGCTTGCTCACCAAAGTCAGAAAAGGCTACTCCCTGTGTCAATATTATCAAGCTGGATGGCACCACGTGCGTGCTCCTTGAAGAGAATGGGATGCTCTCACTCGAAGCCTCTTTACCTCTAAGCTACTTGGATGAGATGCACCATATGCTTGCTTTGCAATGATAGACTGCAGACACTCAGAACTTCATCATCACAAGGTCGCAAGAATGACACCAAGTACATGCTCACTGAAACTAAAATGAAAAACTTTCAGCGTTGTCAAGGATAAAATCAGATCATTCCAAGTCACTTTCTTATCAAGCAGTAAGGAAGCAGTGCACTAAATGGTTCAACATCAATCATGTCGACCTTTTTGGTCTGACATCAAAACCATTTTCATAAACCTGCACAAAAAAAATAAAGATATAACACATCTATAGTGTTGACCCGGTGAAGCTTCTCGGTTCCATGCGGATTGATGCCAACTACGTGAAACTTCAATCTGGCGATAAGTGTCGGTACCAAAAGCATGATGCTTCAATTTGGCTTGATCAACATTGGGAGAAACAAATACCTTTGAAATCATGAGAATGAAAACACATTCACGAGTACTTCAAGTCTAGCCACCAAGTTTTGGCAAACCTACACGTCGACCCACCTTGAAGTAGGGGGCTTCTATACACACATAAAATTTATTGGATCAAATTCATATAAAATTTGAATTTGAGCCATATGTTATTGGGTTTAAACTTATTTTGGGCTAAAAAAAATAATAAGCCTTTTTTATTCTTAATCAAGGTCCATCTCACTTTGAAGCCCAAACTCATCAAGTGACGTGGCATCCCAATCAAATCCAAAACCAATGAGACGCCGCCATATGTACAAATGATGTGGAAATCTCATTCAAATTCAACAACCAGTCAAAAGGTGTCAAGTGTCAAAGTGACATGTTTCGACCAATCACAAGCAACTAAGGCCTACCCCCACAACTATAAATAGGGGGTAACATAACATTCTGAAAAAAGAAAAAAAAAAGAAAAAAAGAGGACATTCTGCAAGCATTGGAGTAAGCTTTTGCATTGACTACATAACTCTTCAATGAATTGACGAACAGAGTTCTGCCCGGAGATCAACTCGACAAGACGAAGTGCTGTCAGACAATTCCTGGAGATCCAAACACATTTTTAGGAGGCTCAAATCATTCTACATTCGAGAATCACACTGCAAAGGCCCTCGAATCACAGAAAAACTTAGGAGATAAGAATCGAGAGAATAACGGAATTGTACCCGCAAAATTACCTTAAATAAAATTATTCTTTTTGTTTATTTTATTTTTTTGCTTGCAGTTAATTTTCAGCGTTAATGAAAATTTATTGCGAACAGGATTTTTTTGTGATAAAAAAAATAATTTCCTGCTTCTGCTTATTTTGAGAAACATAAATTTTCTGTTTCTTTTCAGAAGCAGAAAAACTGCTTCTGTTTATTTTTAATAACACTTTTGCAAGTTTACCAAACACCCTTCTTTTTAAAAGAAATGTTTTTTTCTCAAAATAAGTGCTTATTTTGGGAAATAATCAATCCCAAACAGGCTATAAGTAATTATCACATTGACCCTTAGCTTAATAAGTGCTTAATCGTGGCATCAACTCCTACCCACTAACTACCCCTCACGTCGGATTGTTGGTGACGATATATTAAAACTCGTTTAATTGATTAATCCTTTTATCAAAACATTACTATGATATTAATAATGCCCATGCAACTGCTCTAGACTCTACATATTTAATTAAATCATTCATTTCCAAGTTTTACTTATTAGTACATCATATTTGTGTTTGTATTTATTAATTTCATTGAGCCGCACCCGCAAACCACCATAGTATTGTATTGTACGGTTATCACGAATATTATGTTTGTTTTTATTGTTACTTAAAACACATTATATGGTATAATTTGATTCTAAGGTTATGTGATCATAAAAAGTTTTGATTTATGTAACCATCAATTTGATGGTATTGCGTCGCTATCTTATATATTTTTCTCATCTTACCTTTACTTATTATTTGATAATTGTATGTATTTTATCTTTTATCCTATCTTTTTATAGTAGTCATACCTGATATTCTACTTTTTTCAATAGGTTTATCCTTCAAAATTCAAATTATTAATGTGCGAAATTATGTTACGACAAGAAATGATACAGTCTATCCAATACTATGCATTAAAAATAATAAGTAACAACCATCCAAACAGAGTGTTAATGTACCACTATTGGGTGCTAATTTCAATTTAAATGGGTGATTCATTAGCTGAGATAACCACTCACAATTTAGGTAGTTATATAACTAATGAAATTCATTAGTTAAACTCTAATTTTTCATTTCCTTTTTATGGCCATTAATTGTAAAATAGGATTGAGAAGAGCCGTATTATAAACAAGCAAAAAGGTAGCGTTTTTTTTTTTTCCTTTTGTTTTGCATATCTTACTAAGTTGACGTGTTTTGTTTACGGGCAAGATAAATGATATATTTAACCTTGAAATATAAGTCTGTTATAAATCAATAAAGAACAAGAAGAAGAGTAGAGAGAATAGAGAGAGTGATTGTTATTTTTTCTCTCGAGGGATCATTTACAATGAAGGAAACCTTCTATTTATATGGGTAATTTGCCCCTAGTTTCACACTAAAGGACAAATACATCAAATCCTGATAGACATCAAATAAATCTTGATAGACATTCACTATAATTGATATATATCATAACACTCCCCCTTGAATGTCTAACAATACGCATATAGTCTGCCTCATTAAAAACCTTACAAGGAAAACCCATTGGGACAAAACTTCATAAGGGAAAAAGAGTACAACGCGTATTAACTCCTACTAATAAGAACATTCTTAAATCTTTGCAGTCTGATCTTGTACACCATCTCCTTGAAAGTTGCAGTTGGAAGAGATTTGGTGAATAAATCAGCCACATTGTCACTTGAACGAATCTGTTGTACGTCAATATCACCATTCTTTTGGAGCTCACGTGTATAGAAGAGCTTTGGCGAAATGTGTTTTGTTCTATCTCTTTTTATGAATCCACTTTTCAGTTGTGCTATGCATGCTGCATTATCTTCATATAAAATTGTGGGTACTTTGTCACATTTCAAGCCATATTTTTCTCGAATGAGATGTATTATGGACCTCAACCACACACACTCTTGGCTTGCTTTATGAATAGCTATAATCTCAGCGTGATTCGATGAAGTGGCTACGATAGACTGCTTTGTTGATCTCCAAGATATGGAAGTACCCCCACATGAGAATACATAGCCTATTTGAGACCGAGTTTTATGCGGGTCAGATAAGTACCCACCATCAGCATAACCAACAAGATCAGAACTGTAATCTTTAGGATAAAATAAACTCATATCGGTAGTCCCCTTTAGATATCGTAATATGTGTTTGATCTCATTCCAATGTCTCCTAGTAGGAGCAGAACTATACCTTGCTAGCAAATTCACTGAAAAGGCAATATCAGGCCTTGTAGTATTTGCAAGATACATTAATGCATCAATTGCACTAAGATATGGTATTACAGGACCAATGAGTTCCTCATTCTTTTCTTAAGATCGGAATAGATCCTTATTCACATCAAGTGATCGAACAACCATCAGAATACTTAATGGTTGTGCTCCATCCATATAGAATCGATTTAACACCTTTTTTGTGTAGGCAGATTGATGGATAAAGATACCGTTTGTCAAATGCTCAATTCGGAAACCACGACATAACTTTATCTTTCCGAGATCTTTCATCTCAAATTATTTCTTTAGGTAATCAATTGCCTTTTGAAGCTCTATTAGCATTCCAATAAGGTTTATGTCATCGACATAGACAGCAAGTATAACAAACTCCGACGTTGCTTTCTTTATGAAAACACATGGGCAAATTTCATCATTCGTATAACCTTCTTTAGATAAATATTCACTAAGACGGTTATACCACATGTATTCAGATTGCTTCAAACCATACAATGATCTTTACAATCTAATGAAATACATTTCCCGAGGCTTTGAACTATATACTTTCAGAATTTTAAATCCTTCGGAAATTTTCATGTATATGTCATTATCAAGTGATCCATATAGATAGGTTGTTACCACATCCATCAAATGCATTTCAAGTCTCTCATGGATAGTGAAACTAAAAAGATAATGCAATGATATTGCATCCATAACTGGTGAATATGTCTCATCATAGTCGACACCAGGCCGTTGTGAAAATCCTTGTGCAACAACGCGTGCTTTCTACCTTTGTATTTCATTTTTCTCATTTCTTTTTTTTTTTTACAAAGATCCATTTATAGCCAACAGACTTAACACCATTAGGTGTTTGAGTTATAGGTCCAAAAATTTCACGTTTGGCAAGTGAATTCAATTCAGATTGAATTGCTTCTTGCCATTTTGGCCAGTCATTTCTTTGTCGATATTTTGTGATAGATCGAGGTTCAAGATCCTTTCTATCTTGCATGATTTTTATCGCAACATTATATGCAAAGACATGATCTACTACTATTTCAGATCGATTCAAATTAGTTTCAACATCATTTGAATTTATGGATAGCTCCTCATTTTCTTGAGTTTCAGGCTCATTGATTCCTTTAGGAATATCAACATTGCTCAAATCTTGAGCTTCCATATGAGGATCTTTCGTAGTGTCATCTTGACCATTCGTTTTTCTTTTTCTAGAATTTTGATCCTTAGAACCTAATAGTTTGCCACGCTTCAAGCGTGCTTTAGATTCATTAGCTATGACACTAGTGGATGGTCCTTTAGAGACATCAATTCGAAGTGGGACATTCTCTGCAGGAATATGTGATTTGGAGATCCTTTTCAAATCAGTAAATGCGTTCGATATTTGATTTGCAATTTTCTGCAGATGAATAATCTTTTGTACTTCTTGCTCACAAATAGAAGCACGTGGATCAAGATGAGATAGTGATGGATTTTTCCATAAATTTTTTCTTTTGATGTCACTATCTTCTCCCTTAATTTTGGAAAAACTATCTCATCAAACCGACAATCTATAAATCGAGCAGTGAACATATCTCCCATTAATGGTTCAAGACAACGACTAATGAAGGGTGATTCAAACCCAACATAAATTTCTAGTCTTTTTTGGGGACCCATCTTGGTGCGGTTTAGTGGTGCTATAGGCACATATACACCGCACCCAAAAATTCTCAAATAAGATATATTAGGCTCTTGACCCAAAACCAATTGCAATGGAAAAAATTTATGATAATTTGTTGATCTAAGACGAACAAGTGTTGCAGTATGCAAAATTACATGACCCCAAACAGAAGTGGGCAACTTAATTTTCATAAGCAATGGTCTTGCTATCAACTGCAGACGTTTAATTAATGACTCAGCAAGGCCATTTTGAGTGTGAACATGGGGTACAGAATGTTCCACTCTTATCCCAATCGATAAGCAATAATCATTAAATGCTTGAGATGAAAATTCTGCAGCATTATCAAGGCGAATAGACTTAATTTGATTATCGAGAAATTATTCCCGTAATCATATTATTTGTGCCAACAATTTTGCAAATACTAAGTTGCGAGATGACAAAAGGAACACATGAGACCATCTAGATGAAGCATCTATTAGAACCATAAAGTATCTAAATAATCCACTAGGTGGGTGAATGGGTCCACAAATATCCTCATGTATGCGTTCCAAGAACGTGGGGGACTCAATCCCAATTTTTGTTGGCGATGACCTCACAATCAGCTTGCCTTGATAACAAGCATTGCATGAAAATTCACCATTCGAAAGAACCTTCAAGTTCTTTATTAGATGCCCATTTGAATTTTCTATAATTCGTCTGATCATTATTGATCCTGGATGTCCCAGACGATCATGCCAAAGTTCGAAAGTATTGGAATCAGTAAACTTTCAGTTTACTATAGAATGTGCCTCAATTGCACAAATCTTTGTCCAATATAGGCCAGAAGATAAAGCAGAGAACTTTTCAATAACACATGTCTGCCCAAAGACATTCTTGGTGATACCAAGATATTCAAGATTCATCTCATCAAATGTCTTGATACGATAACCATTTTCACGGATATCTTTAAATCTCATCAAGTTTCTCCGAGACTTAGGAGAAAATATGGCATTATTTATGATGAGTTTAGTTTCCTTGAGCAAGATTATAATGGCTTTTCCGAAGCCTTCAATCAAATTAGCACTACCAGAAATTATACTGACATTAATCTTGCCCATGTTTAGATGAGAGAAATATTTCTCGTCTCTGAATAGCGTATGTGTAGTGCCAGAATCAATCAAACATATATCTTCACAATTTGACAACTTACTTTGAAAATTATCCATATCTTCAAATAAAATGACATACACCAAATAAGATATATATTAAATTTTTGTACAAAGTGAAAACTTATACTAGAAAATACTGTTAATCACACTTTACTAAGCAATAAACAAAAATATTTACTAAGCAATAAACAAAAATATGTTCATTTAGTACGTGATTAGCTTAGCTTAGCATTTTATTTCTCAATAAATAAAAATAAAAATAAAAAAAAACACATGTATTTGTACTATGTCTTCTTTCAATGACATGCAAAATAATTGGAACATAAAATAAATAAACGAGAACATGCGTTGGTCGAGCATGCAAAACAATATATTATTATTATTATACAACAACAAATAGCATATATATATTATTATTATACAACAACAAATAGCATATGCATAGTTGTAAAAGAAAAAACTGATTACAGTACTTTGTTCAAAATTGCCAATGAGCTAAGGACAAAATCTTAAAGATGAATACTGCCAGTGATTATTATTTATTTTATTGTGATTTAACAAATTTTCCTTTTCCATTATCACAGCAACAATTTAATAACCAAAAAGATCACTATAACACATTAACACACATATGGCGCCAAAAATATTATATTAATACAGGATCACAGATGTGCAGTCAAACCATCACTAATTTCACCGAAATTTATAGTAAACAGTTTTTTTTTTTCAATAAATGACGGCAAAACTAAAATTCAATTCAATTTAATAATAAATTACAATAAAGTAACTAATAAAAAACTAATAATCATGCAATCAATTACTTTTACATAATTTTTATTCAATAACTCTTACCAACAATAAAAAAAATTAAAAAAATATTCATTCTTCCATGTTTATACCATCACCAATCGAGTGATCAATCTTTCCTTCAGGATACTCGAAAAAGTCTGTTACATCCAAGCTTGTGATGTCAACTGCATTTTCAGAGAGAAAGTTAGCCTTGAGATTTCTCTCTTTCTTCTTTAGTAATGCTTGAAAAAGATCAACCAAGTGATTGAGAGCACGACAGTCACGTGAATAATGTCCTTTTTTACCACATCGAAAATAAGTAATTGCTTCACGTTTCTCACCTTTTCTCTTTATATTCGATGAATGATTAACACCCAAAATAGGGTTTCTTTCTTGATTATCATGACCACGATCATGACCATATCCACGATCAGGACCGCGACCTTTTCCACGCCTAGCATGGTGAGCGTGCACATCATTCACTTCAGGAAATGGTGCAGATTCAGTTGGTCGGTTCTCGTGATTTTTCATCAACAAATTATTATTTTATTCAGCCACGAGAAGATGAGAACTCAGTTCAGTATACTTCTTGAAACCTTTTTCAAGATATTACCGTTGTAATAGCACATTCGAGGCATGAAAAGTGGAGAGCGTCTTTTTCATCATATCATTATCATTGATCGTCTCTCCACATAGTTTCAATTGAGAAGAAATTCTGAACATGGAAGAATTGTATTCATGAACAGAAGAAATTCTGAACATGGAAGAATTGTATTCATGAACAGACTTATAGTCTTGAAATCTTAGATGCATCCACTCATATCGTGCTTTCGAGAGGATGACCATTTTTAAGTGGTTAAACCTTTATTTTAGGCTATTCCACAATACGAGTGGATCCTTAGTATACTCAATTTTCAGAACTTTTTCAAGATGATGACGCAAGAAAATCATTGCCTTAGCACGATTTTGACTAGATGTTGTATTTTCATTTTATGGCGTCTCCAAGACCCATAGCATCTAGGTGGATTTCAGCATCCAACACCCACGGAATATAGTTCTTGCCCGAACTTTGAAGAGCAACGAACTGATTGTTAGCCATATCGAAAAAGAAAGAAATAAAAAAATAATACCTTAACCTTCAAATTTGATACAGTGGAGTCTCGTGCTGATAACGTGTTATAAAATAATAAAGAACAAGAAGAAGAGTAGAGAGAATAGAGAGAGTGATTCTTATTTCTTCTCTTGAGGGATCATTTACAATGAAGAAACCCTTCTATTTATAAGGAAAATTTTCTCCTAGTTTCATACTAAAAGACAAATACATCAAATCTTGATAGACATTAAATAGATCTTGATAGACATTCACTATAATTGATATAAATTATAACAAAGTCAGTATATTTCTTAATTAGGTAAATAATTGTGACGATTCGATATGATTTATGAGCAATTCAATAAAATAGTCATATTGCAGACTCATGAAGCCATATCACAAATCAAAGTCTTGTTTGTTTCATCTTTTGTAACTTTTGAACAATAAGAACTTTAACATGTTTTTTTAGTAATTTAATAGAATTTATAGGTTTAATATTGCAGGAAGTCAAATTAATTTGTAATAACTTGCATGTAACAATTTTAAAATATATTTTTTCTCTTCTTATGATAGTAGTTCAGTTAGAAGTAATAAATACTAGTACTAAAGAAAAGTCTAAATAAGTTCAAATTGAACTGTTAGAAAATAAAGACTAAAAAATAAATATACTAGGGAAAAGTACATAGAGAGGGACTTATATATTATTTAATTTTAAATTAATGTACAAATGAACAGAACGGATATATATATATATATATATATATATATATATATATATATATATATATATATTATTTCTTTGGTAATTAAATAACTTTATTAATTATCAAGTAAAAACTATACAAAACCAAGGGATGTTAACCAAATCACCCCCTTCTACAACACCTCAATTCTAAGAAAAAAATCCAGAAAATAAAAAATTACAGACCAATACAACAATAAACTAATAAGAACTAATAGCTGCAAATAGTCTAGGATATGATCTAACTCTCAAACACAAAGCAGTCTTCACATTGTGAACCAAACTCTCAACTGCTGCAACTCTTTTATGAAAAATCCTCTTATTTCTTTCATCGAAATGGTTTGTAGCACAACAACTAGACTATCCCTTAGAGGAACCCCTCTTCCGGACTTTCCAGTAGCTTGTTGAGCAATTCATTTATACACTACATCCCAAATCCTTAGGCTTCCTTGACATTTTTGCCACATCACTGACTTTTGCCACACTTTATAAGTGACCGAACATTCAAAGAAAAGGTGGCCTCTTGTTTCTAGTAAATGTTAACAAAATTCATAGCTAGGATCCATTTGCATACCCCATCTCAACAACCTGTCTTTAGTTCTAATGCGACCATGCAAACTTAACCATAAGAGAAAGACATATTTTGGTTCAGCTATATTGTAGCAGTATACTTTCCTCCATAGGACACTAACCACGTCACCTTTTAGAACTTTTTATGCTTTTCCAATCTGAAATTTCTCCTGTGTAATAATTCCATTGCAATGGTTAAGTTTTTGACAGTATTTTCTCTTTATATTGGATCAGAGCCCATAACAACTTACAAATAACGGCGTGATTTCAAATTTGCAAGTTGAGAATATTTAAGCCTCCTACTCTCTTAGGCAAGCAAATTTTATCAAGCAATTAAAGCTTTCTTATTAATCACAGCCTCTCACGATCATAAGTAACTTCTACATGTAGCTTCAATCAACTTGATAGTCTTCTTTACGCCTGCACTCCAAAAAAAACAGACCTTATCAGTTGTGATCTCTCTGCATAAGAGAGACATTTAACCATTCAAGTAGTGATTCTTGTTGTAATATTCTCAATCAAAGGTTTACATTTTGTACTGTGAGTCTCTCGGTAGACAATGGGACACCTAGATACTGAAAGGGAGATCACCCCTTTCGTATCCCAAAACCTCCAAAATCTTAGTCTGAGTATGGAACTTCACTCCACCAAAATACACTTGACTCTTTGTTAAATAAGCCTTCAATCCCGAAGCTTCAGAAAATATGTCAAATCTCTCCCTGAGCAGATTCATTGATATCAAATCACCCCTTGTGAACATTAAGAGGTCAGCAACAAAGCACAAGTGAGCGATATGCATTTTTTTACATCTAGGATGGTAATTAAAATCAAGTTCCTGTTGCAAACCAGCTAAACATCAACTCAAATTCTCCATTAAGAGGATAAAGATATACAGAGAAATAGAATCTCCCTGCCTTAGTCCTCTTTTAGCTACAACTGTGTATGTTAGGACACCATTAACTACAAAAACATAGCTTACTGTTCTGATGCAGGTCATAATGCAAATTCCCATCTGTTATGGAAAGCCAAATTTCTTCACAATTTTCTCAATAAATGGCCACTCCACACTATCATATGATTTTTGTAAGTCCACCTTCAATATGTATGCAGGATAGATTTATTTCCTAGTATACCCTTTCACAAGCTCATGACTCAACAATATGTTGTCTGTAATATATCTTCCTGGCACAAATACTGATTGACTCTGTCCCATAATTTCATCCAAAATATTTTTAATTCTACTTGTAATGATCTTTGAAATAATTTTATAAACTATGGTGCAGTAGGCGGTAAGCCTAAAATATTTGATAGTTGCAGGCTTAGGTTTCTATGGAAATCAAGTGACCACAATGTTGTTTAGAGCTTTGAGCAGCTTATGTTTCAAAAGAGCTCCTTTACAGCAGCCTCTGGACATCTTGATGGATAATCCTTCATGTTTTTTTGAAAAAATAGGTTGTGAAACCATCTATCCCAGGAGTCTTATTGTTGTCTATACTGAAAAGTGCCTCCTGTATTTCTTTAGTGTGACATCTCTACACATCTCTTGTTATTTCTTAAGTGTCAGCCTTGATCCTCTTCTCGTGCTAGGTATATCTATTATAGAAAGTCTTGAGGCTGCAAAACCCAACAATTTCTTATAATACTGTAAACCTCTTGTTCAACATCACTGTCCTTATGCATCATCCTACCTTGTCTGTCTTTCAATATGATAATAGTGTTAATGCTAGCTATAACTTTCATGCACTTAAAAAAATATATATAATTACCATCCCCAACTTCTATCCAATGGATGCCAACCCATTTGAATAGCTCTTGACTAGCCTTAGTTTCTGCCTGTACCAGTGAGTTGTGATTGGATTGCAGATAAGCAGTCCCTAGCTTGTTCAACTCTCCTGTCCAACCCATCTATATAAGAGTTTTCATATTCTTTAAAGGATCTTTACAAAGTTGCATATTTGTTCTTGATATTGGAGTAGCCTAGATATGCTCAACTATTAAAAAAAATTGTAACACCCCAAGACTATCCCTGGACGTCACACGGTGCTTAGGACCACAAGTGATCCCAAGCTAACTCTTATACTGGCATAACAACTCGTAAGCAACTAAATAAGATACATTAATCTAAAAGAAATAAGCAAAAAAGATGTTTTTGCTGAATATGTTCAAAACCAAAACTATCAAAAAGGATTACAACTCTGGTCATACAAAACAAAAACTAAAATTTAATACATCAACTATACTGTGAAGACTCTACTAATACTAACTATAGGTAACCGGGACATGACCCCCAGCTATCCCTAATCAATAGGACTAGATAAATGAAATTTTACTAGAAATAGAGTTGACTCGAGTCCTCGAATCAAAAGAACTCATCACCTGCTAACTGAAAATTGCAAACTGTCTGATTATGATGTGCGCGCTACAACTTGTACCTACATTATGAGACAATGTAGCACATAGACATATATGTGGATCAGTACTTCTGGAATAACCTGAGTATATGGTTGTGAATGCATAATAATAACAATAACTGAATGTACACATAGACTTTAAAACAATCCATGCTAAGTGTAGATGACTCACCTTGAGCTTGAATAAAAAAAAAGCTGTAAAATCATAAACATGAGTAATGAAGCATAAGGATAACCTTTGTGAGACATAACACTTAGTTCTAAAAGTTTTACTTTTTACTTTTTCTTTTGGGAGGTTCTTCTAACCGACATAAACTATGTGAGCTATCATGGAGTCCAACGTCTTACCCATGTTAGGGAGAGTTGTTCTATCCTTGCCATCGGAATAGAACCTTAACTTGAGTGATCATTATAATTAGTCCACTATGGGCACTTAAACCTACGGTGGAACGTAGTTCTGGGTCATGCGATATTGAACACATACCCAACTCGGTGCTAAATACTACTCCCTTATTACTTTATGCTCATACTTTAGGAAATCCACCTTAACTTAGGATAAGGGTTTATAATGAAAACCAGTTATGCTTTTCTTTGCTTTAATCTGTAATCAAAATGAACAAGTGTGGATTCCATATGTTAGCTTAGGATCAAAAGATCAATCTTTCTTTAAATCTTGGTATAAAACCATCAAAGAAGCTTAAGATTATAGTCTTCTTGAAATCTCAACTCATTCTTAGTATAAATTAATCAAATAAAACTTACGAATATGATTTTCTTGAAATCTCAACACTTAAACTTAAGGCTTAAAATTCATGCTTTAAATCATGGTAATTCATAACAACACTTCATGCTCAATAACAATCTTGAAATACTTCAACAATATGAAGTCAAGATAGTGCAATCTCATTCATAATGTAAACCTTATAAGTTAAAACATAGACATAAGCACTTCTTGATATACTTAAAGCTTTAAATCTCATGATAATTACATGGTTCAAGAGTATAGAAACTTGGGTATGAACCCTAATTCAAATCATATAATCTTAACTTTAAAACAAGTTTTGGTCAAAGGATGAGAGAGTATCCTTGTTCATAACCCCACATACCTTAATAGACTTGACTTGAAGGAGAAATCTTGACCTTGAAAGCGTTGGAGATGATCTTGAAAGCTTTATTGAAATTCTTGGATTAGAGAACTTAAATTCTTGATTTTTATTGAAGAGAAGATCATGGAATGGATGAACTTGGGGGTGATTAGGGTTTGTTCTTGAGAGAAAATTGGAGAATTTTGCCCTAACCGATGCCCAAATCGTGTTATGAATGATTGAGTTGAGGTGGGAAAAGACCCAATTGCCCCTTAATTATTCAAACCAAAAATTTGTAACTAGAATGCAGATTAATGGCTCATCGCGATGTGGTCTTATCGCGGTAGCTTACTGATTTTGACAAAAATGATCATAACTTTTTCCTCGGGTATCGGATTAAGGCGAAATTGGTATTGTTGGAAAGCTAATTCAATTATCTATAATTTGGTGGGTCTTGAGCTGAAAAATTTAACGTACATCAAAAGTTATACACATTTAAAATAGATCCTTGTAGAATGAATACCAAAGTTTGGACGAATCCAAGACTCTTAGCTCAGCTTTGTTCTAAGTGATTCTTATGAAAATTCTTCACCTCATAAGTACTTTTCACACTAGGATAAAGATTATAACACATGCATTCAAATTATAAATCAAGAATTGAACAAAAATACCTTCACCGCGATGCGATGAAGGGCTCATCGCTATACCCACCGCGACGCGCCACTGTCGCAGTGAGGTTATGGAATCAAAAATCAAACGTGCCCCAATCCTCATCCAAAACTTCCTCTAGACATGCTCCTTACACCCTGAACATGAATAAACTTAAAAACTTACATCTCGGGGTCGGAAAGGTCAGTTTAAAAATTCTCGAAGTTAAGAGGTCAAAAATAAGAGTAAGTCCCCAATACTTAGTAAAATTTTTAGGTTCTAAGCCTCTTATGCATGCACTATGAGCTAAACCGGACTAGAAAAAGTATGGGGTATTACCAAAACCTTTCTTCTTCAGCCAGTGCATTGATAAACCTAAAAAGGCTTTCTATTGAGCTCTAGATTTTAGGATGTCAATGTGAGTTGGTGAGTAATCAGATATATGATTTTCAAGAAACTGGGCAGTAATTCCTCCATAAACCATTACCCATATATCATTACAAATTGCTCTATTAATTTTACTCCAGACATGCTCATTTGTCCAAGTGAAGTGTCTACCTAGTCCCTTTATGTCCAAGTGAAGTGTCTACCTAGTGCCTTTATATCAACTAGGTTCAGTGCTTCTACTGTCTCCTAAAAGTGCTTAGTTTCATTATCAGTAACTAGTTGACCTCTCATCCTATCCTGACCAGTCAAACGTGAGTTGAAATCTCCCCAAATACACCAAGGCAAGTTCACATTTGCTCCAATTTATATAATGTTCTGCTATAACTCCTTTCTCTCCTCCATACCGTTACTATTATAAGCAATTGCCATTGCAGTGGAGAAATTTATATTTTTATCTTTAACTATATAATGAATATACTGACCATGAGTTTTTTGTTGCAATACACATATCTCTGCAGCCTTCCATATAAGCCAAGTACAACCATTATCAACACAATTATAATTATTAAAGTATGCCCACCCTTTAGCAACTCTAGTATAACTTTCTTGAAACGTATGAGCTTTAACTTTAGTTTCAAGAAATCCTGCTAAACAAACTTTAGTACTCCTAATGTATTCCCCTATCTTTTTTTGTTTGAGGTGTTTATTCAACCCTCTCACATTCTATGTCATTTACTTCATAGAGAAGGTTGTACATACCTCCTCTTAGGAGGTCTTCCCATATCCTTAGTAGCCTCCATATCTATAGACAAAGCTGAGAATGAGTTCTGAATTTTCATATTAGGTCCCTCACTTTTCGTTCAAATCCATGTATCACGAGTTCATCATCTGACATACTTTTTATTCTATTTGATGGAGATGTTGTCTGATTAACATATGAATCATTTTTTGGCGTACACAATCCTGTGGTTGTGGTTGCAACATTCTTCTCAGGCACAAAGGTCTGATTTACTGTTGCTTTATTTGTTGGTATCTGAACGGGGTTCTCATTGTATCCACTTTTGAACTAGTCATTTTCCACCTTGAATCTTAGGCCTCCCCATTTGCTGCTTTACTGGTGGTTCGATCAAATTCGGCTTATCTCGAGACACCTACTTCTTCTCCACTGAAAAAACATATTCATACATTGAACAAATAGGACAGTATGATGGTTTCCAATTATAGTGGATTGTTTGAGTGAACATCTTGCCATCAAGATCTATAATTTCTATCTTTTTAGGCAGCTCCTGATTAATGTTCATTTCCACCAGAATCCTTGTATAAGAAACTCTAGTTTGGTTCTTAGTGCATTCATTCGTAAATATTAGCTTCCCCAAGCTACTTGCAATTTTACTTAAAGTTTTATTTCCCCAACAATTGAGGGGAAGGTGGTACACTTTAATCCATAAAGAAATTGAGCTAGGAAATTTCTATTGAAAGTCAAACGTTGGTATCCATACCTTTTATAACAAAGATATGCCGTTGATAGTTTATGGCCCCGAATATAAAATTTCATCTCTATCTTGTTTGTTTTTTAATTTTGTAATGTAAAACCCCTCCTCATGATAGAATAGATCTGACAATTGAACACTATTCCAAGTACGGGCTAAGTAATTCATATAAGCAAAACTAAGAGCTTTACCCATTGTATCGAGTATTAAAGCATTATTCTACTATCGAGTATGTTCCGCAATATCCTCATTCTCTAAAGTCATTTGAATTTTCCCTTCAATTATCACCGGATGATAACGGAATCAACCCACAACACGGAAACAAGACACAAAACACAAGACAAACCAAGGACCAAAAAGGGAACAAGTCTCGGCCAACAATAATACCACAAGAACGAGATGATACAAGGCGTATTTTACACCAAAAACAACCAACAACAAGATGAACACGAGATGATAAGACAACAACAATACACGACTTTACTAAAACAAGAACACAAACACGATTACAAGAAATGTAAGGATAGGAAGTGAGACATCAACTCTCACATAATCTAAAACCCTAAGTGTATGTCACACACTAAGACCCTTAATACTTGTAATAGGCAATACCAACACTCTTACAATAACACAAGAGAACGTGAACCACTCAAGCACCAAGGTTTCTAACAATGTTTGGCAATACTAGCGATTCTACCCTAGCATCACCCTCATTTCGGATTTGGTGGCTTTTCCAAGCCCTAAACTAAGGTGGTACACTCCTCACACTAGAGAGAGTTTGGTTCAAGTTTTACAACTTTCAATATCAATAAACAACTAAAGAAATAAAGACCTAATACTAGCCTATTTATAGGCTTATAACAACATAAGTGAAATGTCCAACAAGCCCTTAATGAAGGGAAGATAAAAGACGCCTATGGAGTGTAGTCCAAGTGTAGTGTATGGACGTTTTTTGGTGCATAATTAAGTCCTCTTTATCTCTTCAATTGCACACACCAAGTCCCGAGTCCAACGCGTACTCTCATAAGCCCATATCCGTGATTATTCTTGTATCATCCTCTCCATCTTGAGAGGAATTTGCCCACAAATTCACGGCTTCACTTCATGCAATTGGACACTTGAAGGAAATCACTCAAAACAGTCCATAAAACATGAAGATGGCACAAAATAGTCCGTAAAACACATGAGGAAACCGAGGGCTTAATAACACAAGGCTCGGCCAACATCTTCATTTTGAACCTCGGCTTCCTCTCCATTTTGAGCCTTGTCTTTAATCTAATCCAAAGCACATCCCAACTCCTTTCTTGGTGGCGGGTTCTTTGTGGTTCCCTACATCTTCCCCTCAACTTCTCTTCCATCATATAAGCATCATTGTAGACTCTATGTCCCTTTTTGTTTCTTTCTACCATACTCTTTTATATGGACATATCAATTTTTGGGGAAGTGGAGTTTTGGTTGAGAGGATTATTTTTGTAATGTGGAGCTTCGGTTGTAGAGATTGGATGAGAGAAAATTGGCTTCCAAGTCTCTCTTATTGGACTTGATCAAATTGAGAGGGAAGTGACCTATTTAGGTCTCGGGTTGGAGGGCATTTGGTGGCTTGGCTTATGTCTATGTCACTTGGTGGTGGTCTTGAAGGATTGATCGTTTGAGTTAAGGTTTCATGAGTAGAAACACGAGAGTTCCTTCAACTCTCCACCCGTTCTATCATCTCAAGTATAGTAGACATATTCAAGATAACTTTTCCAAGGCCCGCATTCGCCTTAGCCATGTCTCAGGAAATAGCATCAAGGTAGGCCAAAATGGCTTCCATTATGGGCAAGAAGTTACCTACAAAATAGAAAATAAGTTAGTTGTACAAAGGGGTGATGTGGCAGCCTTTGATTGATTGCGAATAGTGATGTGGCAGCCTTAGAATGATTGTGGAATATTGTGGAAATCTGAATTTTCTTTTCTTGTCTTCAATTAGGATTTGACAATTCACTTTGGAAGAGAGGAGTTTCAGTTTTAGGAGGAAAACAAGAAGATTTGGAGCCTTTTCAAATTTAAAAGGGCTTTGACTTTCCTTGCACCCTTTTGGCAAAACACCTTTTTGAAAGCTTTTTGGCTCTTTCCTCTTTTGTTAGTCTTGGAAAATGTCCTTTCTCCCTTTTGGTAACAAGACTTTTTGAAAGTCTTTGGGTCCCTTTCCTTTCTTGTAAGAGTCTTGGAACTTGTTTCAAGATAAACAAGAAGACTACACTCTTCCACTTGGTCTTAAGATCAAACACTACTTATTGAAGGTTCTTCTTGTCTCAAGACATGAAGATTAGCCAAGAACACCAAGAACCTTCAACAAGATTTGAAGACCAAGGTTCAAGTTGAACCTCCCAACAACAACAACACCTCTTTCAACACAAATACACAACCACAATACCAACAACACACCTTTAAATGTTCAAATTTTGAATCCACCACAACAACACCAACAACAATTCGGCCCAACTTTTGAATCTGCACAACAACAACACAAGTAAGAGTTCAACTTATATCTTGACTCTATTAGTGTTAGGGAAGAACAAACCAACACTAATAACACTCAAGACTCACGAAATATACCTAGATCTAAACTCAAAGAACAAATCTCGGCCAAGAAAATAACAAGAACAACTTTCTCGGCCAAGAACACCAAACTCAAGAACACAACTCTTTTTGTGAGATTTTTTACCTTAGACACCTCTTCTAGTGTTAGGAAACAAAGATCTAACACTAGAACACACAAAACACACAAAAATCACAAGAAAACTAGGCACAAATCTCGTCCAAAACAACAACAAGACATAATTTTGGCCAAGACAACGAGAATGGACAAATTTGCTTCTTTTTGGAATTTTCAGCTTTTTAAGACCTTTTTTAAATTTTATTTTTATTTTTCGACTTAGAGAGCCCAAGATTGGTAGTGTAGGAACACAACCAGCCTTATATCTAATACCAAATGATAACAGAATCAACCAGCAACAAGAAAACAAGACACAAAACACAAGACAAACTGAGGACCAAAAGGGGAACACGTCTCGGCCAATAATAATACTACAAGAACGAGATGATACAAGGTGTATTTTACATCAAAAACAGCCAACAACAAAATAAACACGAGATGATAAGACAACAACAACAAGATAACAACAATACATGACTTTACTAGAACAAGAACACAAATACGATTGCAAGAAGTGTAAGGATAGGAAGTGAGATATCAACTCTCACAAGAACTAAGAACCTAAGTGTATGTCACACACTAAGACCCTTAATACTTGTAATAGGCAACACCAACACTCTTACAATGACACAAGAGGGCGTGAACCACTCAAGCACCAAGGTTTCTAACAATGTTTGGCAATACTAGCGATTCCACCCTAGCATCACCCTCATTTCGGATTTGGTGGCTTTTCCAAGCCCTAAACTAAGGTGGTACACTCCACTAGAGAGAGTTTGGTTCAAGTGTTACAACTTTCAATATCAATAAACAACTAAAGAAATAAAGACCTAATACTAGCCTATTTATAGATTTATAACAACATAAGTGAAATGTCCAACAAGTCCTTAATGAAGGGAAGACAAAAGGCGTCTATGGAGTGTTGTCCAAGTATAGTGTATGGACGATTTTTGGTGCATAATTAAGTCCTCTTTGTCTCCTCAATTGCACACACCAAGTCTCGGGTCCAACGCGTACTCTCATAAGCCCATATTCGTGATTATTCTTGTATCATCGGAGCCATATAGGTAAGAGCCACACCATTACCAGCAATCTGATTCTGCGAGAATAAACTAGTCCAGTTTGTATCATCTCTTTTTCTATTCCCCTGCTCGTGGTTCGATTGGGGGCATTCTCCCCTGTTTGAACTTGGACTTAACTTTTGTTGCAGTCCAACTGAGCTCGAACATTCTTCCTCTTTCACTACAAGTGCTATCACTTCCTCCCCCTTCAATTTTTGCCTTGCTAGATCTGTGGGTAAAATTGTGTTGTCTTGTTGCGTATCCTCTATTTTAGTACTTTCTATCAGGGATTCTTGTGTCCTTATTCGTTCCACAGAGTGAGCTTCTTCACAAGTCTGTTCAGTAATCTTTCGAGCTTCTCCCTTATTCTTACGTGGTCGAGCCTGACCTCGTCTCACCATGGATGTGCACGTTAGCAAAGCGAGCTAAACATGCACTAGAGAGAGAAAATTATTTATTTTTTTGATAAACAATGAAGCATTAAATTTTGAACGGATATTTATAAAAAAAAAAAAAAAGTTGTTGCAAGATGTTTTAGAAATTGTCTACTTAAATTGCTTGCAAACTATCTGCTTGATTGCAAGTCTAATGAAGTCGTTGCAAGGTTTTCAAAAAATTATTGACAACGTATCTGCTTAAGCTACTTTCAAACTGTTTATTTAATTTCAAATTTATCCAAAAAATTGTGTACCAGAAATCCACAATCCATATATTCTTTTTTTCTCTTTCTTTCTTTTTTTTTTTCAACAGAAAAAACAGTAGTTTTTTTTTTTCTCTTTTTTTTCCAGGAGGATCAATAGTGTTTCCACTTCCCCTCCAGCGTGACTCGAAGAAAAAAAAAAAAAAAAACAGTAGTTAGTTTTCTAGAGTTGGGGCCTACAGGACCAAAGGAAGTTGTTATAAACAGATAGAAGGTGAGAAAGACATGCTTCCCAATCACCAATACTCAAATCAATTTCTTGCAGAAAATCCCACTTCACCAAAAATCTCATTAAACAAAAAAAATAAAAATAAAAAAATAATAACAGAAAAAGACAAAACTGATCCACACGTTAGTATTTCTTTCACTCTTTTTTCTCTTTGTATATATAAATACTATTTTCATGCATTCACACCGATTCAAAATTAGCTAATGCCACTCTTCTCAAAATTATTCAACATGAAACAAAATTTCACAAATGGCTTCAAATTCAACAATTTTCCTACATGCATAGCAGTTTCCTCATTATTCCTCTTTTGGTTCTTCATGTACAGTGAAGATATCAAGTCCATTGCACAATTCCAATTCTCAAACCACAAAATTCAAGAAAATCTTGAAAATTCTTCAAATAAATCAAATGGGGTTCAAGAAAATTCCAAGATTCTTGGAGAACATAGCAAAAGTTCATCTATTTTGATAAATTCAGAGGAGAAAATTGAATTGCCACCAGAAAGTTGTGATATTTTTAAAGGTCAATGGGTATATGATAATGTTACACATCCAATTTATAAAGAACAAGAATGTAAGTTTCTCACAGAACAAGTTACTTGTTTGAAGAATGGAAGAAAGGATTCTTTGTATCAGAATTGGAGGTGGCAGCCTAGAGATTGTTCTTTACCCAAGTAACTACTCCATCCATTTTAATTTATTTTATTACTTTCATTTTTAGTATCTTTAAAAAAGAAAGAATGTCACTTTTTTTTTCATTTTTATTTTATTACTTTCATTTTTAGAGTAGTACCTTTAGAAAAGAAAGAATGTTGCTTTTCTTTTCGACTTTAATTCTTATTTTTCTCACGATATGTTTAAAAGGCCACAAAATTAAAGGATGTTTCAATAATTCTACTTTGTCTTTTTACTTGGGTCCTATATAAAAAATACTTAGAACCCTTAAAGGTGTATTAGGTTAACATGAGTTAAGAAATATAAAAAAAAGGAAGTACATTGTACATATCTTAATTTTCTATTTTTTTTTTAACTCCATATCAAGTCAAAATCATATAAATAAGTTACAACGGAGAGATTAATAAACAAAAATCATTATTGAATTATCAATAAAGCTTTACCATTTTTTTCTTTTTCTGAATACCATGTTTATGTGATCAAATTTTCAGGTTTAGACCAAGATTGTTACTTGAAAAGCTGAGGAATAAGAGATTAATGTTTGTTGGAGATTCATTGAATAGAAACCAATGGGAATCTATGATTTGTTTGCTTCAATCTGGGGTTCCTTTCAGCTGGAAAAAATATAAAAAGATTGGCCATTTATCAGTTTTCATGATTGAGGTATCTATGATTCTCTCTTTTTTCATTTTGAGTAGACTTGGTTTCCCTTTAATCAGCTGGAATTTGAAATCTATTGATCAGACTAATGAGATTTGCGTGACGAAGAAAATTCAACACAATAAAAAAATAAGATACTCGAACCAATCACGACTATCATAATTGGAGGGAGAAGAAACCTTTTGGTGGCCGCTCTCTTTCAGAATTCAGTAATTTTAGCTCGAATTCTTTTTATTTGCTAAAAATTCCACTAGAAGTATAAATAATTGATCTTAATGGTAGAATTTAAAATTCAAATTCATAAAGTTGAAGTTTTGAATTCTTTTCAAGAATGATATATGAATGATAAGTACTTAACAAAATGATTATGTTTAATTGGTACAAGAGGAATTCTCCTTTTAGGATGTTAAGACTCTAATGATACTTCATAATTACTTGTAATGAACATGGGATAGTAGTTTTGACTTTTTGATTATATGTCAAATCAATGATTTAGCATCACTTAATTAGATAACCTATAAGTAGGAAAATGGACTAATTTGCTATATTTAAGCCATATTTTCACCTATTACTTGTGACTTGTGAGTTTGCTTATCTCTATTTTGCAAGTTTCCCTTGTTACTTGAAACTATTAGTCACACTCTAAAAGGTTTATGTTAAAGCTTGCTAATTAATTTATTCTTTCTATATTCTTTTTAGTTCATTTATAAAAAAATATTTTTTGCTGATTTAACAAATTTTTAATTTTAACATTCGCACGATATATTTAAAATCATAAAATTAAAAGAAAAGCCACACAAACTATCTATAAACACCAAATATTTACCCATGTTTCCCATATTAGAACTAATTACACCCAAATTTATTACACACATATCCAACCATAATTTTGATTACCACCGCTTCTTTCTAGTGCTTATCCAATTTCCAATCTACCTAATTTAATTTGTCTTTAAACTGCAAAAGCTTTAATTCTTTTTGATGCTTTACTTATTTTGTCTCTTTTTGTTTTTTCTTTATAAATATTAAAAGATAAAATATAAAAATAAATATTATCTAATTATGTCTAGACCGATGAAAATATGACTCTATTTTAAAATAATTTTCACAAGTAAGACTGGCTAAAAATAATATAAAAATTAAAATATGTTTTGAATATTTTTGTAGTTTTTTTCTTTTAAAGGAAGGAACCACATTTTTGTTATTATTTTCACAAAAATTACCTTAATAAAATTGATATATCAAAACTAAGCATAATTTTATGATACCTTGTCGGTATATGATAAACTGCAAATTGTCTCATTGAAGGACTGAAATGTCTTATCGAAGTCTGGAGCATACTTGAATAATATCAAGCAAATATAGATATGTTGTGATGATATCATGCTTAGAGGTCTAAGAACTAAGAAGAGTCTTATTAAAACACTAAAATATACCTTAATGATACCATGCCAGTGAAAGTAGATTTAATGATAGTATGCTAGTAATAGAGAATAGGGGAGTGGTTATTATAGATGTATTATCATGGTATTATATTTAAGATCACAAGATTAGTAAAAATTGATATATTACATATATCTTTAATAAACAACCACAAGACTAAAATCTTTCTTTACATTCTAAAATTTTATACTTTAATCAAGCAAAAATAAACAAATTAAAATAGAAGGAGTAATATTTTTCTTATTTAATTAAAGTAGGTAAATATTGCAGGAGTATAATGCCACTGTGGAATTTTATTGGGCTCCATATATTGTGGAGTCAAACTCAGATGATCCAAAAATGCATAGCATTTTGACCAGAATTATCATGCCAGAATCAATTGAAAAACATGGGAATAATTGGAAGAATGTCGATTATCTCATCTTCAATACTTATGGCTGGTGGATGAATGGTGGCACCATGAAAGTTCTGTAAGTAAATATTACAAAACAAAAAGTTTATACCATTTTGGTCTTCCAGTAATTCTAATTTTACTTCTCAACTAATTGAAAATGTGCACCTTTTGTTTGTAAATGTTTTCAAATTTAGCATGATTATTAATTGTTTCACAATTAATTACCCTCTCACATCTCCCATCTTCATATTACAAAATAGAAGATTATTGTCTCCTTTCATTTAATAATGTTCTTACGTACCATATCATTTTGCTATTTTTTTTTTTTCTGAAGTTTCATTTTTCTTCTCTCATGAATCTAAAGTGTTAGGAGACTTACGGACATATGAAAATAGATAACAAAGCCTTCAATTATCAACATGATCACTATATTTTCATCTAATTAGTTTTTCTTAACTACTAATAGCTCAATAGTATTTAGTAGTACGTACACCAATTTGATATGGTAATATCTCATCCACCTCTATATTTGTGGAATCAGAAAAAAAAATTTGGCCTCCTTGTTCTGTTTCCCGCAAGGACAAGCCTAGTCACATGCCCAAGTATGTATAGAACACATCGAAATGCAATATACCTTCGAAAAACAGATGAAATCATTACCTAAAAACTCAACACAAAGAAATCATATATGCATACAAAAGAAAATTTTTCTTCCCAGTTGGACTGTTGGAGTGTCATTAGTTTTTAACCCTTAAGACTCCAGAAATTTTTCATTGTTCGTATATTAACTAGCTAGTTAATAAGGTCTATTACAAATACTTGAGTAGAGACTAGTGAACCATTCTCATACATCATCAACGTTCACAGAATGCATAATGTTATGATATTATTAGGTTCCAGTGAAAAAAGAGTCAAACTATGATCATCGAATAAACATGAAAATGGCAAGTCATTCATCTATGAATTCAAATGCATTGAGAAGTTTCAACAGTTACCTGGACTCGAGCGTCAACTAGATTCTTTGTATGTATTATATATTAGTATACTATACATATCTTATAATTTTGCATAATATTATATATTAGGCGTATATATCTAATTATACAATAAAATGCGTAAAATTATATATAAATATATATATATATATATATATATATATATATATATATATATAATGTTTAGACAATGTATGTATTTAGGAAGAAGAGAATCACTGAAACAAAAAGACTAATTGTATATACAATACAATATACAAATATATACAATAATTTACAAACTAATATATAAAAGTCATGTTCAAACCATGGTCCTGACCGTGACGGGCATTCCGAATCAATTAAGGCCTGAGATGACCTCTTAGCATTATATCATAAGTATAGTCATATCTAAAGTTGCAGAAACAAGCCCATAAAAAAGAAATTCAACACTTTAAGTATTGTCAATATCTTAAGAAAATAATTCAAACAATTACCCAACACCATCTACGAAACCTCTAACTTTTAAGAATAACTACTAATCGGGACGTGACACCGATTATACTATTAAAATGATAAAATATTAGACTAGAAATATAAGTGAAAAGTACAAACGCCTTCTGGATGATGGAGGGCTTACCATTTCTCATCAGCTGTTCAAGAGAGAATACGAACACCCTAGTGCTACACAAAATCACAAAAAAATACCTTCGAACCTAAATCATGAAATGATGTAGCGTTTGGAGACGATCGGTACGACGAGTACTGAGATACAAGCCAAAAAAGAATAAACATGTTCATAACTAATTTTCATCATTCATGATAATAATAAATTAAGGAACCCTTGGTCATGAGACATAAAGACATGAACATTTAAAATTTAATTCTGAATTATGTAGCTTTTCAATGGCACTCAGTAATCCACGGGCTATATGGGTCCGATACTCCCCCATCAGCAGGGTCTCAGTCCATATTTACCGTAAGTACTGAGATTAGGATAAAATCACCAATAGCCTGAATCCATCATTTTATCCTCATGTTAAGAACATCATCTGTCATTCAATTAAGGTACAACATTTCTATATCGGCAATTTATAAAATATGAAGTTTAATTCTACATGTACTGACAATTTAGGCAACATTGGGTGCACGAAAGTTCTAATATTTTTGGGTTGTTACATGTCCAATACTATAAAAAATATGAAATTTAATTCTACATGTACTTGCAATTTATGCAACATTGAGTGTACGAAAGTTCTAATATTTTGGGGGTGTTACAACAAATATAACACTGTTGTATTAAAAAATAGATTTCGTCTCTTTCTCAAATCCAAGCATCAAATACACCCCAAAACACCTCAAAACTTCACCAAATCATCTAAAGTCGAGATTTAGGCTCCTCAATACATAACCGGTCTTTTATAATCGTACTCACTCAAAATCGAACTTATTTACGAAAATTCAGAATTGAAACTCGAATGACAGAAAAAAAATGCACAACAATGTTAAACTTTTTCAACAACTGCTATGTAAACAAAATTTTTGAGTTGCATTGTATATATTTCGAGTTGAATAAGAAGAAGTATGAAGCTTCTTTGAGAGATTTTGGAGCTGAAAATCAGGGTAAGAAGAAAGTTCCATTTTGAAGGAACACTCTCTTTATCCTATATAACCAACAAAAAGATTAGTTCTCAGGTTTGGGCGAAATGTGATTTCGGGCCATGAAATGTAATGTAACTTTTGAGTTAAGAAAATGAAATATATATTTATAAAATATGTTTTTTATACTTTTTCTATTTATTACTAAAAATAAAAGTAAAAATAACTATAACTAATTATGCATATATTTTATAAAATGACAAGTAGAGTATTAAAAAATCTAATTTTAATAATAATAATAATAATAATAATAATAACTAATTAGGAAAGAAGAAAGAACATCATAAGGATCAAAAATAAGATTTACTAATACTTTTAAGGATCAAAGCTATTGTCATCCAAAAAGCTTCATTTTCTTATATGCAATATTTTTAATATTTAAGTTTCTAATTTATTATTTTTTTTTTTCGTATAGACGAGGATCTTTTGACGAAGGATGTACAGAATATGATGAGGTTGAGAGGACAATAGCATATAGAAGAGTATTGACAACATGGTCTCAATGGGTTGAAAACAATGTGGATCCCAATAGGACACTTGTCTTCTTCATGAGCATGTCACCTATGCATATCAGGTAAAATCCCTATTTCCCTTTTGTTGTTCTCCTTTTAGCTCAACTTGTTTTACTCCATTGTCTTAATTTTTCTCCTTTTAGCATGTCATAATTTTTCTCATATAAATACTATGAAAAATTATATCTCAGATTATTAGTTAAAGATTATAAATTTTGACTCTCGTAAGGAAAATTATGACATATTTTAAAATGAAGAGTAATAGATGATTTGTCTGTTTTATATTTTACGTTCCTAATATTAACGATTATTTATAAGTTGTAGTTATTGCTCCATGCATTCTAATGTATGTCTACTTTCTTTTTTTAGTTAATTTAAAAAAGAATGTTGTATTTCAAAATTAAGAGATATACAACTTTTAACTTTAAATTTGACTTTTAATAAAATGATTTATAACTTTATGAATATGTACGTCTTGTTTAAAAGGTATTGTCGTTCTTTCTTTCTTAAACATTATATCCAGTCAAGCACTATTGCGTAAATTGAAATGAAGGAAATATCATTTATGTGACTTCACAGTGTAAGAACTTGTTTATCCACCGACACTCTAATAGATTACTTATCTTTTGTTCTATGTTACAAATCAATGTTGCCAAGTAGAATTTCTTATAATTACATTTAGATGACATGATGATCGAATAAATATATATATTTTTTAATATTGTGGGTGGATAAAACTTTGACACTTTCTTTAAATTCTTGGTTGATAAACAACAACTATTGTAATTAAAGTGAACTAATAATGGTTGCATTATGGAAATGCATGAAACAGGAGTATGGATTGGAACAATCCAAATGGGATAAAATGCGCAAAGGAAACAACACCAATACTCAACATTTCAACGCCACTAAATGTTGGGACAGATAAGAGGCTATTTGCTATAGCATCAAATGTGACTAAATCAATGAAATTCCATGTATATTTCATGAATATCACAAGTATATCAGAGTATAGAAAAGCTGCACACACTTCATTGTACACAACTAGACAAGGCAAATTGCTAACACCGGCACAGCAAGCTGATCCCGCTATGTATGCTGATTGTATTCATTGGTGTCTCCCGGGCTTGCCCGACACGTGGAATGAGTTTTTGTATACACGTATTATGTCCCGATCTTGACGTTTTGTAAATTGAAGAACGATAATCAGAATTGACACGCTCATAATTTTTTGTTGGTTCTTCTTAGTACTAGTTGATTTAGAGCTGGACTTTGTGATTTTGTGCTCATTTGGGCCTGTTCAGCCAGCCTACTGGACTTTTGGAGCAAGTTGGAGAAGGGAAAAGGTCATGGGCTGGCCTTTTTCAAAATAATAGGCCCATGTTTGGGCCATTGAACAATTCATGGCAGTCGGTCCAAATAAATTTCATATTATGACCATTTCATAATTTTGGGTCATTTTGACCCAAATAGTTCAAATATAGTTCACATACCGTATTGAAACAATCCATATATCATATTGATACAGTTTGTTAAAAAAAATAAAATAGAGAAACGAACTTATGGTTAGAAATTGTATCATTGTTATATAGAATATGCATTTTTTTAATAAGATGTGCATGGAATTTGTATCATTGTTATATAAATTCTTTATTGTATCATTGTTATATATACATATATTAGAAGTTGTATCTTTATTGTATAGAACACATATCTGTATAAGATATGTATCAAATTTGTGTTAGTATTTATAAAAGCAAACAAATGGCTAGAAAATGAAATTAAAATTTAATTATTATTTTCGTGTCAATAGTTTCATCTGAAGTACTATTTATGTTCTTTTCCCGTTGATTTAGAGTTGGGCTTGTCATTTTGTGCTCATTTGGGCCTGTTCAGCCAGCCTACTAGACTATTGGAGAGTCTGCAAATTGGCGAAAATTACATTCAAAAGAAAATATATAGGATGGATGGCTGCAAATTGTAAGTTTGTGGCTGAAGCAGAAACTTGTGTCCTATTTTCATTTGGGAAAGTTATGGATATATACTGTTCGACCAATTACTATTTTATCGATATCATTGAAAAGTATACAACATATACACTATATATACACACCCACCCACATAACATAAGAAGAATTTTTTTTAATCTTTTAATCAAAAAGATCCAATCTGGTTTACTTCCTACCCCAAATATAACTGTTAACTATTACTAGTTTATTGTTATCATTGAAAAGTATACAGTATATACACTATATATACACACCCACACACAACATAAGAACTCTTTTTATTTTTTAATCAAAAAAATCCAATCTGGTGTACTTCCTACCCCAAATATAACTGTTGACTATAAATTAATTTGCAGATTTCTTTTAGAACCTTTTGAACTTATCATTAAAAATAAAATTTGATTAAACTTTTGAATTTAAAATTTGAATTTGAAGATAAATGTATTCTTTTTTTTTTTTTTTTAAAGGGATAAGGTGGTTATAACTCAAAACAAGAAAAATGTGATTTTTTCCTTATAGATATTCCAAACAAAATATTCTACAATTAATATAAAATCTAGATTAGGAATGAAAATAAATATTCTAGAATATTCCTAAACTAAAAAGAAAGTAAATACTCTAAAAATGAAGGTAGATTATAAATGACAAGGAAATTAAATTTCCATGGGTCGACATAAGCTATGACCAATTTTCTATCAAACTTCTCTTATTTTATTCTTAATGTGTGCTATCTTGCACTTTTTAATGAATCTGATCATTTTTATCTCATCTAACTATATGATCACACACCTATTTAACATGTCCTTAGGCTAGTTGAGTATTTTTAATTCCCTACGCTGAGTTTACTACCTATTTTGGATCAAATTAATTTGAAGTCCTGATTTAAAAATTCATTTTGACTATAAATTGCTCCCACTAAATGCAATTTTATTTTAAATCGTTGAAACAAAAACTTTAACTAAAAATAAAAAAATACTTATCACCGAACGCAACCTTCAGTGGTGGGCTTGCTTAACATATCATGATCAAACATCTCAAATGGTGAAAATTGAAAACAGTTTATTCATACGTATGGTCTCTTTTTTTCGAGTTCACATGGGTTTCAACAATTGTATTAGTGATCTTTTCTAGAAAATTTCAAACTTGGTCAACATCTAACATTTCCTTTTTATAAATCTATTTTTTAAAATTTTTTTGAAAATCAATTGTGATGATCTTCAAATATATTTTCTTTCAAAAAAAAGTAATCCATGTTACCATGTACACTATCCATTTTTTTTTCTTAAAAAAAGAAAAATTCGAAACCTATAATAGTGAGATTTTTGCCATGTTCCATTTCGTGTCCTCACTCTTAAGTCTTAATCCAAAAGTTAGATTATAGGGTATGCTTCCTAGATAAACATCTAGATAGAAGGTATTGTATGTTTACAACTAAATAAATGATACGTTTGTGTTAACTAAAATTTGTAAAAAAGAAAATCTTTTTATCTTTATTCGTTTAGTTTTATAGTACTCGATGAAAATATAGTAGTATCACATGGGGAATAATAAGATAATAAATCATATTCGTTTCAACTTATTATATTCCTCGAACTTAGTGTTAAATTGAGTAAGTCCAACTTAAAAAAAAAATATCAAGCGCTGACAAATTTTATTCGAAATTATTAATGTGTTTGAACTTTTTTTAAAAAATAATTTTAACTGTATGCAAACTCAATGAATTGTCTTTGATAAAAACACTTAACATCATAATAGGACTTTTCAAAACAAATTTAAATTACCTAAATTATAAAGCAGATACCAAATACCAAACTAGGACTCAAAGATAATCATCATTTATACTAAATATTGTTTTTCCATTTTGCTTCTTCATTTTTTTTTTTTTTTTTTACTTAAATATAGACTCTCCATATATATATATATATATATATACAAATGCACTGTCATGCAAGACCCTCAAACAATATAAGCTAAAAAAATTTCTCTTAATTATAAATTTATATAATCATGTCTTCAAGAAATCATTTTATGCTTGGTTTTTGCCTTGTGATTTTATTTGTAAATGCAGCTTCAATTGATTATGGAACAGCACTTACAAAATCTTTATTGTATTATGAAGCTCAAAGATCAGGAAAATTGCCTTCTAATCAACGTGTGCAATGGCGTGGAGATTCCGCACTTCAAGATGGCAAAGACGAAGGGGTAAGTAAATATCAGAGACGGATTCAAAATTTAAATTTTATTAGTTTGAATTCGAAATTCTAGTATAGCCCATTTGATCATTTATCAAGGTATAAATGATTTTTTGTACTTGGTAAATGTTTTAACATATGTACACAATTGATCAGGCAAAATTATTGAATTTAGATTAGTCTATAACTTACGGATGTAAGCAAGGTCATGCAAGTATATATGTTCCTTCCTATAAAATGGGAATCTAAAATCTACAGTAAGTATATTCAAATTAGGCACACAATTTTTTAGTATTTTTTTTTTAGCACAGGTAGACATAATCGCTACAACAGGTTCAACTGAATTTACTATTTTTGATTTGATCCATGGTATATTGTTGAAAAAAATGTGTGTATCTATTTCTCTCTCTGTAACAATCTCCAAACAAATCATAATCAGCTATTAAAGGCGAATTCAATATTTTAATTTTACTTGTTCAAAATCTGTTACTTCCTATTTATCATGAATAGTTTCATTGTTTTTTCACATCTTCCTTAATTTTGGTATGAAAATGTTATATTATTCATATGAACTCATAAATTATATTGTTCATCCATCACTAAAAACTATATGAATCCTTATTGATTATGTACGTTTTTTTTTTTAATTAGATCGACTTAACCGGAGGATACTATGATGCTGGAGACAACGTGAAATTTGGATTTCCAATGGCATTCACGGTAACAATGCTAGCATGGAGCATGACTGAATTTAAACACCATCTAAATTCACAAAATGAACTGGAAAATGCTCTGAGTGCAATACAATGGGGCACTGATTATTTCATAAAAGCACATAAAGAGCCTCATGTCTTATATGGCGAAATCGGAGAGGGAAATTCAGATCATCAATGTTGGGAGAGGCCAGAAGATATGACAACACCAAGGACTGCTTATAAAATTGATGAACAGCATCCAGGTGCTGACTTGGCTGGAGAAACGGCCGCAGCTTTAGCTGCTGCAGCCATTGCTTTTAAGGGCTTGAATTCAAGTTATCCGAATCAGCTTCTTACACATGCCAAAGAGGTGGTAACTAAGCTCTTACTATCATTCATATTTAAGTTATATATGCACTCATTCATTTTTTATATTAATAATCTTAAGTTTTATATATAACCCCACCCCCCACCCCCACAAAAAAAAAATTAATAATAATAAAAAAAATACTTAAGTTTTATTCACTGAGGATGAAATAGATATTTAGTACATAATTACATTATGTATAAGGAACTCATAGGAGTAAATACTGTGGAAATTGACTAGGTAACAAACAATACCTACAAAGCAACTTTTTTGGAAGGTGAAAAAACAGCCCATCAACTTTCTGGGGTGTTTTCCCTCTGTTTATTTTTTTTTAAAATTATTTTACAAAAAAAAAAAAAGAGACTCATTTTTCAATAACAATTAATTGCTCCAAGATACATTTTTTTTCCCCAAATTATATCAGCATACCAATTATTATAGTAATAATCAGTCGGAAACCTAATTACTGTGTCTAGTAGAAAATAATACTTTCGTAGTGTAAATAAACAGGTTGAACTCGTCGCTATATTTTTAAAATATTAAATTAATTAACATAAAATTATAGATGATCAAGGTTGTGTGAATGTACTAGTGTGACCTATTTGTGATTTTTTTTTTATTTTGATTTTTCACTCGATGTTCGATACTTTATTGAGATTCGATTAAATTAAAATTCGTCAGATTTATTTTTGAGGGTGATGCTCCCAAATAATGATGTCTGATACTTAAATTGAGACTTGATAAAATTTAAATTCGTTGGATTCGTTTGTGAGGGTGATAACTCTCCAAAGACATGTTTGTGTGTCCAACATAAATTAATTAATTACATTCATTATTTTGCAGTTATTTGATTTTGCTACAAAGTTCCCTGGGGATTACCAAACTAGCATTTCAGTGGCAGGTCAATTCTACAGCAGCTCTGGCTATGAGGTAAAACAAATACATAATTACATATTACTCTCTCAATCTCAACTTATGTGATGCATGTGTAATTAGATATAAAATTTAATACGTAATTAGACTTTAAAATATGTGATCTAAAATAAATTATAAATATTTATACAGTTATACATCATTTTTATTGAGGGTTGAATGAAAGTTCTAAAATTAAATTACTTTTAAATTAAAAAAATGATATTCTTTTTCAATAGACGGGAAAAAATATTGTTACATAAAATGGGATGATGAGTTTGTTTTGTCTAGTTGATGATTGTAGACACGTAATTTTGTCCGCCTAAATATTAATTTCTACTCATTTTTACCTTTTCCACCTACCCCACCTAATCAAACCTCTCTCTAAACATCCACCTAACAAACCACATACTTTTTTTTTAACAAAAAATAAAAAAAAAAATCATCATTATATTCTTCCACCCACTCACCACTACCCAACCACCCATTCCCAACATCATCATCACACTCACCACTACCCACTACCCCACATTTACCCCACCCCCCACACTCTTATTCTTATCTCCATAAGACAACTCACATATTCCCTCTCCACGGCATATACACCAAGAAATTCTTCCACACAGAACAAGAACAAGAATAAAAAAAAAAAAAGAACAAAAAAATCAAAAAATCTCTCATCTCTCTACCTCTCTTCTCTCAAGAAGGCTCTCTAAAACTCTACTCTCTCTTCCTCTCTTGAAAAATTTTTGAACTTCCGCCACCGCTTCGCCGCCGGCCGGCGAACGACCACCACAATACTACCATCTTTCCCTTTCTCTCTACCATCTCTATCCCCCCTAAAACAAAAAAAAAATAAATAAATAAAAAAAAAAATCCGACCAACTCGTCGTTCGCCGCCGTTCAACGACCCGAGCTCCTACCGCCGAAAACCCGACCAGATCTCCAAGGTCGCCGCCGTCAGCTATCCACCGGCAGATCTCCGACGCCGGCTCGGTCCAACCGCTAGATCTCCGCCCATTTTTCCGTCACCGGAACTCCCCGGATCCCGATCTACGTTTTGGAGCTGTCCGGTTTATTCTTCTAATACCAAGTTTGGTTTGCTCGTGGTGAGGTTCTCCGGTCGAATATTTTGGTCTTCGGATTTCTTCATTGTCGACAAGGATCAATTTCCGTGAGGTCCATTTCTTTAACCCGCTCTCTTTTATTTATCTTGGCATATTGAATTAGTTGTGATTATGGTTTTGTTGAATTTTTGTTTATGTTGATGTTATGATTGTGATGCTTGGTTGTTTGGTTTTGGTAGATTAAGGCATAAATTTGATCATGTTCTAATCGATGGATAAAAAGAAAGTCGGGGGATGGAAGTGAAAAAAAAAATTGACAAAAAGATAGATTCGGTCTAATTTGATTTATTGTTGGTATGAATCATGATTGAATTATGTTTTTTTTAGTCGAGAACGCATAGGCAAACGTAGGTCGGGTAGGAAAAATTTAGAAATAAATGTTTTTGTTGGAATGTTTTGGATATGTGCTTGAATGACACTTTCTATTTTATTGCATAAAAAGTTTAAATTGTACTCATTTGGCCGGGGAATGCCCCGAAGGATTTGTATAGATTTATCCGGGGAATGCCCCGAAGTACCTTGTATCCGGAGGACGTCCGCGATGAAGGCCCGAGGCATCGGGTAAAGCATTATTTTAGGATTAGCGTAGGTTTATTCTCAGTTCTTTTCTATTTTCGGGTTGTAATAATTGGACTGGACTTTTACGTTTTTTGACCGTTTTGTTTTGCTTGTGGTTTGATTATTTTGTGTTCTTTTGTGTGGTTTATATATTTCATAATGCCAAAAATAGTCGATACACTCCACCAAGCGACCGTGGTCGAACCACGAGATCGAGGGGTGCCTAACACTTTCCCCTCGTTCAACAGAATTCCTTAGCCGAAATCTCTGATCGCAAACCGGTTTAAGAGTCATATGGTTTCGAAAAGGATTTTCCAAAGGTGACTTGGCACACCGAATTATGTCAAGTGGCGACTCTGAATAAAAATGCAAATAATCCTTTTTCAAAATAAATTTTCATTTCTTGTCACTTAAATAATAAAACCCTTTTGAACTAAAAATATTCCATGTTCTTGGAGTACGCGTGCAAAAAGGGGTGTGACATCTTCTGGCGACTCTGCTGGGGAGCTAAAAAAAAAAGTTTTTAGAATTCGAGCTATTTTTGGAGTCGTATCGACTTTGTTTGGCATTATGAGTGTGTAAACATTGTTTGTGATTATTGTTTGTGTTATTTTCACTTTTTGTGCTTTTTCGTGCTCTTTGTTTATATTATTTATTCTATGTGTTACCGCTTTATATCTGTCATCATGAGTCAACCCCTCGGCCTTCTTTCTGCAACAAGTCTCGGAGCGCACGTCGTGCGCACGAACTCTAGTTGAGTCACCCTTATTTTAGGGGGGGAGCCGTCGGTGTTATGGAGTAGGTGGAAAGCAAAGCAGCCACTATCGACCATACGCTCCCCCGAACAACCTTGTTAGTGAACCACAACGTAGGTCAGCCTTTAGGTCATGCTTATGTGCATCATATTGAGACCTAGTGAGGCCCACTTGGTCCTTTGTAGGAGACTCACCTTTAAAGCATCTCTACGTGCTAACTGTTGCATTTTTAAGGGTAATGGGGTCATTGGACGGACATATTTTAAAAAATAAAAATAAAAATAAAATAAAATTGTTAGGAGTAAGGTGTGTAGGCAAAAACGAAAAAGAAGAAAAAATAGAAAAGTGAGTCGAAAAGAAAAAAAAACGAGAGGAATGTCGTAGTTTATTTTAGAATTCATTATGACTTTTGTTTTTCGCAATCCAAAAAAACTCAAAAAGATTTTTTTTACGTTTTGTAAAGTACCGCAATTAAAAAAAAATGGAAAAAATAAAAAAAAAAGGAGGAAGTTTTGGTTGCTTGTCAAAAACAAAAAATACCAAAAAAGATTTTTCTGTATAATTGGTTGTGTTAGTCTTGGTTAAAGCGTCTAGTTGAAAAAAAACAAACAAAGTTTTTGATTGTGTTTAAGTTAGGATCAATTTATTAGTTAATCGGTAATTGTCCAATTTGGATGAACTACGCACCCCTGATTCTCCTCTTTCGGGATGTGAGATACGTAGGCAGCCTATTGTTGGTTCGGGAATCTTATTTAAAAATTTCAAAAAAAAAAAATGATTTTCTTCACTCTTTATTTAGAGTAGGTGTTTCATACATATCTTGAAAAAAAAAAAGAAAAAAAAAAGATTTTCCTCAATAGTCGTAAGGTTCATTTTTGGTTGATCTAATTTTAAAAATCCAAAAAGATTTTCTTCACTCTCCATTTAGAGTAGGCGTTTCATAGACGTCTTTAAAAGAAAACAACAACAAAAAATATTTTCCTTTAATAGGTTCAGGTTTCATTTTTCGCATAAAATTCAAAATTAAAAAAAAAAATCCAAAAATATTTTTTCTGTAATCATAGATTTCATTTTGTACAGAAATCTGAAAATTCAAAAAAAAAGATTTTCTTCACTCTTCATTTAGAGTAGGTGTTTCATATACATCTCTAAAAAAAAAACTACAAAAAAGATTTTTCTTTGATAGTTTCAAGTTTCATTTTTCTATGAAATTCAAAAAAAAAAAAAATCAAATCAAAAGATTTTTTTTTTTCCTTGTTAATCATAGTTTTCATTTTGTACAAGGATGTTAAGCCAAAAACTGCAAAAAAAAAATGTTCGTCAGTTCTTTTTGACAATTTGTTATTTTCTTTTCTTCTTAAAGTGTCAAAAAAAAAAAAAGAAAAGAAAAAGAGAAAGAGAGTTCAATTGGCCATTTTGGCACGACTTCACGAACTACGCACACCTGATTCTCTCCTTTCGGAGGTCAGATACGTAGGCGCCCTTCTTGGGTTCGGTGATCTTTTCAAAAAAAAAAAAATTAAAAAAAAGAAGAGGTTTTGAAAAATTGTTGAACTCTAACCATTTGCTATCTCTTGCCAGTTAGTTTAAGGTGGTTGGTTTGTGACATTTTGGCTTGTCCTCCATATTGCTTCAAGTTACAGAGGAATTTATGGCTAACAAAGATATCGAGTTAGTTGTCATTAGTCAGATAGGGAGTTTGGGGAATGAGAATGTGGGAGATGCAACTGCCATTGCAGTTGGACAACAGGCATGGGCAAGAGGACCACACCATCATTACCCACGGGCTCACCCAAGTTTATGCCCAAGCTCCACAGAATCTTTACCAGAATCCATTATATCCCATTCCCCCACCTCCATATCAAGTGTATAAGGCGCAACCTTATGTTCAACCTCCATCTTACCCACACTGGTGTGCGCCAACTCTGCCGAGTCATCCTTCAATTTTACATACATACCAAAGCCCTTCTAGGCCTGGTTTTCAATTTAAGCCAAATACTGAAATGAGACAGAAGTCTTCTGGGATAACTTCACACCCATTAGAGGGTCATATGCAAGTTTGTTCCATAGATTGGTACAGCAGGACATGATCACTCCTCTCTTTGGGTATACTCCCGACCCACATTCAAGAAGTTTTGATCCTAATGTACGATGTGCATATCGTTCTGATGTTCAGGGTCAGAGTATTGAAGATTGTCATGCTTTGAAAAGAGAAATTGAAAAGATGATTCAAGATAAATCAAACATGGTACAGATCTGACAGTGAGGAAAGCTCTAGCCATGCTGATATGCAAACCAGTGGCTAAGATGTCAGGCTGAGCAATTGAGAAGTCACCCCTCTCCCTACTAGGAAGAGGTTTGATAGCTTGTTTTGTTATATTTTCTGCTATCCGAACTATCTCAGGGTTGTAGTTCGGGATCTATCTTGTTTTGTCCTTTTGTTTTGTTTTTATATTCGAATCCTTTTATCTTTTGTTTCAACTAAATGAAGTGTCCCATTTTTCTTTGTGTTTTAAATATGTGTTGTTTGTTTGTTTTCTTTACATAGTACATTTTGTGTTAACTCTAGTCATATGACATGCTGTGGAATTTTCAGCCAGATCTTAAAATCCAGTTTAAGCATGAACATTGAATCAGAGGGTTAAAGTTAGAAAAAAGAGCATATGAGAAAATAGATAGAGTGCTGAGACATTTGGTGATAAGTTAAGGCAATTATTTTGAGAATCACAAGAACAATTTGGTCATCGATCGAAAGGCAAGTCCCAATTAGGTCAAATGGTGGACGTGTGATTCCTATATCAAGGTTAACAAGAAGATAATCAGCTCCACAGAAGCATGAATCACTCGATGTGAGGGATGCATAACAACGGTAGAGTTGTATATTTGACAAGTATATTAAAAGAGGTGAAACACATGTTCGAGGCGAGTTAGTGTTGTAAAGCATGTCATAAGTGATATTGGTCATGTACTTTCACATTACATGCTATATACTTGCATTCTCAAGGATTGATATGATGAAGGCATTTCATTCTGCTATCCAAACATTGTGTCATCCTTTGTTTACCCCATTTGAGCTTTAGTGTTATTTTCTTTCATACCCCTCTTTTGGAATCAAGATAGAGTAAGCAAAGTTCAAAGAATAGTGTCAAGGAAAAAAAGATAAAGCCAAAAGTTACAAAAAAAAAAGGAGACAAAAATGTTTCAAAAAAAAAAAAAGAGTTTCAAGAAAATAGAGTTAAAAAAAAGGGAATCGCGAAGTGAAAAGAGCGAATAAAAAAAAATAAAAAAATCAGATCAAAGCAAAAGGGCAAGCAGGCCAGAACTACGCATGACCTGATTCTCCTCTCTTGGGGGTGAGATACATAGGCTGCCCTACTAAGGGCTCGGTCCAACCAAATAAATAATTTAGAATCACCTAGTCCAAAAAAAATTGGGGCATGAGTTAATCCTCATTGTTTGAGTCGATTCCAAAAGTTGTAAGTCCTAACCCACTTCAAGTGTCGTTTGGGCCTCATGCCATCCTTTTTTTCTAACCCTATCCAAAAGCCATGTTACAACCAAAGAAAAGACCTTCAGATCAATCTTTGGGGATGTTAAGGCAAAGCATGCAAGGGATATGCTGATGTATTTGGGAAATACCTGTTTTCCTCAGCCAAAGGAATCAAGAGAGAGATAAAAATGAGAGAGTCTTACTGGTGAAAACCCTCACGGGCATCGTAAGGCGATAGTAAGTTGAGAGAGATAAAAAGAGAGAGTCTTATTGGTGAAAACCCTCATGGGCACCGTAAGACGATTGCGAGTTGGGAGAAATGAGAATAAGAGAGTCTCATTAGTAAAAACCTCACAGACACCATCAGATAAGGGTGAGCTGAGGGAAAGACCCTTCAAAACATCACTAACCGAATGAGGTTTGAATGCAATTGGTCTAAGAAAACAACTCAGTTTCAAGGCCATTAACTCAACAATAATTGGTAGAGAGGTTGGATGGAAAGATCAGTTAGCCTAATCCAAAAGGCATGGCATAATCATTAGAGTTGACTGTCATTTTTAGAAAATTTGTCATTTCATTGTTTCAAATGGGGACACTCATTGTCTTTTCTTTCTTCTCTTTATTTTATTTTGTTTTCTTGAGTCAATGGTTCAAGTAAAAGTCATTGCCATTTTTCTCTGGTTTTTGAGTCAAGTCTATATAAAAACAAGTGAGAAAAGATTTCAAAACTGGCCACCAACTTCTTCAATTGCACAATGCAAGACAAAGTCAGCATATAAAAGAGACATAATTGTGAACTTATGAAGCACCAAGGTTTGAAGGATTTATCTGAGAAGCACGACAAAGCAGGGGCAAATGTCAGCAATCTGAAACAAAATGAAGGGAATAAACACTAGAGCAAATGCCTGGAAAGCCAAAGTGTTGCAAACCACCACTAAGTTCTTAACTGACAAATTTTCTTTTTTGAAACAGGGGCAAATTGGTTTTACTTAATTCAGCTACCATTGGAAATGCACATCCATGGATTTTATTTTATGTTCAGGACCCTCCTGAAGAATGAGACTTTATTTTATGTTTAGGACCCTCCTGAAGAATGAGATTTTATTTTATGTTCAGGACCCTCCTGAAGAATGGGACTTTATTTTATGTTCAGGACCCTCCTGAAGAATGGGACTTTATTTTATGTTCAGGACCCTCCTGAAGAATGGGATTTTATTTTATGTTCAGGACCTTCCTGAAGAATGGGACTTTATTTTATGTTCAGGACCCTCCTGAAGAATGAGATATATTTTATGTTCAGGACCCTCTTGAAGAATGGGATTTTATTTTATGTTCAGGACCCCCCTGAAGAATGGGACTTTATTTTATGTTCAGGACCCTCTTGAAGAATGGGATTTTATTTTATGTTCTGGACCCTCCTGAAGAATAGGACTTTATTTTATATTCAGGACCCTCCTGAAGAATGAGATTTTATTTTATGTTCAGGACCCTCCTGAAGAATGGGATTTTATTTTATGTTCAGGACCCTCCTGAAGAATGAGACTTTATTTTATGTTCAGGACCCTACTGAAGAATGAGACTTTATTTTATGTTCAGGACCCTCCTGAAGAATGGGATTTTATTTTATGTTCAGGACCCTCCTGAAGAATGGGACTTTATTTTATGTTCAGGACCCTCCTGAAGAATGGGATTTTATTTTATGTTCAGGACCCTCCTGAAGAATGGGATTTTATTTTATGTTCAGGACCCTCCTGAAGAATGGAACTTTATTTTATGTTCAGGACCCTCCTGAAGAATGGGATTTTATTTTATGTTCAGGACCTTCGTGAAGAATGGGATTTTATTTTATGTTCAGGACCCTCCTGAAGAATGGGACTTTATTTTATGTTCAGGACCCTCTTGAAGAATGGGATTTTATTTTATGTTCAGGACCCTCCTGAAGAATGGGATCTTATTTTATGTTCACGACCCTCTTGAAGAATGGGACTTTATTTTATGTTCAGGACCCTCCAGAAGAATGGGATTTTATTTTATGTTCAGGACCCTCCTGAAGAATGGGACTTTATTTTATGTTCAGGACCCTCCTGAAGAATGGAATTTTATTTTATTTTCAGGACCCTCCTGAAGAATGAGACTTTATTTTATGTTCAGGACCCTCCTGAAGAATGGGATTTTATTTTATGTTCAGGACCCTCCTGAAGAATGGGATTTTATTTTTATGTTCAGGACCCTCCTGAAGAATGGGATTTTATTTTATGTTCAGGACCCTCCTGAAGAATGGGACTTTATTTTATGTTCAGGACCCTCCTGAAGAATGGGATTTTATTTTATGTTCAGGACCTTCGTGAAGAATGGGATTTTATTTTATGTTCAGTGATTTTACTTCTTCGTTCGGGTAATCCCAACAACATTTGTAAGGAGACGCACTTCCTTATTCGGGTAATCCCAACAGCATTGGTAAGGAGACACACTTCCTTGTTTTGGTAATTCAAGCGACATTGGTAAGGAAACGCATTTCTTTGTTTTGATAATTCAACCAACATTGGCAAGGAGATGCACTTCCTTGATTGGGTAATTCGAATTTCGCATTTTAGGTGATGCACTTTCTAACTTAAGTCTTGACTCCTAGAAGATGCACTTTCTAGTCGAGTTGTTGCACTTAATCCTTAGGAGACGTACTTCCTTGCTAGTTCTTTTTTAGGTGACACACTTTTAACTTAAACTCGTATCTCTAGAAGACACACTTTCTAGTTAGAATCCCTCACTTTAATTCTTAGGAGATGCACTTCCTAGTCTTGTTTATTTAATTTTACTCTTAAGAGATGCATTTCAGGAGCCCGCCTGCAGAACAGGGTGAGGAAGTTGAAAGCATAGCAACAAAGTGATGAAATAGCAAGTCAGGAGCCCGCCTGAAGAACAGGGTGATGAAATAACAAGTCAGGAGCCTGCCTGGAGGATAGGGTGAAGAAACGAAAGTCAAGCAACAAGTTGGAAGAATTTATAAGTCAGGATCCCGCCTGAAGAATAGGGTGATAAAAGTCGAGTCAAGAGCCAACAAAAGCTGTATAGATAGGATTTTTGTAATTTCCTTTGTGTTTTAGCTTTTAATTTTTATTGTTAATGTAATAACAGAGCTGCGGACTGAAACCTCGACGGAACCTCACTCGACTCTCCAACTCGGTATAGTCCACTCCTCTTCCAATCCTTTGAAATACCCGCGACCTGATTCCCTCATAACTTGTTTGGGTAGGCTGTCCTAATTCAAGGCCCGATAGTCCTTCTTTCTTCTGTTTCTTCTTTGAATAATGGTCGGGACAAAATTCTGTCTCGTTGTCTACTTCTTTGTCTGGAAATACTGCGTGTTTACATTCAAAGGGGGCATGCTGTAGACAGGTAATTTTGTCCGCCCAAATATTAATTTTTACTCATTTTTACCTTTTCCACCTACCCCACCTAATCAAACCACTATCTAAACATCCACCTAACAAACCACATACTTTTTTTTTTAACAAAAAAAAAAAAATCATCATTATATTCTTCCACCCACTCACCACTACCCAACCACCCACTCCCAACATCATCATCACACTCACCACTACCCACTACCCCACATTTATCCCACCCCCACTCTCTTATTCTTATCTCCATAAGACAACTCACATATTCCCTCTCCACGGCATATAAACCAAGAAATTCTTCCACACAGAACAAGAACAAGAATAAAAAAAAAAAAAAAGAACAAAAAAATCAAAAAATCTCTCATCTCTCTACCTCTCTTCTCTCAAGAAGGCTCTCTAAAACTCTACTCTCTCTTCCTCTCTTGAAAAATTTTTGAACTTCCGCCACCGCTTCGCCGCCGGCCGGCGACCAACCACCACAATACTACCATCTTTCCCTTTCTCTCTACCATCTCTCTCCCCCCCAAAACAAAAAATAAATAAATAAAAAAAAAATCCGACCAACTCGTCGTTCGCCGCCGTTCAACGACCCGAGCTCCTACCGCCGGAAACCCGACCAGATCTCCAAGGTCGCCGCCGTCAGCTATCCACCGGCAGATCTCCGATGCCGGCTCGGTCCAACCGCTAGATCTCCGCCCATTTTTCCGTCACCGGAACTCCCCGGATCCCGATCTACGTTTTGGAGCTGTCCGGTTTATTCTTCTAATACCAAGTTTGGTTTGCTCGTGGTGAGGTTCTCCGGTCGAATATTTTGGTCTTCGGATTTCTTCATTGTCGACAAGGATCAATTTCCGTGAGGTCCATTTCTTTAACCCGCTCTCTTTTATTTATCTTGGCATATTGAATTAGTTGTGATTATGGTTTTGTTGAATTTTTGTTTATGTTGATGTTATGATTGTGATGCTTGGTTGTTTGGTTTTGGTAGATTAAGGCATAAATTTGATCATGTTCTAATCGATGGATAAAAAGAAAGTCGGGGGATGGAAGTGAAAAAAAAAATTGACAAAAAGATAGATTCGGTCTAATTTGATTTATTGTTGGTATGAATCATGATTGAATTATGTTTTTTTTTAGTCGAGAACGCATAGGCAAACGTAGGCCGGGTAGGCAAAATTTAGAAATAAATGTTTTTGTTGGAATGTTTTGGATATGTGCTTGAATGACACTTTCTATTTTATTGCATAAAAAGTTTAAATTGTACTCATTTGGCCGGGGAATGCCCCGAAGGATTTGTATAGATTTATCCAGGGAATGCCCCGAAGTACCTTGTATCCGGAGGACGTCCGCGATGAAGGCCCGAGGCATCGAGTAAAGCATTATTTTAGGATTAGCGTAGGTTTATTCTCAGTTCTTTTCAATTTTCGGGTTGTAATAATTGGACTGGACTTTTACGTTTTTTGACCGTTTTGTTTTGCTTGTGGTTTAATTATTTTGTGTTCTTTATATATTTCATAATGCCAAAAATAGTCGATACACTCCACCAAGCGACCGTGGTCGAACCACGGGATCGAGGGGTGCCTAACAACACCTTCCCCTCGGTCAACAGAATTCCTTAGCCGGAATCTCTGATCGCAAACCGGTTTAAGAGTCATATGGTTTCGAAAAGGATTTTCCAAAGGTGACTTGGCACACCGGATTATGTCAAGTGGCGACTCTGAATAAAAATGCAAATAATCCTTTTTCGAAATAAATTTTCATTTCGTGTCACTTAAATAATAAAACCCTTTTGAACTAAAAATATTCCATATTTTTGGAGTACGCGTGCAAAAAGGGGTGTGACAATAATGTCAAACAATTATACTATCAAACCTATCCGAGTTATTTCTCCCCTTTCAATTTTTTGACACATTTCGCTAATACTGTTAATTTGACTATTCCCTAAATCTATATTGAATTAAATCAACTTTATGTATTAAAATAAAAATTTAAATATTTTAAAATTATATGTAAAGTATTATAAATCATTTTTTTCTCATATTGATATGAAAAATATATCATAAAATGGTCAAAATTAACATAGTATGAATCTCGAAAAATAAAATGTGTCACATAAATTGAGATGAGATAGTAATAGAATGGAGGTTTGTAAATTGGAATTGAACAATTGACGACTACTCCTTCAGTTCTAATTTATGAGTCAACAACAACATATCTGGTGAAGGAAAATTATAGTCAATAGGAAAAAACTTATTGGAATCCCAAATAATTACACAAAGAGAGTACTTTTTAAAAGTGATTTACTCTTGAAAAGCTTATGAGATATCTAAGGTAAGATATTTCCATAATAATATTATTATAATAATTAAGTTTATTTTGAAATCAATTTTCATTGTGTTATATTATGTGTCCTTGTGATAGTATCTTGCTATAGCAATAAAAAAACATTCAAATAAAGTGTATGCTTCCATGCTAAGTAGATAGATGCAGAGCTGGAGACTCCTCGATAGAGCATCTCAATCTGGCTTCAAAATTGTTATTGCGAGATTTGATTGTATATCTTGATTTTTACATTTTATTTGGTCTTCAAACAGGGTGAACTACTGTGGGCTGCTGTTTGGTTGTTCAAAGCCACCAAAGACAAAAAATACCTCAGTTACATCAATGATAAATCCACTAATACGGGAGGCACCAGATCCACTTTATCATGGGATGACAAATATATTGGTGCTCAACTACTCATTGCCAAGGTAATCAATTACGTATTACTGATCCTTTATACTATTAGTAGTAACAAAATTAGAAATTTTAATTAAAAAATTATTTAAAATATCACACTTTGTATTTAATTAAATATGATCGAAGAAAAATTTGAATTACTTTATCTTTTATACTAGAAGCTTCCCTTATGCCAAGGGGATTAAGCCTCAACGAACTCAGTTATCTGACTCAAACTTATAAGCAAACGGTGCCATATTTTTCAGCCCTTACTCAAATTAGTCTACATTATATACAATTTGAAAGTTGTCACTTTTTTTATTTCTCTTCTTTATATTCAAACATCCTTTGATCGTTAGTTGACAAACCAATCGATTTGTTGTTGTATTTGGAGCTCAAATCATAGTTAGAGTACTGGTTTTGTAAAATTTAAGCATTAAAATCAAATTAGAAAGGTAATATATCATTTTTGAATAGAGTTTAACTACTGCATGTACCGGCCACCATATGTTCGGTTCGCATCTAGTACTTTTAACCCAAATTCTGTATATGTACAAATTATAAATTTGGAGCTGAATAACTATAAAATTCTAGAATTTAGAACTCATAATCATGAAATCCTGAATGTGCATCTTATTTGTACATTATGATTCTCCAATGAATGACATTCAATTGAACCATCTTCATTAACTGTAGTCTGCCCCGAACTATCATTGCACAGAAGTTAAACTCCCTTTCTGAAGTACTGTCGTTAATTAATACACATTATTAATTAATTGTTTGCAGATGTTGCTGGAGAAGAAATTTGCGGGAAATGAAAGTATTTCATTGAATGAATACAAGAAAAATGCAGAAGAATTTATATGCAATTGTATCCAAAAGGGAAATAACAATATAAAGAAGACCAATGGAGGACTTTTATGGTGGCAACCATGGAATAATCTTCAATATGTCACAACTGCAACATTTGTTATAAAAAGTTATGCTGATACATTATCTTCCACTAAAATTCTCTAAAATGTGCTACTGGAAATGTGGAGCCATCGGAACTTATTACGTTCGTCAAATCTCAGGTAATCTATCTTATTTTCAAAATTATAAATCTAACATTGTAAGGAGGCGTTTACTTGTAGATATTCTTTTGGTGATCAGTAACTATATAAAAAATTTCTTACATTGATGATGTTAGTATTTTAGATTTGATAAGGTACAAATATTAAACTAGTGGTACACTTTAAAGTTTCTTTGGTATATCTAAGCTCAAGTCATTTTCTACATTTTTTTTTTGAAATATGATTACCATGAAATATAATTCGCTAGAAACTATTTTTTGATATTTGATTGGTGAGCACAAAGTATTTTTTCTAGAAAAAAAATATACTCGATATTACTAATCCCACTCCTTATATACACTATCGATGTATATAAGACATCAACTTATTGACGACATGAGTTTAGATAAGAAGAGGTGGAGATTGAGGATTAAGTTAGAAGATTAGTAAATAACCAAGTGTTGTCGTACTTTATCCGGAAGATGCAGAGGATAGCCTCCTTTACGCTTCTCTTTATGAGTAGTAGTATTTAGTAACAATGCTTCTTTGTTTTTTATGTGTGCTATTATCTATTGTTTAACTTATTTTATATCTTGCCCACAAAGGTAAGACTTGCGTATATCCTATCCTCCTCATACCCAATTTATAGAATAGAATTGCCCTGAACATGTTGTATCGATACCAAACTTCACTGATGAAATTATATTGGACATGTTTAGTACTATCCTTTACTAAGAACTTCCCAATTTTTTATTACTATATCAGGTGGATTATATACTTGGTGAAAACCCAAGAAAAATGAGTTACATGGTTGGATTTGGGACAAATTAACCCCAACAAATTCATCACAGAGGAGCATCAATTGTGTCAATAAAAATAGACTCAAATGAAGTGAGCTGCCAAGAAGGTTTTACTCTATGGTTCAATAAAAATGCACCCAATCCAAATGTTATAGATGGTGCAATTGTAGGAGGACCTGATATTAACGATTATTATAATGATTCAAGAAGTAATTTTCAGCAAGCTGAGGCTGCCACTGCTAATACAGCACCATTAGTTGGTGTTTTAGCAAGATTAGCTAGCAAACTAGCTGAATAAATTAATTTATATAGATTTACTAATATTAGCATACAAGGTTAGTATAAAGTTGAACATCATGATCTAATTTCCCTCATCGCAGCCAATGCGGAAGGATGCCACCTAAAAATATTATTATTATTACTTTTCTACTATTTTTATACTTCAATTTTGCTATTAACCGTTGGTTTTTTGCTTCGGTTACCGTATATTTTTCGATTTATTATTATTACCTGTTAGGTTTTTGCTTTGATCATCTTATTGTTTTGAAGTTGCTATTGTCCTTTCTATGTTGTTTTCTATAAGGTTAATTCCTTAACTATTATTAAGATTGAGATAATATGGAGCTAAGCGAGGAAGCTGAAGAGAGAGAAAATATGTAAATCCCAAAATTGGGAAATGAAAAAGTCAAACTCAATTCAGTCATGACAATAATTTATATTCAAGTAGGAAATAGAAAAATATCGATAACTAACTATTAATGATTAACTCACTAATCTGTACAAACTAACTCTAACAACCTCTAAAGAATTAATTTACTGACTCAACAGTTACAAATAAATATCTCAAGTTCTAGATGTAATCTCAACACCCCCTTTAAGTTGGAAAGGATGATATCACAACCAACTTGCTAAGAACCCTGTAGTGTTTAACCTCATTAAGAGTTTTGGTGAGGATGTCTGCAAGTTGTGCTTCTGTGCCAGTGTGATGCATTGATATTAGACCATTTTGTGGCATGTTTCTCACAAAGTGACAGTCAACCTTTATATGCTTTGTCCTTTCATCAAAAACACAAAACTTCTAGCAATGTGCAGGGTTGATTGGCTATCACAATATACAAAAACAAGACTAAGAAATGGAACACTAAAGTCAGTGAGCAACCTTCTTAGCCAAACTAATTCTCCCGCTACTTTTCTGATAACCTATATTCAGCTTCTACTAAAGATAGTGAGATAGTTTCTTGCTTCTTGAACTTCTCACTAATTGGACAATCATCTAGTAGCACAATATAATCAAAAATTGACTTCCTTAAATCAGGGCATGCAACCCAATTTGAGTCATAAAATACCTTTATGGAGTTCAATCCATCCTGTTTAGCAGAAAGACAGATATTTCTATCTAGAATTTCGATTTATCACAATTCTAATTTTTTCAAATTTTGAAATTCTTTGTTCTTATTCTTAGTTAAATGTGTGGAATGGATCAAATCCTAAGAAAATTTTAAAATCAAGCAAGGAACAACCTTTTTTTTTTTTACTCTTCACGTCCAGCTGTGGAGGAAAAATCAAACTATTCGGGGGAGCTGGAGTGGATAAAACAATACTCTTATTTATTAGACATGAACACTCCTAAAGATGGATCCTTTTTTAAATATCTTAACATGTGATATGCAACCTATAAATGAGGTTCTCTAGGGTCTTGTATGAATTGACTAAGGTGTTGTACTCCATATGCTATGTCCAGCCTTGGTGTGCATTAAAAATTTAAGTTTTCCTACTAACTTTCTATAATAACCTGGATCAGCCAGGGGATGACCTTTCTTTGCTTTGAGTTTAACATTAGGATCTAGTGGTGAAGAAAGTTGACTGTATTGATGATAGTCAAATTCCTTGAGTAGCACTAATACAAATTTCTTTGAGATATAAGTACACCACCATCCTTATGTATGACCTCTAAACCCAAGAAATAATGAAACTTCCTTAGGTCTTTGATTTTGAAAGTATCATTCATGAACTTCTTTATCTCTAAAATTTCAAGTGTCAGTCCCAGTAATTAAAACATCATCCACATTAACAACCATAAAAATAGAAGATGAATCAAATTTCTTGTAAAATAATGAGTAGTCATGCATAGAATGAGTAAACCCCCTTGAGTTCAAGGCCTCAGTTAGCTTAGCATACCTCTGTCTACTCGTTTGTTTCAAACTATAAAAAGATCTATTCAATTTGCAATCCAAACCAACCTTGTCTGTATGTAAACCTTTTGGCAATTCCATGTAAACTTCCTCATGAAGGTCCCATGAAGGAATGCATTGTTTAGATCTAATTGGTATATATCCCATTTTCGTTTAATAGTTGAAGAAATTAAGGTTCTTAAAGTGGTCGTTTTCACGATTGGTGAGAAATTTTCACTATAGTCTATTCCAACATGCTGAGTGTAACCCTTCACTATTAATTTAGCTTTGTATCTTTCTATGCTCCCATCAGCATTATGTTTGCTTTTATATACCCACTTATAATCTATGGCTCTCTTACCGGGTGGTATATAAGGAAACAAGATCCCAGATTTGGTTGGCATTAAGTGCTTCAAACTCTTGTGTCATTGTTATTTATCAAGCTGGACATGAAGTTGCTTCCTCATAAAATATTGGTTCATGATCAAGATGAATGCTGTGGACATGTTGTTGGCATGTAAAATTTGGGACATCAGAAGTAGTAAGATGAGTAGATGTGAAACATGTGTGCAGAGGTATTGAATATTTTCTAGAGCAATGTGATTGTGGTTGTGTAATGAGATGGATTAAATCATTGAGGTAGGAATGAACTTTGTGTGTTCTGAGGAATCTTCTAGGTGATACAGATGTAGAAATAGTAGAGCATGGTGACACAAGATTAACTAAAGAAGATGACTAATGTGCAGGTGAAGATGTCATGGTATGAGGTGTTGGGGATAAAATCTCAGGTGATTTTGATAAGGGTGTTGCAGTATCACTGCTATGACCATTTTGCATAACATCTAACTAATTACTATACATTGTGACATGATTTTTAGGAAAAGACAGGTATGAAAAATTGACATTGTTATTAGATAGACAAGAAAAAGGAAAGATAAATTCATGAAATGTCATATCTTTAGAAATCGATATTTTTGTAGTAGAAAGATTCAAGACTTTATAACCTTTTACATCAAAAGAATAGCATAGGAAAACATAAGGTGTTGATCTAGGGTCAAACTTGTGTTTATGTGGTTTGGTTAAGGTAGGGTAGCATAGGCAACCAAAATTTGTTAAGTGTGAATATGAGGGTTTATAGTTATGAAGGATTTCAAAAAGGGATTTCTTGTTAATGGAAGATGGTGGTAGCCTATTAATGAGGTAGGTAGTTTTTAACACACATTCTTCCCAGTATTTGAGAGGTAATTTGGATTGAAATAATAAGGACCTAGTCGTCTCTAAGTGGTATTTGTGCTTTCTTTCTACTATTCCACTTTGTTGGGAAGTATATGGGCAAGCTATTTTATGTATGATATCCTTGGATTGAAGAAAAGTGGATGTCTCATTGTTATTAAATTATCAGTTCTCATGGTCTTTACTTTAGCATTGAATTGACATTCTACCATTTTGATAAAGATTTGGAGTGAACGTGTAACGATTTAAAAATTTGATGAAATATGTGACATTTGTGATTTTATGTGATTTAACTATTTTACCCCTCCCCGTAGTTACATTATGATATTTCTGGAGTGTGGGAGTGATTGTCATAATTTTTGATGTATTTTGGTACCATTTATGCGATATTATGATTTTTGATGGCTCCGAGAGCCTTATTTTAGATTTATGGAGATATCTTTTGATACGTGCGACAGATCGCCGAATGGACTGTGCCAGCAGCTCCAGAATATCAATTTTAGGCTAGGTAGACCTTTGGTTAGGGTCCCGATGCACCCGAGCTCATTTCGACCTATTAATCAAAAAGCTGAAAAATTAGACACATGAATGTGGGACCCACATTTGGTCGAAACGATCTCGGATGGAAAATACGACTTTAACAACAGATTTAAAATATCAATTTTAGGGTGTTAGCATATTTGTTGTGATTTTAAGGCTTTTAAATCCCATTTTGACCCTCGATTTAGGAAATTATAATTTCAAGTTTCGGGGGTCAACTTTTTGAAAATGATGTTTCCTTGAAAATCCAACTTCTCCAACGCATCCGGAACATCGAATTTAGTATGGTTGCATAGTTCATTTGCATATATCGAACTCCAAATGAATTTCGAACATCCCGTCGAAGTCCGAGTTGGACTTAAAAAAATAGTTTTTTTACAACTGTTGCAGAAAATTTGCACTATTTATAGCAGAAAAGCCTCTTGAGAGTTAATCTTAAAATAATGTGAGAGCTTAAAAGTGAAGTTTGTGGGAGCTTGGGAAGCTAGATTAACATATATTTCTTGATTTTATTATGGATATAAGGTAAGAATTCACTTTTTTTTTTTTAGTAATTTCTTGATTAATTTCTTAAAATTTCAAAAATCTTAGGGCTTGATTTTAAACCTCAATTTCACTTGAATAATGTTTTAATCTTATAATTACTAGTTTTTCATCAATTTAACCTTCAAAACAACTCTGATTCTTATTTTAACCCGAATTTCAAAGATTTTACCCGGTAAAGCTCAAAAATAATTTTTCTTCGATTTGAACCTCATTTTTGACTCAATTTGACTTGATTTTCAGTTATAGATTTCTAAAAATATGGAGAACACGTTTTAAAAGTAAATTTTTGATTTTTTTCTTTTTCGAAAACTCATTCTGGGAATCTATTTTGACCCCGAACCAAAATTAGCCAATATGGGTGTCATTGATTTTGTTTTGACGCATAGATTTTATATTTGATATTTTTAGTGGATTTCGGAATTGTTCGTAGAAAATAAGGCCGTGGGTTCGAAGTGTAGAGGACCGATTTTGGCTTTTGAGGTAGGTTATGACTTAACTCTTCAGACTGGGTTGAGTAGTAAATGATGGTATAAAATACATGTTAAGGGTGAGAACTAATTATGAAATTGGCTATTTATGTGTTGAGCCCGTGTGGGGGCCTATATGTGATGGAATTGTCAAAATTTAGATATTATGTGATGTGTATAACTCTGTAAGTCCTATGTGATGTTGATAACCTTGAATAAATGTGAATAATTATATTGTGTTTTTGAAATGTCTAATGTAGAACCATTGGTGTATTATGATATATTCATACTTGTTGGTCTATGAGACATGTGGAAATTCATGGATGAAACAAAAATAATGAGTGGATATTGGCTCACATGGTTGTGAAATTATATCATTATGATTGGTTGTGGAAATGTATCATTGTGGTTGGTTGTGGAAATATATCCTGTGGTTGACCGTGAAATTACTGATTGTGATTAGTTGTGAGCATTACATCTCATATCATACTCATTTATGAAACACTGGTACCACTGTGGAAACACTTGAGTAACACTGGCAATACCTTTTTAAAACTCTCCTCGAGGTATGTGTCGGAAAGGAGATATTGTAACACCTTATAAAACTCTTTTCGAGAGATATGCCGAAAAAGAGATATGAGATATGTGGATTGTATATGGGTTGACGAACCCCTATGGGTCCTACATCGGGAAGCTTTAGCCCCGTAGGTGTATATAGGGATTGTGAGACGATCCCAGAGGTTATGCGATGACCTCGTGCATCATCATCATCATCATCATATACATTGCACTTACTTTATTGTCTTTATGTTGTGTTGTATTACCATATTGACTTGTCATCTATGTATTTGTCTTATCTTCCTTTACTTGTATTTAATGATCATGTATCTACATGTTCTCCCCTGTTCTACTTATATGTGATATAATGTATACTTATTTTCTATATCTTGGGGTGTTGTTGTAATATATGTGATATGTTAGAACTATTAGTACAAGTGGTATGGGCTATCATTGTGGGAGATTTTCTGATTGCACGTGACGTGCCCTTAGTGTGTATTTTGTATGCTTTATTTTCTACTTTGCTCGGTCGGCCTATGATACCTACTGAGTACAAGTGGACCGTACTCATGCCTATTGTGCTCTTTCGATACAGTTCCTAGCTCGAGTTCACCTCAATTTGCTTGACTCGGGAGATTGTTAGAGCTTTCAAGGTAGCGATTGGATATTTATGCGTTCGAAGTTCACCTCTATCTTTCTATAGTAGTTATCTCTTTATTAAAATTCGGAGACAGATATTATTCCTTTGTGGTTATTTTTTTCTGATGTATTTAACTCTCGGATTATATTAGTAGTTCTTATACTATTGACACCCGGTTTTGGGCATGATTGGTATTTTGGATAAGATTTTTCTGCATTGTTATTATTACTTGTATGGTTCGGCTTTATTCTAGAAGCCTTACTTTGGGGTATTTCTTTCTTTTCCTATTTTGTTGTATCATTTTGGGCGATAGACTTACTTGTCAAGGTATGCTGCGACAAGTGCCATCATGACTCTCATTTTTGGATCGTGATAAATTGGTATCAGAGCATCTAGGTTTCATTAGTCTTAATGGTGTAAGAGCGGGATGTCTAATAGAGTCTCACAGATCTGTACATAGACGTCCATATCTATCTTCGAGAGGCTATAGGATGTCTTTAGGAAACTTTTCTTATTTTATTCTTTACCATGCGAAGTTCTTTCATACCTTGTGTTCTGAGTTATGTTTCACTCTTTCTATGTGGATGGTGTGACTTATACTACTATCAGTTGAGAGATGCTGCGAGAGATTGATGGAGATTATTTATCGGTTGTCGGCCTACTGATACTCTTGAGTTTTCTTGGGATCAGTTTATTAATGCCTTTATGGATAGACTCGTGCCTTACAGTTTGAGAGATCGGACGTGGGATGAGTTTGATCATTTAGAGTAGGGCTCCATGACAGTTGCTGAGTATGAGGAACGCTTCCATGTCCTGTCCAGATATTCCTAGAATAGCATTTCCATTAAGTCTATGAAGATTTAAAAGTTCATGAAGGGTTTAGATGTTTCTCTTTAGCTGGCTACATCTCAGATGGTTGTGTTTGGTTTTTTTTTCTAGATATAGTGGATCATGCTATGATGATAGAGGGTATTCTTAGTGCATCACAGGGATTTTCCAGAAAGGCATGATGTTTTGGTGAGTTCGAGAGTTAGACCTCTCAAGACAGAGATTTTAGAGGTTCTCGTAGATACCATGGTAGGCCAGTGGCAGCTTTATAGAGTTCAGGTGTTGGATCTTCTAGTTCAGTAGTTTAGGGTAGTCATTCGAGCCCAGCTGTACCTTTTTCTATTGAGGTTGGTTGTAGAGGTTGCAGTATGTGTGGTGACATTATCCATGTGGCCATATGTGGCCAGAGACTGTCCCCATTAGGTAATTTGGCCTACTCCTTTTTCAGCTGTGAGAGGTAGGGTTTTCACTAGAGATGCGAGAGGTAAAGATGATGAAGACTGTGGTGGTGGTCGTGGGGCCACCCAGGCAGTTAGTGGTCATGGTCAGTGTTATGCTATACCAGCCAGACTTGAGGCAAAGACTTCTGATGCTGTGATTATAGGTATCGTCCCCGTTTGTTTTGGACCTACATCTATATTATTTGATCCTGAATTGACTTTCTCCTATGTGTATGTGTATTTTGCTTAGGGTTTGATTCTATTAGTGAGCCTCTACCCATGCCTATTCGAGTATCTACCCCGGTAGGTGATTCTTTAGTGATTGATCGGGTGCACCAATCTTGTGTTGTGACTTTTGTCATACGTGAGACTTTGCTAGACTTGCTTCTATTCGATATGGCTGATTTTAATGTTATTTTGGGTAAGGATTGGTTTGCCTCTTATTATGCCGTCCTAGATTGTTATTCCAAGATCGTGACTTTAGCTTCACGTATTATGCTAAGGATAACTTGGAAGAGTTCACTTCATTCGGGTCCTAAGAGGATTATATCTTTTGTTCAGGCTTGTAAATTGATTGAGAGAGGATGTTTATCTTACTTGGCCCATATTCTTGACACCAGTGTTGTTTTGATTTCTTCCTTAGATTCTATCTATATTGTCCGTGAGTTTATGGATGGGTTCCCTACGGCCTTGCCTGGTATGGCTCCGGATCAAGATATTGATTTTGCTATTGATGTTGAGCTAGGAACTAAGCCTATCTCTATTCCTCCTTATAGGATGGCCTCAGCTGAGTTAAAGGAATTGAAGGGTCAGTTGTAGGAGTTGTTGGATAAAAGATTTATCCGACCTAGTTTTTCTCCTTAGGGTACGCCTGTCTTATTTGTGAAAAAATATGATGGTCTATGCGAATGTGTATTGATCATCAGCAGTTGAATAAGGTGACTATTAAGAATAAGTATCCTCTTCCTCACGTTGATGATTTATTTGATCAACTTCAGGATGCTGCGGTGTTTTAGAACATTGATTTGAGGTCTGGTTATCACCGGTTGAGGATTAGAGCTTTCGATATTTTGAAGACAGCTTTTCAGAATCGATATGGTCATTATGAGTTCTTTGTCATGTCTGTTAGGTTGATCAATGCCCCTATTTTGTTCATAGAGTTGATGAACTAGGTGTTTCGACCATATCTCGGCTCCTTTGTTATTATGTTTATAATGATATCTTGGTGTATTCCAAGAGTGAGGTTGAGCATGTGGAGCATTTGCGGATTGTTATTCAGAGATTGAGGGATAAGAAGTTATATGTTAAGTTCTCTAAGGGCGAGTTTTGGTTAGAGTCTGTTTCTTTCTTGGGTCATGTGGTGACTAAGAAAGGTATTATGGTTGATCCATCCAAGGTTGCAGCGGTTCGCGATTGGGATAGACCTACTTTGCCCATCGAGATTCAGAATTTTATTGGCTTGGCCGGGTATTATCGGTGTTTTCTCTAGGGTTTCTCTTCCATTGCATTTCCTTTGACTAAGTTGACTCAGAAGAATTTTTCCTTCTAGTAGTATGATTTTTGTTAGGCAAGCTTCCAAAAGCTCAAGAATTTGTTGACTTCTGCGCCTATGTTAGCTTTGCCCAAGGAGGGCATATGCTTTACCGTGTTTTGTGATGCTTCTGATATTGGATTCGTTGTTGTGTTGATATAGGATGGCAAGGTGATTGTGTATGGATCTCATTAGTTGAAACCTCATGAGAGGAATTATCCTACGCATTATTTGGAGTTATGCACAGTTGTGTTTTCCTTGAAATTGTGAAGGCACTACTTTTATGGAGTTCGTTGTGAGATCTTCTCAGATCATCATAGCCTTCAGTACTTCTTTACCCAGAGAGATCTTAATATAAGGTAGCTCTATTAGCTTGAGTTTCTTAAGGATTTGACTTGACTATTCTCTACCATCCGGGCAAGGCTAATGTGGTTGCGGATGCCTTGAGCTGAAAGTCAACTAGCATGGGTAGCTTGGCATATATTTTGACCCAGGAGAGGCCTTTGGACTTAGAGGTTCAGTATTTAGCTAACCAGATGGTTAGGCTTAATGTTTCAACACCTGGGCATGTATTGACATTTGTGGAGGCTAGATCTTCTTTCATGGAGCAGATTCAAGATTATTAGTTTGATGATGTTGGATTTAGGTTGATTCGAGATAAGGTGTTGAGCGGGGAGGCTAAGGAAACCTCACTTAATTCAAATGGAGTTTTAAGGATTGGGGGCCAAGTTTGTGTACCAAGAGTAGGTGATTGGATTAGCTTGATCTTGGAGGAGGCCCATTGTTTCGGATATTCTATCCATCCAGATGTGACTAAGATGTATCATGATTTGAGACAACACTACTGGTGGGGTGGTATGAGGCAAGATATTGCAAATTTTGTAGCTCGTTGCCTATGTTGTCAGCAGGTGAAGGCCGAGAATATGAGACCTGGTGGATTGCTTCAGAGATTTTCCATTCCCAAGTGGAAGTGAGAACGAACCACTATGGACTTTATAACTGGTTTGCCTTTTATATCTTATGGCTTCGATAGTGTTTGGGTCATTATGGATCGATTGACCACGTTATCTTATTTTATTTTAGTTCAGGTCTCATTCAGTGCTGAGAGGTTAGCCCCTATATTCATTCGTGAGATTGTGTGTCTGCATGATGTGCCCATTTCCATTGTTTCAGATTTAGGTTCTGTTTTCAGATCTTAATTTTGGAGACTTTTCAGGATGAGTTAGGTACTCGGGTTGATCTTAGCCCAACCTTTCACCCTAGACTGATGGCCAGTCAGAGGGGACTATCCAGGTTTTGGAGGATATGCTTCACACATGCGTGATGGATTTTGGTGGCCAGTGGGAGTAGTATTTGGCTTTAGCAGAGTTTGCATAAAATAATAGCTACCATTTGAGTATTGATATGGCTCAGTTTAAGGCGTTGTATGATAGGCGTTGTCGCTCCCCAATAGGTTAGTTTGATATTTCAGAGGTGAGATCTTAAGGTATGGACTTGCTTCGTGAGTTTTGGGATAAAGTCTAGGTTATTCTGGATAGATTTAGAGAGGCTCTGAGTAGGCAAAAGTGCTATATTAATCTTAGACTTCGTGCCTTGAGATTTAGTTTTAGTGATTGTATCTTTTTTTGAGTTTCACCCATGAGGGGTATGATGAGGGTTGGGAAGAGGGGCAAGCTTAGCCTCAAGTATATTGGTCCATTTGAGATTCTCCAGACTATTGCTGATGTGGCTTGTAGTTTTCTTTGCCCCATGATTTATCAGCTGTTCATCCAGTTTTTCATGTTTCTATTCTTCGCCGCTATATTTCTGATGAGTCTAATGTCATTCGTTGGGAGTTGGTTCAACTAGATGGGTGGTTGCCCTTTGTTGAGGAGTCGGTCTCCATTTTGGATATGGATGTTAGACGGTTGCACTTTAGAGTTATCTTTGTGGTTAAGTTTTAGTGGCGACATCGACCAATAGATGAGGCTATTTGGGAGGTTGAGTCTGATATACGTAGTTCTTATCCTCAACTCTTTATTGATTCAGGTATTTCTTTGCCTTTGTTCGAGGACGAACTAGATTTTTAATAGTGGATGATATAAGGATCTAAAAATTTGATGAAATATGTGAAGTTTGTAATTTGACTATTTTACCCCTCCCCATAGTTGCATTATGGTATTTCTGGGGTGTGGGAGTGATTGACATGGTTTTTGATGCATTTTTGTACCATTTATGTGATATTGTGGTTTTTGATGATTTCGAGTGCCTTATTTTAAACTTATGGGGATATCTTTTGATACGTACAACAAATGGCTGAAGGGACTACTCCAGCAGCTCCAGAATATCTACTATAGTCTAGGTAGACCTTTTATTCGGATCCCGGTGCACCCGAGCTCATTTTGACCTATTGATAAAAAGTTAGAAAATTGGAAATATGGGTGTGAGACCCACAATTGAAACGACCTCGGATGGAAAATCCGACTTCTCCAGCAGATTTGAAATATCGATTTTAGGGTGTTAGCATATTTGGTGTGATTTTATGGCTTTTAAATCTCATTTCGATCCTCGATTTATAAAATTATGATTTCGAATTTCAGGGATTAACTTTTTAAAAATGTTTTTTTTTTTGAAAATTCAACTTTGCCAACGAGTCAGGAACGTCGAATTTAGTGTGACTGCATAGTTCGTTTTTATATATCGGACTCCTAACGAATTTCGGACACCCCGTCGAAGTCTGAATTGGACTTAAAAGAATAGTTTTTTGCTATAGCTGTTGCAGAAAATCTGCATTATTTATAGCAGTTTTTGGGTTTATTTTGATCATTTTTTATCTTACCTCTTGGGAGTTAAACCCTAAAATAGTGTGAGAGCTTAAAAGTGAAGTTTTTGGGAGCTTGGGAAGCTAGATTAACATATATTTCTTGGTTTTATTATGGATATAAGGTAAGAATTCACCCTTTTCTTATTACGGTATTTTCAAAGTTCGGATTCGATAATTGGTATTTGAACGTAGATACCATATACCATACTTATAAATATCGATGCGGTAATTCGGTACGGTATTTGGTAATACCATATTAAAGTTGGAGATGTGCAAATGCACGTTAAAACTTCAAAGAGTATATTTAATAAAAACCCTATTTAGTATTCTTTTTGTTACTTTTTACGAATATATTACCAGGTCCAAAAGATTCTTTGGGATGACTAATATTATTGTCTATTAGGTTGGTTGTATATATATAAATCGATATTTGGTAAATACCGAATACCAAACGGTATTAATATCTTGTACCAAACCCAATTCCGAATACCAAAATATTAAAATTTTACTCCCAAATACCATACCAAAATACCGAATTACCGAATACCAATTACTAAATTTTTTGGTTCTGTTCGGTAATTCAATTTTTGATAATTTATGCCTAGCCCTATTTAAAACCCTCATTGAGGGATGTGCCAGGGAGGAGATAATATAACACCTTATAAAACCCTTTTCGAAAGATGTTCTAGAAAGGAGATATGAGAGATATGGATTGTATATGGGTTGACGAACCCCCATGGATCCTACATCGGGAAGCTTTAGCTCCGTAGATGTATACAAGGATTGTGCGACGATTTCGGAGGTTGTGAGACTATCTCGTGCATCATCATCATCATCATCATTTGCATTGAACTTACTTTATTGTATTTATGTTGTGTTGTATTTCCATATTGACTTGTCATCTATGTATTTGTCTTACCTTCCTTTACTTGTATTTAATGATCTTGTATCTACATGTTCTCCTTTGTTCTACTTATATGTGATATAATGTATACTTGTGTTCTATATCTTGGTGTGCTGTTGTAATATATGTGATATATTAGAACTGTTAGTGCAAGAGGTGTGGGCTACCGTTGTGGGACATTTTCTGATTGCAGGTGACCTGCCCTTAGTGTGTATTTTGTATGCTTTATTTTCTACTTTGCACGGTCGACCTATGATACCTACTGACTACAAGTGGACCGTACTCATGACTATTGCACCCTTTCGGTGTAGGTCCTATCTTGAGTGCGCCTCAACTTGCTTGACTCGGGCGATTGTTGGAGCTTTCAAGGTAGCGGTTGGACATTCATGAGTTTGAAGTTCACCTGTATCTTTCTATAGTAGTTATGTCTTTATTAGTATTTGGAGACAGATATTATTACTTTGTGGTTATTTTTTTCTGATGTATTTGACTCTCGAATTGTATTAGTAGTTCTTACACAATTGACTCCCAGTTTTGGGCATGATTGATATTTTGGATAAGTTCTTTCCTCATTGTTATGATTACTTGTATAGTTCGGCTTCATTCTAGAAGCCTTACTTTGGGGTATTTCTTTCTTTTCCTTTTTTGGTTGTATCAGTTTGGGTGATAGGTTTGCTTGTCAAAGTACGCTGCGACAAGTGCCATTATGACCCTCATTTTGGGTTGTGACAGAATGTAAGGCATTACTTTTGTAGCTGAGTAGATGAGTCTATGTGGACCTACTAAAGTCATCTACTATAGTAATAAAGTATTTGTAATTATCATAAGTTGCTACATGATAGGATCTCCACAAATCCATATCGATTAATTCAAATGTAGATGTAGTACTAGTGGTTTTATTGGGGAAGAGAAGCCTAGATTGTCTAGCCATAGGACATATAGTATATGTAAAAGGTTGTCTAGCTATGAAATGTGAAGGAAAAGAGGATATCCCTTTCATTTTTATAAAAAGTACATGACCTAATATGTGGTGCCACAAAATAACAACACTGACTTCATTAAAAACATGAGCATTCGTCTTGAAAGTGCAATGTGTTTCGTTATCAGGAGTAACAAGAATATCATGCTTTACACGAGCGATCGTAATGGAAGTAGAATGTTTTGCATTATCAGGAGTAACAAGAATATCAGGCATTACAGTGGGATAAAGGGAGTTGAAAGGAGTAGAATAAGCATGAGTGCGGTGTGTGTTATCCTGTACAGTGGAAGAAGAACAAAAAGAATGAGATGGACAAGTACAATGCAACTTATTTATGGAACTAGACAAGGAATAGAAATGATATGGAACTTGTTGTTGCTTGCAAAATGAGTGAATTTTTTCAAACTACTTGGAATGAGATAGTTAAGTCCATTATGTAATCTACAAATCTCCAGAGGCCTTTCTGAGAAGGGACCTAAAGAATACAAGATGGATTAGAAAAAAAGATCGGTCTGAGCTGTTTAGCCAAAAAAATGACAGAAAAGAGATTGAATTTTAAAGATGGTACAAAAAATACTATGCAAAATGATTTCAGGTGTGATGACTGCATCACCTAATTCTGTAACTTTCACATGATAACCATTAGGTAATCGAACTAGTAAGGGGTACGATAGATGAATAATGTTGAAAAGGTAGTTTCTATTGAAGATCATATGGTGTGAAACCCCTAAGTCTATGATCCACAAGTCACTACTTGAATTATCACATTAACAAGACAATTTACCAAAATCTCATAAAAAGGTACAAGCTACAATATTTGCAAAGTTAGCCGCTCCACATCATATTTAGGGTTATTGATGTTGGTTCCTGAACTGGTGACTCCAAAATGTTGGATTAGGCTTAGAATTTGGCCATGTTGATCCTTTGTGAGAGTCATCTATTGGTATCAGTGTTAGTTCTTCCTTCTTCTAGGGATTAGGCTCCATTTCTGCTCAAATTTTGAGCACACATACCTTGTCCTTCTAGGGACCTCGTGACAGATTCAATTTTAGATTCCATTTGTAGGCCCCATGGGCCTGTTCTTGACCCGAATCTCAACCCAACCAATAGTATAGAAAAATGGGTCTCATTTTACTTCTTATGATGTGTAGCTTACTATTTTTATAGCATGGCAACATTTCAAGATCGTGGATTCAAGGCGGACAATTTTTGGGTGATTCAAGGATTATGGTTCGACATCAAGGTAGGCTTTTGTAGACTCTTCTTCATGAGATAGTGTATTATGTATGTTGCATATTTTATAGGGATGTTAGGATATAATATTTGGTAGAATACCATGACTTATCCTAAATTATGAGTTTGGTTATTAGATAGTTTAATCGATCCTTAAGGTGAAATACTTATTATGCTTTTAGAATCTTGTTACCCTAGGTTGCTAGTCTGTTTAGTCATAGTTAAGTTAATAACCCTTTAGTATGAGGTTTACTACGTACTTGGTGGATTATGATGGTTTCCCGGAATACGATATGATTATGTCTATTATGTATTACTAGGTCCAAGGTCATAATTATGATATTAGTTGGATTCTGGGCGAGTGATTTACCTTTGTAAAGGGTGTGGTTTAGTTTATTGACACTTAGACACTTTTAATTGTATTGTTTGGATATTGTTGATGGCATGCATAGATTCAGTATATTCAAGCCCATTAAAAAGTAAATGGTATGATTTCAACTAAAATATGGTTTTACTACTATTTTCCTAAAAAAGGATTTAATCCCATTTTCACTTTTAAAATAGATTCTTTTATAACGAGAATTATATCACCTTCATGAATGATTTATGGGGTTTGGAGACTAAAATTGATATTTTTGAGAGTTCATCGAGATAGATTTAGGTCCACTATTTTACTACTACTATTTACCATGATCGAGAGAGAATCCGATCCTTTTCATACTTTTATGATGATTTAGCCTTGGAATTTCCCCATGGCAATAGATTTACAGATTTATAGACACTTTTAGCCAAATTTTAAGTCTGTGCTTATATATATATTCGATACTAGATATAGAAGAGTGAGGATGATGATGATTATTGGAAATCTTGGATCGGGACCAGGTTGGTGTATACGGGTACTCTCAATCCCCCTAGGGAGCCCTTCATCCGTGAGCTATCGTGCACGAGAAGAGAGGTCGTCGTAGGTCTTGCATTTGTGAGCTGTTGATATGGAGGAGGTGTATCGCTGGGCTACTTTACGGTACTTTTTTCGGTTATAGCATTATGGATTATACTTTGAATTCATCCTTGCATGCACATTGGCTATCACTAGTATGCACCAATAGCTACTCATTTTCCCTTAGTGAATTTGTATCCCTAGTTGTGGCCTGAACTTGAACTTCTCAGACTATTAAAGTTATGTTTTAGATTACTATTGGCATGATGGTAGCTATAAGGTTTTGAGGTGGAAGACACTTTAAAGAGTTCACACAAGTTTCCCTCCAACTTTGGGACCTGGTCCCAAACTTATTCACCAGTAGGAATTGATAGGGATCTAATAGTAAAGTGCGTGGGAAGAAAGTAAATATCAGAAACAACAATTTTATGTAAAAACTCCTTGCTCAAGGAAGAAAAACCACGACCTACCTTCAGTATTTTTAAGATCCACTAATATTCAAGAAACTTGAAGACAACTCCATTACGTCAAGGATAACCTCCTAATCCTTCTTCTCCTAGTAATACCTCTATTACAAAGAGAACTTACAACAACTCTACTGCACAACACCCAACTAACTCTAACTGAGCTGACAAGCTAACTATAGCTTCATAATCACCTAACTCTAGATGATAACAAGGAGTTTGGAACTAAAACGCCAACATCTACTAATAATACTGACAATAGTAGGCAATATTTATATCCACAGTACAAAGACTCAAATACAACAAGAAAATAAAATACAACTTTGTGAGATATCAGTTCCCTATTGCGAATAAGTCTTTAATTCAAGAGTTTCAAGATACATATTTTATTGTAAGTATATAGAAGCTTAATTTTCTTATAATGGAAGATGAGCAGTATATATATGATATAAGAAAACCTAGGTCGAATCCCATTGTCTGGGGCAAAAAGGTTGCAACAGTTTCCCCCCAACCTTTATACTTTCGTCTAGTTGTGTAGTTGAATATGACAGTGACGTGTAGTCCCAACCAGGTACCTAAGTAGTTGTAGCTTTATCATCACACGTTCTTCAGGAACCAAGTCCTAATATAAAATTTACCAATCATCGAAACTAAGGACTTAACAATTTCCTCCTTTTTGATGATAAGAAACCCATGCACATCTTCAATATCTTCAAGGATCCACACTATATACAACACACTACTTAGCAACATACACTCATAAAAGATCTCCACTTGATCCCTCTATCACTGATGCTACTAACATCTTCTACCTACTTATCTCAACCTGTTCCCCCTATCTATCAGCACTTAAGGTTCTCTTTGAGTGTGAGGACCTTGCCTCCATTCACCAGATACACACCACATACACAACACTACTACATCACATCACTACACCACATCTACACAATACTACTACACCACATCTCCCTCTTTTGGCATCATCAAAGTGTTAAATAATAAATCAAGCATAGATAAGCACATATGTTAATTCATGGCCATTTAGGCTATACTTACTTGAGAGAGAAAGATTAGACAAGATAAGAGAAGTGATAGAACAAATATAATTCATTCATTAATCAAGCCAGGTAGTATCAAAAACTATTCATAAATAGTGACCATAAGAACATAACAACAATTGTGCCAGTTACAACAAGATTCAAGAAAAACTTAAGTGAACAGATTTTAACGGGCTTAAAATGTAGGTTGAGAGGGGAAAAAAGTAGCGACTAGGTTGGGAAGGATCTAGGAAGAAGGACCAGGAGCATGAGACAGTTTCCTAAGGAGTATGTCATTCTCTCACTCTCAGTAGCATGAGCTTTTAGAATCCGCTGTGTCAAATCTTCATTCTTTTTAGGTAAGGACTCAACTCTTGCTTTCTACTTCTTCACCCTTTCCTGTAGGGCTACATTTTAAACATTCAACTGAACTGGTTCCCTTTTATCTATTTTTCACAAATATTGCCTTCAGTGCAATAATCTCAGTATCTTTCTAAGCCACAAGGGTGGTCTTAGCATCAGGCTCTTCCCTCAGAATATTTTGAACATTAACCAACTAAAAAATAATGGACTTGGACTTTCCACCTTCTGTTCTTGGAACAGACTCATTGCCTTCTAAAGTGGTAATGTTGAATATTTACTTGACTAAGCCAGCCTTTTCCTTTCCACACACTACACTAAAACACTCAAAAACCCTATTCAATCATGAAGCCATAGGTCAAACCATGCTTACCATCCTTGGCTGTCGTCATAGTATGCATATGTTCGATCATAATGGGAGACAAATTAACTTTCTTATACTTGCACAAGATCTCTATATGAAATAGGTCGGGCCCTATCATAGTGGTCCTCTTTTTAGATCTGGGAAGAAGTAATTTTCTTACCAACTTATACTTACTTTTCAGAGATTTTTATTCACATTCTTGATATTCATGTCATTAAGTTTCCCATAGATCTTTAACAATTTCATTGATCCCTTTTCACCTCTCAGGGACCTGGTCCCTTCTGTTAGTGCTTCAATAATTTTAGATATCACCTCCTCATAGGGAAATGTTTTCCTCATTGACATAAGAGGTCAAATATGTACCATCTTCAGAAAAAAATCAAATTATGGTAGAACATACAAACTTCTTGTTCATGTAGTGGAGGAATTGATCCTTCAAACAAATGTTCCCAGTCAATAACCCTTCCAGCAACAGCTGAATCAAATACCCTTCCCTTTAAAACTTCTTGTCTTAAGGGTATCTTGTCTTTCCTTTTTAGTCAATCCTTTCTCTTTTCCAATTAATATAGAAGCCTTTTCTAAGGAACCATTTTCCTTAGCAGAAGACCCAGGGGTTCCTGAGGTCTTAGTAGACTTGGGTCTGGGACCTGGTCCCTTCGAACTATTCCTCTCATATTTTTTTCTCTTCTCAGTGACATGGACCACTAGTTTCTTCACCATCACTCCCTTAGGTTTCCCTTTCTTGGGAGAAGAAATACCTTTTCCCTTCAGCTTGACTCTAGAAGTAGCCACTCCTTTTTAACATTGGATATATTGACTCATTATCATAGTCACTCATGCTCCCAAAAGACTCTTAAAGTCACTGTCACCATTGTCATTAGACAAACTCTCAGTATCCTTAACTTACACTACTTTTCAGTAACAAGCTCAATAACATCTATTTTCTTCTTCTTTGGCATTTTTTTTATCTTAATATTTTTTTTTGCTATTTTCCAAGGCCTTATTCATCAAGTTTCTGGGACTCGATCTGGTCCCTGGTGGTTTGACTATTCCTGATGAAGCCTTGGTTGAAAAGAAGGATCCCTTCCTAGATAACTTCCAAGACAAAGGTTTGTTGTTCTCACTGTCAGTGTTCTCTTCTTCACCCACAATGCCACCATACAGATCAAGAATAGGGGTAACATGAAATTCTCATCATCAATATTCTTAGGAGGATTATTTTGTCTCCTGGTAAATAGTATAGTAGCGGGTCTGTCCTACCTAGGTGGTTCTGCACTCAAATTAGTGAGACCTTGCACCCTAATCTCTTCACTCATGGCCTGAATATTGTAAGAGGTTTACTTGGAAGTTGGAAAGTCCCTATCAAACATGTATTCATCTATAGATGTACTCTCAGACTTGCTGGGTAACTCATACTTGTCAGATAAAGGGATTTTAGAGGAAGAGTCCAAATCCTGATCAAAAGAAACTGGTTGGTCAAATATTTTATTTCGGAGGGGTTGTTTTGAGGATCAATTTCAAGGATAGGGTCTTTAGAAGGATCAACCTTGGGGGTTTTATTGTTTTGAGGATGGGTTAATTTTGTGGTCAGGGATAACATCAACCTTATCATCACTTTTAGGGAGGGGGTTACCAGATGACTCTTTCTTTTCTTGAGAGGTAAACTCCTTAGAAATATTGCTAAGGGAAAGAGGGAAAACTTTTTGATAGAAAAGGGATTATCTAATTTAGAATAAAAGGGAATGGTAGGAGTATAAAACACTTTCAAGGGAATGGGCTCATCCTTTTGAGAGAAGGTTGGAGGATTCAACAGTTTTAAGATTTAGAAGGCTTAGAAAAATGAAAAAAGATTAAGTTTTTAAAAATGATTTGGGAAATGATATACTTTGAGAGAGAGAATATTTTCAAAATTGTAAGTAAGAAATCTGATTTTGATCTTAAATAGAAAGGAAGGAACGATTTAGATTTCTAAAAGAGTTGTGGCTGATGAGACGTATTCGGTTGGATAAGCGTGTCTCTTGGGATTAAAGTGCGGGTGGAAGCTTTTATAAAGATGTGGGAGATTTACATGGAAAACATCATTACAAAATTTAAATAGCTACTATTAAGGAATAATAAGTGACACTGACTTGATCATGGACCTGGTCCCTACATGATTTTCTGAACTCAATCACTTTGTGCTGTCTCATCTCCCATTTTAAAATCTTTTCCTCCTTGTCATGGGTGTATATCTACAAAATTTATGAGACTGAATTAGAAATATATGACATCATCTAACCCAGATAACTCCTTACCAAATTATATCCATGTATGGAGGATTATGAGAGCAGTCTGTATGTAACTTGATCACATCATCTTTGACTTTTTGTCCCTTTCAACCAATTCCCTACCAACCCCCCTTAGCAGATCTATTAGGAATATTCTTTTTAGGACTATAGGAATATTATTTGATCAACCAGGTACACACCACCACCATCATCAATATACACTACCAATTTAGCATACTATATTACATCATCAGAATAGTGTAGGACCAGGTTCATTCAAGATTTTTTCATAGATCTATTCAATGTCACTGATTCACTAATCTACATCCATCACCAAAGGATACATTATCTCCTTTATAGGCCCTTGGCAAGAGGAGGTCTTCAATTTCTCCAATCATAAGCTTTGATCAGCCACCATCCACACACCTGTGTTGGTTGCTTTCTCTTGATTTTCCCTACATAAATAACTAGTTGTTGGACTTGGAAACCCATTTCAAGTTGAGTTCCTAAAATGGTGATAGAGGAAAGATTAGATTTTTCTTGGTCCAGGCAATCTATCCTTCTTCCTTCTTGACATAAAAAAGTTTCTCATGCCTTTTTTAGCTGCTATTCTGGATATATACACTCCTTTATGTGACAATATTGGCCACGGTAGGTGGATAAGATATTGTTCTTACTATTACCATGTTTTCTCTATGAGTTAGAGGTGACATTTTAACTATTTACCCCAATCCTCTCCTGCTACTTGACTCTTAACTGATGATACCTATCAGAACTTGAGTAGAGGTAGTTCACGTGAGAGACTTCTCTAGATCAGCCTTAACCCGAACCATTTCCCTCTCAAGTTTTGAATTTCTTTAAGTGAAGCAGTCAAATCAGCCTTAGCCTTAGCCAATTCTTCTTCCAGCTTAAATTGTATCTTGCTTCATTCTCTTATACCTTTTGAATCATGATTAGAAATTTCACTAAGCGTCTCATTTATAAGATTATTTTCATGGAAAGGGATTTGACTACAGCCTGAAGCTCAGTCACCTACACACTCAATTTAACTAATTCTCCCTCACACATTTCAAGATCTCCCTTCATACTTGCCTTTTCTTTAGTGAGCTCAATCACCTATACACTTAATTTAATCATTTCTTACTTATATTTGTCTAGGTCTTCCTTCTAATTTTTTTTAATCATGGGTGAGATCATTTACAGTGTCAATCAACATAATAACAAGGGATTTCAACCTCTTAGGAGAGTAATCCTTGAGATTATCCTTGATATTCAGGAGTGTTACCTGATTATCTTTATCATTATCTATATCTTTCAATAAAGAAAAATGAGAATCAAGGACTTAGACATCATATTTCATCACCATTATGTACACATTTTCTCCTTACTCTGATTCATCTGAATCACTAGAGGAGTCATTCCAGACTGCCAACACCTGATTTACAACTTTGTCAGCTTCCACCATCCTATTGTACTTACTAGGGACCTTGTCCTTACCCTTGTAATTTTCAATAAATTTCTTCATATACTCCTTATGTTTAACCTTATGCATAGGGAAATCTTTGATTTAATAACTCAGCCTTCCACATTTGTGATAGGTGTCATTAACTTTTCCATCTTTGGTGGGTCTGCTAGATTTTTCTCTTTTAGGGATAGCTTCTGAATTCCTCAAAGCCTTAAGAACCCATTTGGCAATGTAGGTAGTTTCATCATCCTCAACACTTATTCTCTCCTTAGTTGTCTTTAGGACCAGGTTCTACTTTATCTTGAGCTCACCCTTGGATTTGTACTGTATCTTCATGATCTCATGTATCTTAAGATTGCCAGTCAGGTCATCCATTGTCATAGTTTTCAAGTTCCTGGCTTTAGTGATTGTATTTACTTTACTTTTCCATTTCTTGGGGAGAATACTCAAAATCTTTTAAACCTATTTGGTGATTCTAATATCCTTACCCAAATAGTGAAGCTCATTGGTAATTGCTGTGAATCTTGCATACATCTCCTGAATAGACTCTCCTTCTTTTATGGTGAAAGTTTTAAATTGGGTGGTTAGTATATCTCCCTTTGACTCTTTCGCCTAACTTGTTCCCTCATGGGTTGTTTGAAGGAAGTCTCAGATCTCTTTGATTGTCTCACAAGCAGAGATTTTATTATACTAATCAGGACTAATGCCACAAACAAATAAATTCTTAACTTTGTTGTTCTTATCAATCTTTTTCCTATCAGTGTCATCAAATTCCTTCTTAGTATTGGAAACTTGAATAATCACTTCACCATTCTTTATTGCTCTTGTGGTAACGAAAGGACTATCTTCAATGGCATCTCACAATTTAGAATCTTCAACCATAATAAATTCATGTATCCTAGTTTTTCACCTCCCATAATATTCTCCATTGAATCTAGGCAGTCTAGTGGTAGACTGGCTTTCTTCAAGATTAGGAGTAGTAGCCATGTTCAAGATCCTTCCAAGGTATTAACCTTTTTCAAGAAGACCTTGCTCTGATACCAATTGAAAAGTTCACATAAGCTTATATCCAACCTTGGGACCTGGTTCCAAGCAGTCTCAACAAGTACGAATTGATAAGGATCTAATAGTAAAGTGTATGGGAAGAAAGTAAATAGCAGACACAATAATTTTACATGGAAACTCATTTCTAAAGGGAGAAAAACCACGACCTGTCTCCAAAATTTCTAAGCTTCACTAATATTCAAGCCACTTGAATACGATTCCATTACATCAAGGATTAACCTCCTAATCTTTATTCACCTAGTAATACCTCTATTATAAAGAGAACTTGCAGTAACTCAACTGTACACCACCCAACTAACTCTAACTGAGTTGAAAAGCTAACTCTAGTTGCACTATCACTTAACTCTAGATGATAACAAGGAGCTTAAAACTATAACACTAATACATATGAACAACACTAACAACAATAGGCAACATTTACAACCACAGTACAAAGACTCAAATACAACAAGAAAATAAAATACAACTTTATAAGCTATCAGTTCCCTATTGCGAATAAGTCTTTGATTCAAGAGTTTGAAGAGTGATATTTTATTGTGAGTATATGGAAGCTTAGATTTCTTGTAATAGAAGATGAACAATATATATTACACAAGAAAACCTAGGATGAATCCCATTGGCTTGGGCAAAAACTGTTGCAACAGTTTTCCCCCAACCTTTATACTTTTGTCCGGCTGTGTAGTTGACTGTAACAGTGACGTGTAGTCCCACCCATGTCCCTAAGTAGTTATAGCTTTATCATCACATGTTTTTTAGGAACCAGGTCCTAAGATTCAATTTGTCAATCATCAAAACTAAGAACTTAACTCACTTGATTTTGTGATTGAGGATAACCATGGAGGTTGTAATATTTCTCTTTGGTGTGGCCTAACCATTTATAATGATCATAGTAAGGTCAATTTATTTTACCCTCATTGTAATTAGTAACAATATAGTTTGTTCAAAAAGTCCTTCTAGAACCAACACTAACATTCGTGGAAGAAGATTTACCGAAGGTGTGATACTTGTTCAAAACTCCTTTTGCTTTTCTTCCTGCATGAGTAAGGCGAATGCTTGTCCCATATTAGGCATAGGTATTATTATAAGTATACTTTATCTGATGTTTGTGTCTACTTCATTCAATTACTCCTTATTGTGTTTGATATTTTATAAATTTATAGCCTTTTAGATGCATAAAACTACCAGAATATGTAGGTACTTAAGGCTATTTTGTTAGATCTGATGTGTTTTTGGAGTGATTTGTAGGAAATTAGGTTTTGGATTCTAAAGTCGAGAAAAAGATAAAAAGTGATACTTTTGGATACTTACTTGATCAATATTGGGTATTCTTCATGCTTTTCAAATTATACGTGACCAAAGATGTAATTGAATTTGAAGATTTGAAGCTTGGTTACAAGTGCCAGAGTTGAAGATCCTGAGAGTTGACACTACTTCAGTAATTTGGCCATAGCTTTTCACTCCGATATTGGATTGAGGCAAAATTTCTATAATTGAAAAGCTAATTCAATTATCTATATGCTTCTGGGGATTTTTTCACTTTATAAGTCAACTTGTGGAACGCAAGTAGCACATACGGTCCGTATGTAGGCAAAGCAAGTATCAAAATCTTGAGACATGAGCTGCGGAACTTGTACCAGCACCCAGGGTCAAGACCGCAGGTAGTACCTATGCCCTGGGCCAGACCGTGGGTATAGGCCACATATGGCCGCCAATAGTGATTTTTCCAAATCATTCCAAAATTATTTTCTATGGTTTCTATGTATCCCAATTATACCCCTATGATATTTTTAAGTCCTATTATGTATGGGTAATTAAGTTTTCCTATTTTATTTAGGATTTGAACTCTAGGGTTTCTTGTAACCTATAAATACCCTTCAGGCTTTGTATTCATTCAATCAATTGATACATTTACATATTTAGGGGAAGGCCCTTAGGGGCTATCTTATATTCTCATTGTTCTTGGTTTGTTATTGGGTTGTTATACAATTTAAGACTTTGGGATTTCTTCTCTTATTATTGTAAGATCCATCTTGTAATTTTGTCTATGGATTCCATAATTAATGTCATAACTATGAGTGAAAAAGTCCCATAGCTAGGGTTATGGGAACCCTGGAAGATTAACAAAGTAGAGGAAGTAACAAGTTGTTCTAGATAAATATTCTTGCATGTATTGGGTTTTCTTCATTCTTATTGATTTCTTAGCGGTGGTCAACATTAATATCCTACCTATATTATTGCTACTTACCCTAAAAGAGGAACAATGACTAAGAAAATAAGATCACAACAGTAATTTGAAGATTAACGATCAATCCACGCTACTAGGTATTATCTAAGTAAAATAATTAACTATCATCTAATAACTAGAGACCCAAAAGGTAATAGTTAACTGGGATCAAGATAAAAGTTAGTAAGGTGACATCGTGAGACTCAAAAGGTAAAGGGTGAAATTTGTTAGCTCATTCAAAAGATCGTTGATAGTACATAACTTATCAATTCTGCATGCAAGATATTAGAATAGTTTGATAGAGCACGACAAATCTACTGAGCAAAGAAGCTGGGGGAAACACAAGCCTAGTGTTCGTCTTAGATTGTTTACAGCCAAAAACAACCAAGTCTTGTTACTTTTTTCTAATTACTTCAAATTCCCCCTTTTACTTTTTCTATATTGCCTGGTGATTGCAATAAGTTTGAGAAGAATTTCTGACCTATTCATTGTGGAATCGACCCCAACCCAGTTGAGTTACTATATTTGACAATGATCATTTCATCCTTTAATTGGAGGTATATTTTGGGTGTTGTTAAATTTTGGTGTCGTTGTTAGGGAATAAGGTTTTGGAGTTCTTTATTTCATTTCCTACTCTTCTTGAGATGACAACCTAGCCAGAGGAAGTGTGGAGTAATAATCACTCCCTATTTATTGATCCTTTTCTTTTTGATATGGTGCATTATTGTAGGAGTGTGGAAAATATAGTGTATGAGCACAAAGATAAACTGTTGGACACAGAAACATACTTTGTCCACAACAATCATAAGCTTATTCAAGAGGTTGATAGCTTTGGCTTGGATATTTACCACCTACAAGTAAAGTTGAATACAAACACTGTTGCATGGAATGCCTAACAAATTAGTTATGGGTGGTGTGAGACTAAAAGAATTCTAAAAAGCCAATTTGAGGAGCAGAAATTCGAGCAGTCTAAAATCTCTCATGCTCTTATCGATAGTGTCACGCTTAAGGAGAGTATACGAGAGTTATGTGGGGATGTTAAAAAGGATACAATTCCTGAGTTGGGGAATATTGGACTTTATTCAAAGCATTTTTCCACATTGTATTTGGATAGTCAGATATTGATCGAGCCATCCAAGCCTGAAGAAGAGTGCAAGGAGGAGAAAAAATATGTTAATATTCTTGAATTTACTGAGCTAGAATCGAAGAATTACATTTCTCACGTAAGGTCCAAGAAGTACCACATGCCACATCTATTTCTTGGGTCCTTTATCTATATACCCCCACTTCGTGAGCATAATGGGAAATCAGAAAAGCAATTATGGGTGTAGTTCATAATATCAAAGTGGAAAGAAAAATATGGAAGGCCAACTATTGGGCTACCTTGATGAAGTTTGAGTAATCAAGGTACCCATGGGATTGTAATCCTGAGTACCCAATCAAGCCCCGTCATGCTGCGATGTGAAATCAAGCGGTGCTTGAGAGGCAACCAAAGGTGTTTTATTATTTGTATTTGTATTATGTGATTGACGTTGGATCTTCGCACCTATGGTTCCACAGGTATGTTCCTAACTCTTTTGTTTTGTAGTGGTTTGCTGCATTGGAGACAATGCATGATTTTAAGTTAGGGGTGGGACTGTTTGTGGGTCTTGATTTCCTTTTGGAGTTTTTGTTGTTGTGCCTCTTTCCCTTGGAGTCTTGTCCCTAGTGTAGCCGACATGTTTAAGAGTATTGTGTTTTGTTTCATGATATTTTGTGGTTAGCTAGGAGAAAAATAAGTATCTAGAGTAGTTAACATGTTTTTGTTGATTTTTAAGATAAATGAAAATACCTCTCCAATTGTCTGTTTTTGAACTATGTAATATGTATATATATGTGACTATTGTGAATCTTGTTATGAAATTAGAATTAGGGACATGATAATCATTGCTAATATTAGCATGAACTAGATAGGTAGTAGCTTGTAATATGACTCTGTGCTATGTGAGTGTGAGATAATACTTAGTTACCTTTGCATGTTGAATTCATAACTTGCCCGTTTAGTCTTGCCTAGGTTGTAGGATAGTTGGTTAGGAAAGGATCATAGGTCGTTTTTGATATTATCCCACTTTTAGCCTACATGACTTTTCATGTGTGAATTATATCCCTTGATTTCGATTTTGAGCTTGAATGCCTATTTTTCTTGTTATACCTTTAACCTTTCCATTTGTACTATAATGAACCTGTTTTGTCCTTAGGCCTTTGTAACACCCTACACTTTTCCTAGCTTAAAATTGTCCCTAGAATGTCAAAGATTTGCTTCAAAGATGGATACCTTTTATTTTATGCGGTATTTTCCAGATTTAGACTTTCTATTGTATGGAAAATTTAATAAGATTTTCATCGATACCAAATTCACCTAAATACGATACTCGGTTGAGGAGTCAGAGTATTTTTAAGTTGACAGTGTCCTACCTGAGCAACCATCGCATCGCGGTGAAGGACAATTTCATAATTGTCAATTCCAGTGGACCTTCGCGATATTGGCGCATCGCGAAGAGGTCCAAATTTCCAATTGTCAAAATCCAGTAGCCCAATGGGATACTAGCACGTGGCTCCAGTGGCCAAAATGGCAATCAAAAGGGGTACTGTGATGGCTCTGTGTCGTGGAGTCTGCCCAATTCCCACTCGTCCACTTTCCAGTAAGCCACCGCGATAGTGGCGCATCGTGGTGGTCACCCAGTTCAGAAAAATGTTATGTTTTTCAGTTCCATTTAGATGTTTAAAGAGGATATTTTGGTCAATTCCCAAGCCCCCAATCCATCCAAACATAAGATTTAAGACTATTCTAAGCACTTTATGCCTAATTTCATCCATTCTCTCTCGAAGCAAAATCCTAAAAATCAAAAGTTTCTTCTCCAAGAAAATAAAAATCCTCTATAGATTCTCCAAGAAAGCTCCAAATTGAGGATTCCCAAGGCAAAATAATCAAGAATCCATCTTCAAGAACTAAAATAGGAATCCTTAGATCAAGTTTCTTCATCTAATCTTCAATCAAGGTATGTGGGTTTTTTAGCAAGGATAATCCTTTCATCTTTGTACCCAAAAACTTATTTTAATTTAAATTTATTGAATATTACATGATTTCCCATGAAATTCAAGTTAGGGTTTATACCCATTATTGTTATTTACAAGCTTAAGAGATTTCTAGTGATTTAGAAGTTAAATTACATGATTATGTTCATATTTCCATGCATATTGTAAAAATTTCTAGATTTTAAGTTGATTTATAAATGTTTACATCACCAAGCATGAACATTATGATGTTTTAACATGAGTTTGATGCATGGGTTATTAAGCCCTAATTAAAGATTGCTATTTCAAGATTTGTTGTGCTCTAAGCATCCTATGACTAGATTCCTTTTCAGATTATTGATAAAGATTTGACCTTTTGGTCCCAGAAAACTATGAAATCTACTTTAAAGATTCAAATTATATATTTATCTCTACAGATATATTGTTGGTTTTCATTATAAACATTATACTATTTTAAAGTGGATTTCCATCAGAATGAGCATATAGATTTAGTGAGAGTAGTATTTACCACTGAGTTGGGTACATTACTATGGTTTCATACCATAGAACTACGTGCCAACGTAGGATTTAGATTGTTCCCACTTCTACGTGGATGATAGATATGTGATTACTTAGATAGGTTATACTCCCTGGCAAGAGTATGACTCCTCTCCCCAATATGAGGATTCTTCCTTAGGGGCACAAGAATGTTGGACTCCATGAATGCTCACATGGTTTATGTCGGTTAGAAGAATTTCCCATGCAGAATAAGTTTTTAGATTTCTAAACCCTTAAGATAAAGTGTTTTTCCTATAGTTTAATAGTAAATATTTTCAAAAAACTAAGTGTAAAGGCTCACAGTTTACTCAGATTATGCTTTACAGAAAGATAATAGTTCAGACTTTAGCTTTTAGATTTTAGATTTTAGAAGTGATCTCCTTCTACACTTAGACAATATGATTTACAGACATATTACAAGTATAGCTTTTAGAACTAAATGTTATGACTCACTAGATTAATAAAGAATGACTTGGTTCTCATGATTATTATTTTCAGTATTTAATATATTCCAGCTTATGTGAGTCATCTATATTTAGCATGCATTGTTTTATAAATTTGATGATGAGATGATGTTTTTAATTATGCATTCACCCCCATATACTCAGTACATACTCAAAGTACTAATCCACATATATGTCTATGTGCTACATTGTCTCATAATTTAGGTATTAGTTCAGTTGTAGCACGCATACCATATTCAGATAATTTGCAGTTTCCAGTCAGCAGGTGATGAGTCCTCTTGATTCAAGGGCTCGAGTCAGTCATATAGTTTGAATAGTATTGTATTTTTCTTTATTCAGTCGTATTAGTTTGGGATAGTTGGGGATCATGTCCCGGCTACCTATAGTGAATACTAGTAGAGTCTTTATAGACAGTCAGTAGAGTTAATGTATTTGATTCCAGTATTGTTTTGGAAAAGCAGAGTTTTAAATATTTTAATTTAGTTCTGTATTGATCAGATTCAGAAAAGAGTTATCTTTTTCTTATTTTGATCAGATTTATGTATTTTTTTCAGTTGCTTATGAGGTATTCCAGTAGAAGGGTTAGCTTGGGATCACTTGTGGTCCTAAGCACCGTGTGACATCTCGAGACCATTTTTGGGGCATTACAAAGTTGGTATCAGAGGACAGAGTTCAAGTGTCCTAGGGTGTCTGTGAAGCCGTGTCTAGTATAGTCTTGCGGAACGGTATGGAGACGTCTGTAATTTTCTTTGAGAGGCTACAAGGCATTTAAGAAAAGTTCCACTCCTTTCATACTCTAGATCGTGCTATAAATTTGTTCCATTAGAAAATTCTATCAACTTGCGTGTTACCCCAAAATTCCTCATCTATGACTTATTCTTGAGATAACATGATTAGCAAGTTCTAGTTCCTCTCCAGATAATATTTATAGATTTACTAGCAGAGACATCATAAGTCACACAAAGGGCTTGAGAGGAGCTCCCTAGTATGTTAAGTTCTTTAAGCTGAAAGTTTATGTCCCTATCCTTATGAGTTGTTCAGTTGAGAAAGAATTAGATATGTATTCAGATTGCCCATTAACCCTTTTCAATACAGATAGTGCTAATGAGAGGAGATAGTATAAACCTAGACTGTTAAATGTAGTGTGCATTCATGGGATATTATGAACTTCAATGTTATGATTTATGAATAGTAGAACCTTATTATAGTTGAAAGTATGGGTATAGAAGAGTACTGACAAGAAAAGTAGGAATGATGATTGATAGAGAGTATAGATATAAACTCGTGCATGTTGTCAAGATATGTTGAGGTTATTAATTATATTTGTTGTGTTAGAAAAGTATAGGATAATAATAAAGTGTTTGGTGGTTTAGTATCATTAATTTGGGCTTCCCTTGAGGTTAACCAAAGGAGTTTAGTTGAAACTTATAGAGCTATGATCGTAATTTAGGTGTATAGATGGGTAAATAGTAGTGATGTGTGGAAGTAGTATGTGCTAATGGATTATAATGAGATAGGTCATTTTAACCGACCACTATTATTATGAAGTTCTAGTGGACTAGTGTTTCTTGATGTTTTATTTTATAGCTTCCAAGTGAGAATAGTTGTAAGGAGGGTTGTTAAATCATGTTTAGCACTAGACATTAAGTTTGAACAGTTGTTGGTCATCAACGTGGATGTAATGATTTCTTTGGTTAGTGGTGCTAGTTATATGGAACTGATCTAGTAGGCTTGAATAGTATGTACATGAGTTTGAGTTCGTTTTTTGTAATTAAGGATGATGTTGTATGAATGATGAAGAAGTATGCTTAAGGTGATATGGGGTTGCTTTATTTTCTAAGGTTATTACGTGTTTTGCGTGGTTGGTAGTGCCGTTGAATTGCTAAATAGAAGAAGACTAGTTAGATGGTATATGGCGTTCTAAATAGCTAAGTTAAGGAGTTTGGATTGATGATGTTGAGCCTTCTTGATATGATCTTGATTCTCATGGTTTAGAAATATAAGTTTAGAGATGCGATATTAGTCTGCTATGGCAGAAGCAGTATGGTTTACTAGATATTAAAGATATTCGTGTTAAGTGTTAGAATCTAAGTTTGAATTTTTGAAGATTGAGCAAATAGAAATAAGAGTTGAAGCTCTAGAAGGTGTGAACTTAGGATGTGGTGATACTAATGAATATTCTAAGTTAGTAAGTTCAAGATATTATATGATGATTAGTGGGGCTGTAGAAAGATAGAGTCGTACCCCGATAGGAAGTAATAGAAGTGGGTTTTACACTTTCAGGTGTAGTCTTTCAGAGTAAGTTTATTATTTGCGTGTATTTTTGTATTCCAGACTCCATAGTGTAGAGAGTGTAGTTCAATTTAGAGTTTAGTGAGGGGTTCCACAGGCCTAGAGTGGTGGCTTAAATCTAAGGGGGAGATGATAGAATGAGTAACAAAGTCAGACTTCCCGATTCTAATAGTGATGACAATGTAGTGTAGAACATCATAAGATGAGGATGAGGCTGAACCCATTCTTATTTCAGTATTAGTATTTTAGTTATTCCAATATCTAATCATGCCTTACGTGTTAGTTCCATGATCATATTTCATGTTCATGCGTATAATAGAGAACCATGTACTCTCCCAGTTCCTAGTATGAGGAGTTCCAGTTTGTTTAGCAGTTGGAATCATATTCCATAAAGTTATAAACTCCAAAATTTAGGTCATGCAACTCATGACTTGCGTACTTATGCTTTACAATATATTCAGTTCCAGTACTCAGGCAACACTCTTAGCGATCAACGAAATTCAGATCTATATCATGTATGTCCTCAGATTAGATCTCTTTAATGAAACCATATCGTGAACACTCTTTTCCCTAGACCTCTATAAAGAATCAAGTGTGCTTAGTATCCCTTCATGTTTTAGGACCTGGTATTCCAACCTTTCAGTGACCTTCCCTTAGGTCAAGATAGTAATGATGAACAATTGCGTAGATTGGAGAGAGTAAATGTGTTATGTTGGGAAAGATAGTGTATGCTAGTTTTATGTATGTCTATAAATGAAGAAATATTGCGGTGGAGCTTTCTGTGTATGACTTGTTCAGTTGAGAATATTTTATGCGTGCCTTCTTAAGAATAATGCATGAAAGATATTATTAATGGAGGCATTAGATAATATGAGAAAGGTGCTCTTATGGGTATTTGTTTAGAAGCGCATATGTGGTTATGAAGATAAGCTTGAATATCATGTTTGTATATAAGAGGATAGGTGTGTTGTGCATTAATGAATTTCTAGTAAGAGGTTGAATTTAGTTATTAAAGTGATAAGAAGAATCACCCTAGAGTGAGTAGTTATTACAATGCTTGGGGTATTGAATCCATGTTTCAGACTAGTATTATGGTATTATGTACAGTACCTCATGATTCCGAGTTAGGCTTGACTATGATGAGAGGATTTAGTTTAGTTTAGACTTTAGTAGAAAGATTTATCAATGCCTATGTGAGAATTATAAGTTGAATCAAGCGAGTATGGTATTTGAGGGGAATAGTATAGTTGAGGGAGTGTTTGATAAGTGTTGCTAAGCTTGAAAGTAAGAAGTTGCATTTCCTAAGGCCTAGTAATTATAGCCAAGCTTATGGGTCTATGTTCCATGCTATAGAGTGGTAGCAATGTTGTGATTTCTTATTCAGATGTTTTATTCAGATCATGTACAAAGTTCTTTACTACCTAATAACATTAGATGTTTCTTAGAAGAGTATTGGAGAAATATTCCATCTGAGTATGAGCGTTCGATACGATTCAGTCTGTATAACCAACAATCCGGCTTAACATTCCAACAGACAAATTTCCATAGTTTTCCATCTTTCAATTTAGTCTAGTCTCACATCCATGTAAATTGCAGATTCAGCTTAGTATATGCATCATGCATCAGTTTCAAATTCAGATATTAAGTCATGATTCAGTTTCTAAGTATCCTACGTATCATCTCAGTCTTTTCCTAGTATTTCAACCAAATCAGTATCATTTGGGGACGAACAATCCCAAGGGGGAGATGTTGTAATGCCCCGAGTTTTCATGGATTTTTTATGTCATAAACCTCTCATCTTTTTCTTATGAAATCAGATCCATCCTAAAGTAATGATTACTCATAAGTTGATGCTCTCGTTTCTATCTCAGTCATATAGCTATTTTCATGAGAATTCATGTACTCACAAATCAGTTCAGCAGCTCACTATGTGGAGATTCAGTCATACAATTTATTTTAGTTGTGCATGATAGCCTAAAGCCTCAGATTCCTCAGCATTTTCAGCTTAATTAGCCACATTCGAGGACGAATGTTCCCAAGGGGGAGATATTGTAACACCTCAGACTCCGCAACGTGGAGTCTGCCCAGTTCCCACTCGTCCACCACCGCAATAGTGGCACGTTGCGGTGGCCACCTAGTTCAAAAAAATGTTACATTTTCCAGGTCCGTTTAGAGGTTTAAAGAGGGTATTTTGGTCAATTCCCAGGCCCCCAATCCGTCCAAACATAAGATTTAAGCCTATTCTAAGCACTTTTTGCCCAATTTCATCCACTCTCTCAAAGAAAAATCCTAAAACTCAAAAGCTTCTTCTCCAAGAAATCAAAAATTCTCCATAGATTCTCCAAGAAAGCTCCAAATTGAGGATTCCCAAGGCAAGATAATCAAGAATCCATCTTCAAGAACTCAAATAGAAATTCCATAGATCAAGTTTCTTCATCTAATCTTCAATCAAGGTATGTGGGTTTTTTAGCAAGGATAATCCTTTCATCCTTGTGACCAAAAACTTATTTTAGTTAAAAATTTATTGAATATTATATGATTTCCCATGAAATTCAAGTTAGGGTTTATACCCATTATTGTTATTTACAAGCTTAAGAGATTTTCAGTGATTTAGAAGTTGAATTACATGATCATGTTCATATTTTCATGCATATCGCAGAAATTTCCAAATTTTAAGTTGATTTATAAATGTTTACATCACCAAGCATGAGCATTATGATGTTTTAACATGAGTTTGATGCATAAGTCATTAAGCCCTAATTAAAGATTGCTATTTTAAGATTTGTTGTGCTATAAGCACCCTATGACTAGATTTCTTTTCAAATTATTGATAAAGATTTGACCTTTTGGTCTTAGAATAGCTATGAAATCCACTTTAGAGATTCAGATTACATATTTAGCTCTACAGATATATTGTTGGTTTTCATTATAAACCATTATACTATTTTAAAGTGGATTTCCATCAGAATGAGCATACAGATTTAGTGGGAGTAGTATTTACCACTGAGTTGGGTACGTTACTATGGTTTTATACCCCAGAACTACGTGCCAACGTAGGATTTAGATTGTTCCTACTTCTACGTGGATGATAGATATGTGATCACTTAGATAGGTTATACTCCCTGGCGATAGTATGATTCCTCTCCCCAACATGAGGATTCCTCCTTAGGGGGACAAGAACGTTGGACTCCATGAATACTCACATAATTTATGTCGGTTAGAAGAATCTCCCATGCAGAATAAGTTTTCCGATTTCTAAATCCTTAAGATAAAGTGTTTTTTCCTACAGTTTAATAGTAAAGATTTTTTAGAAAACTAAGTGTAAAGGCTCGCAGTTTACTCAGATTATACTTTATAGAAAGATAACAGTTACAGACTTTAGCTTTTAGATTTCAGATTTTAGAAGTGAGCTCCTTCTACACTTAGACAGTATCATTTACAGCTTTTAGAACTAAATGTTATGACTCACTAGATTTATAAAGCATGACTTGCTTCTCATGATTATTATTTTTAGTATTTCAGATATTCCAGCTTATGTGAGTCATGTACATTTAGCATGCATTGTTTTACAAATTATGATGATGAGATGATGTTTTTACTTATGCATTCACCCCCATATACTCAGTATATTCTCAAAGTACTAATCCACATATATGTTTATGTGCTACATTATCTTATAATGTTGGTATTAGTTCAGTTGTAGCACGCATACCATATTCAGATAGTTTGTAGTTTTCAGTCAGCAGGTGATGAGTCCTCTTGATTCAAGGGCTCGAGTCAGTCATATAGTTTGAACAGTATTGTATTTTTTTTATTCAGTCATATTGATTTGGGATAGTTGGGGGTCATGTTCCGGCTACCTATAGTCAATACTAATAGAGGCTTCATAGACAGTTAGTAGAGTTAATGTATTTGAATCCAGTATTATTTTGTAAAAGCAGAGTTGTAATATTTTAATTTAGTTCTGTATTGATCAGATTCAGAAAATAGTTATTTTTCACTTATTTCGCTCAGATTTATGTATTTTATTCAGTTGCTTATGAGTTAGCCGGTAGAATGGTTTGCTTGGGATCACTTGTGGTCCTAAGCACCATGTGACATCTCGGGACCATTTTTGAGGTGTTACATCCTACTTAGACATTGTGTACTTCAACTCAGGCAAATTACCTAATTTGAGGATGGCTATCATAGGGTTGCGTAATGTATATAGGGTATGAATAAGGGTAATATAATAGAAAAAGAACATAGGGTTGGGTGTGGTAGCAAAAGAAAAAAGAAAAAAAGAAAAGAAAAAAGAAAAGAAAATAATTTTTTTGGAAAAGAAAATAATAAGAAAACCACACCCATCCTGAATGTCCATAAAAGGATAAAAAAGAGAAACAAAGACGGAAGTAATGTGAAAATGGTTAATAAGTGAGACCCCAAAGTTACTGTAGTGCCAAGGAGGCTTCATCACTTTAAATTTTCATATGTATCATATCATTCCCAAGCCTACATTACAAGCCGAGAAAAGTCCTATGGTAATCCTAACTTGACTGTCTGAAAGCTAAAATAAAGAAAATAAGGGCAAGCCTATGGTATTTGGCATACATTGATTGAAACTTCTTTTGTGAGTGTGAGTGTCTCTTGACCGTCCTTGCATTAACATGCATTACTTCATATGAGTGAGTTGGACTTCTTTGTTATGAGGGCACATGGGTTGTATTGCTAGCTGCTTACTTATTTGGGTAGTGTAACTTTTATATATGCATAAATGTTTGTTGCTAGTGTAATGTCATAGCTTGATTCCTTTTTGTCACATTGTTGTGCTTCATTCATACATACATTTGGGGTTTAATGTATTAAACTTAGAGTTGGTAATGTATTTTGAGCTAAAATTGATGATTCACTGCCATAGGTATCTTAGGTTTCTCTTGGTTAAGTATCGTCTTATTATTCTGTTATGTTCTGTTGCCTGAGGACATGCAATGATCTAAGTTGAGGGTGTTGATGTGCTATGAATTTATAGTATTTTAGACACTTAAAACTACGAGAATATACATGTACTTAAGGCTATTATTTTAGATTTAATGTGTTTTTTGAGTATTTTGCAGGAAATTAGATTTTGGATGCTAAATTTGAGAAAAAGATGAAAAGTGATGTTTTTGGACACTTACTTGATCATTATTTTGTATTCTTCACACTTTTCGGATTATACGTGACCAAATCATGTGATTGAAGTTGAAGATTTGAAGCTTGGTTACTAGTGCCAGAGTTGAATATCCCGAGAGTTGATAGTGCTTCAATAATTTGACCATAACTTTTCACCCCGATATCGGATTGAGGCAAAATTGATATAGTTGGAAAGTTACTTCAATTTTTTATTTTATGGTGGGGACTTTTACACTTTCTAAGTCAACTTGCAGACCACAAGTAGCACATATGGTCCGTATATAGGCAAAGTAAGTGCCAGAAGTCGAAATCCCGAAAACTGAGCTGCAGGACTTGTACCTGCACCCTGTACCTGTGCCCAGGGTTAGGACCGCAGGTAGTACCTGCTCCTAGGGCCAGACTATGGGTAGATACCACATGTGGACAACAGTGATTTTTTTGGATCGTTCCAAAATCGTTTTCTAGTGTTTCCATGTATCCCAATTATACTCTTATGATGTTTTTAAGTCCTATTATGTATGGGTAATTAAGTTTATTTATTTTAATTAGGATTTGAACTCTAGGGTTTCTTGTAACCTATAAATACTGCTTTGTATTCATTCAATCAATTGATATATTCACATATTCAGAGGTAGACCCTTAAGGGTTATCCTATACTCTCATTGTTCTTAGTTTGTTATTCAATGTAAGACTTTGGGACTTCTTCTCTTATTATTGTGAGATTTATCTTGTAAATGGGCGGCTAAGTTCCATAGCTAGGGTTGTGGGAACCTTAGGGTATTAACGATGTAGAGGAAGTGTCAAGTCGTTCTAGATAAATATTCTTGCATGTATTGGGTTTTCTTAATTCTTATTAATTTCTTAGCTGTGACCAACGTTAATATCCCACCTAGATTGTTTCTACGTACTCCAAAAGAGGAGTAGTGACTAGGAAAAGAAGATCACAATAGTAATTTAAAGATTAACGGTCGATCCAGACTACTAGGTATTATCTAAGTCAGATCATTAAATATCATCAAATAACTAGAGACCCAAAAGGTAATAGTTAACTTAGATCAAGATAAGGGTTAGTAAGGCAACGTCCTGAGACTCAAAAGATAAAGGGTAAAATCTGTCATCTCGTCCAAAAGACTGTTGATGGTATATAACTTATCAATTTTACATCCAAGATATTGGAATAGTTGATAGTGCACGACAATTCTATTGAGTTAAGAAGCCGGGGAAAACAAAAGCCTAGTGTTCGTCTTAGATTGTTTACAACCAAAAGCAACCAAACCTTGTTACTTTAAGCTAGATACTACAAATTCCCCCCTTTTACTTTTCCTGCATTGTCTGGTGATTGCAATAAGTTTGAGAAGAATTTCCGACCTATTTCTTGTGGAATCGACCCCAACCTAGTTGAGTTACTATATTTGACAACGATCACTTCATCCTTCAATTAGAGGTATACTTTGGGCATTATCAGTGTTCAACTTTAACCATGTGTTTCTTATTTCCACAAATGCATTGACATATACACTAATGTTTAGTTTTAATAGTACTAATTTTCTCCCAAGTTTTTTTATTTGCATGTAATAACTAGTTATATCCATCGTATCTTAGTACAAATTATTGATTTTCTTCTGTATTGATATAATTTTGCCCTATTCGCCAAATCGTATTTGTCTTCCAGCTCAACCCATAGCTCTCAGGAGCTATATACGTATTTAACACTGTCCGAATCTCCTTCATGAGAGAATTCAGAATCCATGTCATGACCATATCATCACATCGCTCCCACTGGCATAATTCTACAGATATTTGGAAATCGGATCGTGGACAATCACCATTTACAAAACCTAACTTGTTTTTAATCTAAAGGGATCGCAACACACTTCATCGCTATGAATGATAACCTACACCATCAAATGGTACAGGTGAGAGAACAACAGGACTATCAGAGGGATGAATATAGAGAGGGTTTTCAGGATCAACTATAGTGCTCATTGAAGCCACATCAGAGTTCGAGTTTCACAATCGTAGCCATTATTGATTTATAAAATAAAAAATCAACTGTAATATGAGGAAGTTGAGCAGAGAAAGGGAAATTCTACTGTAAAGAAATGAAGTTGGGCAAAGTAAAATAAAATTGGGGATAATTTGCAGAAATAAATGAAATTGGGGAGGAAAGACAAATGAAATTTGGGAGAAAATTTACAAAAACGAATGAAACTGCAATACGATTGCAAGCCGATCAAAATTCGATCAACTAACCAGAATGAAGAGCATTAGTATGGTCATTGGAGCTCTGATACCATGTTAAGGTTGAAATAATATGGAGCTAAGAAAGAAAGCTGAGAAGGTGGAGAGAAAATATGTAAATCTCGAATTGGGAAATGAAAAACTCAAACTTAATTCAGTCATGTCAATCATTTATATACAAATAGAAAAGAGAAAAATATCTCCAACTAACTAACTACTACTGATTAACTCACTAAGTTGTATAGTTTAACACTAAAAACCTCTGACTAACTAATTTGTTGACTCGGCAGTTACAAATAAGTATCTTATATTCTAGGTGTAATCTCAACAACTGCTATATATTTTTTCTTAATATATTTGATATGTTTACTAGAGTCGAGAGTTCATTGAAAGCAGTCTCTCTACCTTCACAAGGTATGAGTAAGGCTGCTAAGCACTATCCTCCTCAGACTTCACATATAAAATCTCACGGGATATATTTGTTATTGTATTTATAAATACATGGAGGTCACTTTTTTTGTAGCTTTTTTACTTAGTTGGTGGTGATAATCTCATGATTATAAAGGATAATACTCTGATTACTTTATTTTATTTATAGAATAAATGAACCATTATTCTACACAATCTCATGTTTTTCCCTCTCTCGATCGATGTAGTTTTCACCAAAATCGTTAACAAGTAAATGCCCCAAAGATATATAAAATATTTTTTATATTTATTCATTTAGATTTATACTCCATGTAAATATAGTAGTATCACATGTTATGAATAAAATATGAACAATATCCAAGAAAAAAAAAATATGAACAACATGCATCAAATATTAAAATGCAACTCTTAAACTAGAAAAACATTAGTAATCAAGAAGGGAATAGTAAGATAATAAATCATACCCGCTTCAGCTTGTTATGTTCCTCGATCCTAGCTAGATTTAAATTGAGTAACTCTAATTTGAATAAATATCGAGCGCAAATAATTTTTTTTTGAAATTGCTAATGTGCCTGAATCTTTTTCTTCAATAGTTTTAATTGAATGCAAAATCAATGAGTCACCTTAGTTGAGGAAGTGTTTTACACTATAATAAGATTTATTTTCAACGCAAATTTAAGTTGATTGAATTTCAAAAAAATACCCAATATTGGGTGAGATTTTTTTTTAAAAAAAGGTCACTATACATGAAGAAGAATGATTCTCCTTCCACTGTCCTTCATTATTACGATATATTTTCGATATGTCATATTCTCTCCATTTCAACTTAATCAGTTATTTTAGAATTAAAAAGGACTAATAATAATATAAGCCTCATAAATAGAGTTTTATCTTGAATATTAACTCACCATATGTATAAATATATGTACCTGTCATGCAAGATCCTCAAACCAAATAGTGAAAATAAATAAATTTTTCTCTTAGTTACAAAATTTACATAATCATGTCATCAAGAAATCATTTTACGTTTGCCTTTTGTTTTCATATTTTATTTGCAAATGAAACTTCAATTGATTATGGAACAGTACTTAAAAAATCTTTATTATATTATGAAGCTTAAAGATCAGGAAAATTGCCTTATAATCAACGTGTGCAATGGCGGGGAGATTCAACCATTAAAGATGGCAAACACGAAGGGATAAATAAGCATCATAGAAGAATTTTAGAATTTAAACTTTATTTTTATTTTGAAATTCTAGAATCAAGCACCTACAAGTACTGAGTAAATTTTTTAACAAATATACATTGTTTGATAAGAAAACGAACTCGTAAGTTATAGTTCTAAGCAAGGTCATGAAAGAATGTTCCTTCTTGTCAAAGATGAATCTAAAATCCATAGCTAGTAGATTCAACCTAGACACATATAAAGCACGCAAGGAAGTTTTTATTTTTTTGCATAATTACACATAATAGATGATGAGTTCAATTGAATTTATTATTTTTGACTCGATTCATCAGTACATTATCAGGAAAAAAAAATACTCCATTATTCTTGTGAGTATGTGTTTCTCTTTAAGGGCCAATCCATAAGAACAAACAACAATAACTATTATATGTCACGTTTTTTATTTTTTTTAACAAATTAGAGTCTGTTATGTAGGACAAATCCAAAATTTTAATTTTATAAATTCATTATTTATTAATCTTATTTATGAGTATACTTTTATTGATTTTTAGCATATTTCTAGATTGTGTGGTGTTTGAATTCATATGAATTCATAAATTATTTCATTCGTTTCGTTTATTTGATCTCTATACTAAAAATAATTGTTTTAATCTAATTGTCTAACTTATAAAATCAAGAGTTTTTTTGTTATATTTTTTTTTTATATCCTTAATATTAATAATTATGTAAAGTAATAATAATAATCAAATTTAGAGTTTCAAAATATCATTAAAGAGGTTAATTTGGTAAAATACATTTTTAATTAAAATTTTCTTAAATGATATGTCAAGTCAATAAAATTTGAAGCAGGGTGAGTATATATTGTTTGCTACTATAAATTTTATGATATTAATTTTTTAGATATTCCTAGGTTGTATCGAATTGTCTAGATTCATATGATCTCATAAATATACATTGTCCATCTGTCACTATAGATTATAAGAATTTTCACTACTCATGCAATTTTACACTTTAACCTCTATTTTTAATTAGATCGACTTAACAGGAGGATATTTTGATGTTGGAGACAACGTCAAATTCGAATTTTCAATGGCATTAATATCTTTTTCCTTATTATCAGTGCATAAAACTTAACGTTATTATTGTATTAAATAATCAGTGAATATAACTTAAATATGAATACTATTAAGAACTTAGTTGTCACTTTTTTGGCTTGTATAAGAAGCTGATTTGAGTAATGTGAATTCAATCCCTTAAAAGCAACTGATGCAGCTAGAGCTACATCTGTTTTCTGGCTAGGTCAGCACCTGACTGTCGTTCATCAATTTTATAAGCAATTCTCGATGTTGTCATATCTTTTGGCCTCTGCCAACACTAATGATCTGAATTTTCCTCTCCGATTTCGTCATATAAAATGTAAGGCTCTTAGTGTAATTGAATTTAAACACTATCAAAATTCACAAAATGAACTGAAAAATGCCCTGAATGCAATCAAATAGGGCATTGATTATTTCATAAAAGCGCATAAAGATCCTTATGCAGAGGCCAAAAGATATGACAACATCAAGAATTGCTTATAAAATTGATGAACGACAGCCAAGTGTTGACCTGGCCAGAAAACAGCTGCAGCTCTAGCTGCTGCATCCGTTACTTTTAAGGGATTGAATTCACATTACTCGAATCAGCTTCTTATACATGCCAAAAAAGTGACAACTAAGTTCTTAGTAGTATTCATATTTAAGTTATATTCATTGATTATTTAATACAATAATAACGTTAAGTTTTATACATTAATAATATGAAAAAAGATATTTTCACAATTAAATCATATACAATAATCTTTGATAGAAAGTATTCAATTTTTAAAAATAAAATTTTTCAATATGAATTTAAATTGGCCAGGCTTTATATGAGTACTCAGAGTAACCTAATAAAAATAATAATCAATCCTCTATAAAGGTGAAGGATATATTCATCTTGTAAGGCTAAAATAATAACTCATCAACATTTTTTTGAAAAAGAATTAGAAGAATTAATCTGAACAACGGCCTATATAATTGATTAAATAAAAGATAGTCAACAAATATTTAATATATGTATAATTTGAGAAAAATTCAGAAATGGAATACTTAAGGCCCTAATTGTTGGTTTTATAACAACAGTTTTATAATTACTTTTTGTAGCAACTTGTATTTTATATTTTTTAAAACTGTTGCTATAAAAATACATATACCGCTAATTTTACTTCCCTTAAATAACTGAAATTGGTTGAGATAAATATGGTATAATTACCAATTAATTAAATTTATAGATTCCTTTTTCATTAAAACAACTTCATTCACGTGATTTTCGTTATAGCTTAACAACACTAAACAAAATTCAAATTTCAGTTTTCTCCATTAACGAGTTCATCCGAAAAAAAAATAGCAAAATCAAAATGTGCTGTTCATTTTTTTTTTTGAGCAATTTCTTATAATTTAACCGTGTTTTTGAAATTCAACCGTTGCTGTTGTTGAATCAAATTCGATAGAATCTTCTTCAAAATCAACTATAGTTTTGAAACGAAGCATTAATTTCTTTGAATCAAATTCAATTGTAGATTCTTCAGTTCAATTTGTTCAAATTCAACTATCAGTTGCAAATTCAACCATTACTGTTGTTTAAGGTACACAATCATTAATGTTTTTCGATTTGATTTTTTGTTTCAACCATTACTGATGCTCCTATCTAGTTTTTTGTTGTAGCCATTAAATTTTTTATGAAAAATTTGTAAACGAAATTCAAGTTAGAAGCAATGCAGGAGTAAATTCAATATATATAACAAAAACCTTCGGAATTCAACTATTTGTTGCAAAATTTTAGTTTAGAAGTTGTTTCATGTATTAAAATTTCAGTATTCGACTATTTATTTGATGATCGTTTGTTGTTATTTTGATCATTTTAACAATTGAACAAATTGTGAAGCTTTGTAGGATATTTTCACTTTATTGTATAATCGATTATGAACATATTTTAAACAAATTTCGATTTGAATTTTATTCAATTATTTTCTGAAAACCTAGACCAATAAATGATCGAATTCAGCTGTTGAATGTGATGAAATTCTATTGATACGTATCAAAATACAAATTAGGTATGCTCCAGATGTATTTTTGTTATGTTTAATGTTAACAATGCATATGTATTTTTGATATGCTTAATGTTAACACTGCATATGTATTTTTGTTTTGCTTGTCGGAATTTGAGAGTATAAATGTATATGTGAAAATATATTTGTATACCTGTTTTACTTTCGTTTGATTCAGTAGTTTCTGTATTTGGTTGAAAACTTTTGCTGTGTTTGTATTTTACTTTAAATAAATTTTGTTTAAAGCTGAAAAGTATGTGTTATAACAAGTGACATTTGACAAATATGTATATTTATTTATTTTTTGGTTAAATCAAGTAGAAATAGAAAGCATACCAGTCCTTGTGAAGCACTCTGATCGATGGACGTATGAAAAAAACTATGAAGAATATGTCACTGATGCTATACTGTTGAGCACATCAGCAACATTCATTGAGCTGCACGATATTTTGGCATCTCACTTAAGTGTGGATTTAACCAGCAAACGTATTCTAATAGAATATCAAATTACTGCTAATGCAAGGCAGATAGAAATACATAATGATATGGGTTCAAAGGTTTTTATTTTGCAGAAAAAGAAGATACAAGACATGAATAGTCTTCCTTTATATGTAAGCATTTTGGAGAAAGTTGTAGGGAGCAACTTGGCAAGTTCATCAATATATGTTGCTGACAGAAGAACCAACTGTAACAACTTGCAAATAGTGATAAATACAATAAATGAAGGAGCTTTGGTGGTTTCTGAAGATACACAAGCATTAAATGTATTTGAGATGAATACTGCTGAGGTGATAATCTCAGACCCACATCACAAGTATGTTGAGGAAGACCAGGTTTACTTGAAAAATTTCTTTTTAAAGTCAATCATGAAGAACTATTCAATTAGGGAGAAGTTTCAAACGCAAAGTAAAAGGTCAAGTAAGAAAACGTACGTACATTCTATATCACTCCGATCTTGTTTAATATTAGTTTGGATATGTATTTTGAATGTATTAAATCATGTTTGATGCAGTTATACATTATTTTACAAATCAAGAAACTGCGAGTTTTTAATGCGTGCATCAGGTATGAAGAATCTGGAATGTTTAGTATAAGAGAATTCATACCTCAACATACTTGCCCAGTGAAGGACAAGATTTATCCAAAGGTGTATGCTACTAGTATGTTCATAGATGGTATGGTTAAATAGAAATTCAAAAACTACAAACGAAAATACAGTGCAACGAAAATAAAAAATAACATGAAGGAAAAGTATGGTATGGATTTGACATACACTGACAAGACTTTACAGTCAACTCACCTGCAGATTAGTATACTTAACAAAACAGATTATATTTAAGTGAATAAGCAAGTAATAAATAATTTGAATTAAGAACACAAAGATTTATTTTGGTTTGGAACACCAATGTGGTGCCTACTTCCAGTTCTCTTGGGTTTTAAAGTTTCCTTGGAACTTTTCAAAGTGAAGTCGGAGTACAAGGGTGGTGAATAAGTTATGAAACTTATTTTGATTTTCAGATCTTGTGACATAGCCTCAATCGGTATGGCTAAGTTCACTCGATCTTACTCTTGTTTAACTATTGTATACTAAGAAGTACAAAGCTTTATGGATACTAATATTGAAACACACTAAGAATATTCTTTAAGTTGTGTTCGTGCTTCGAACTTCGGTCTTTTCTTTTATACTCTTCAGCTGATTCAACTTCTTTTCTTCATAAGGAAACCCAGGGGATTTCTTTTCAATCAAGAATTTAAATTGATTTCTTTATTGATGGATGACACCATATGGTATATCCATATTAGATATGTCCATATGATGTGCAACCTTCCTTTTACAGCCAATACATGTCCATATCAGATATGTCCATGTAGATGGCGTGGTCTTCCTTCTTTTTGATTTTGTCGTAATTAATTCACCTGCCTTATATAGGACCCAATAAGATCCATGATTGATGCTCTTTCCAAGTTCACCACCGTCTTCCTTGTGAGTGGATGCTTGCTTCCTTTTGCAAGATATTCTTGGAGATTCTAACATATCCTAGATTGATTCCTTAGGGATTTTTTTGATCAACTGTATCTTTAGTGTATCATACAAGATATTTATTTATAAGTTTATCATTATTAAAACATATTATGAGAATGTGTGGCTAACACTTTAGACTTGACAAGGTTTAGAAATTAAAACACTTCAAAGTTTGCGTTTGGTATATCTGAGCTGAAGTCATTTTTCTATGATCTTTTTTGAAATATGATTACCGTGAAATATAATTTCTTATAAAATATTTTTTAATATTTATTGGAGAGAACATATTTTTTTTTAAAAATATATACTCTAGGGGTTTGGACCACAGGTGACAAAAGAGTTTTAAAATGAGGTGTAGGTGACACAAGGTTTAATTATTAGGTGGAGGTGACAATTACTTTATTATGGATTAAGAAAGTTGGGAAATATTGAAAATAACCCACAAGTTTTTAAATTTATACTTTGATCCAAATGTTAGCCTATATAATAGAAAACGGGGGGGAAAAAGGCGGCTTTCTCTCTCTTCTCACCCTTTGTTGATTTCTCTGTCTCAGCGATTTTTGTTTTTCATTGTTGTTGCTGCTTCATTCATCATCTTCTGCTTCATTATCATCATCTTCTACTTCATTATCATCTTCATCTTTTTCTTGTTGACCATTTGTTGTTGTTGTTATTACCGCTACTATTGCTATTTGACCAATTTCTTAGGTCAAATTTTATTTCTAACATCACTTTCCACTTTGGCATTACTTCATAGGAGACGTTGGTAAGTCAAATTATGATTTTTCGTTGAATTTTTCATCTGGGTAACTGCTATTATGTTGTTGTTTTCCAACAATGGATAGAACCCAATCATGAATCCAACATAAAATCCATCTGTTTAAATAGATAAATCATATGTTGTGACAGCTGAGACATATGTTTCAAAGAAAGACTGATATGTTGGATTCATATTTAAACAGATAGCTCATCTATTTCAACATTTGACATATATGTTGCAACAGATTAGTTACCTCTTGCAACAGAACCTAAACATGATTCCAACATAGGTTACAACAGATTAATAACCTGTTACATCAGGTAAGTCATCTATCGTACCAGGTTAATTATCTGTTGCAACTGTCACTCATCTGTTGGAATCAACTTCAAAGGTGATTTAGTTATAACATCAATTCCAATAGGTAATTCATCTATTGCAACAGATATTCAGAACTGTAGCATGAATCCCAACAGGTAAGAATCTGTTGTGACTCATCACTTACCTGTTGCAACAAATAACACATCTGTTGGGATTCATTCACGGAACTATGAAATCACTATCAACTTTTTTTAACAAATGACTTTATATAGGTACCACTAATGGAGGGATTAATAACAATAGGGGTGGATTGTCATGGTCATTGGGTCGAGAAGAGCAATCGATATATATGTCGTTGGAAGGAGGGTGAAATGCTAGAGATGATAGCTATGACAGTCCAAAGTGATGTTTCGTATGATGATTTTGTGAACTTAATCATCAGCTTTTGTTGACTAAATTATTAACCGGAATAATTCTCCATCAGCTACATATACAGCTCCTTTGAAAATCAGAGGGTACTGCCTTTTAAGATAATCGATCAGGTTTGGTTGTGTTTTTATCTAAGTGATTCAACCAGGACGGTGTTAAGGGTGTACATGGTTGAAAAGATGAGAGAGAATGAGATCCAGAATGTAGAAGAAGAAGAAAAAGAAGACTTCTTTGATGATAGGTTGGATGATCTAGACATGAATACACCAGATGATGATCAAACACCTACGACCATTGATGCAACCAATACAATGTGCAGTTCTTCTCAATAGACACAATCTGGAAATCTTTAAGATGATGGGACCGGGTTTTTTATTGGAATGTCATTTAAGGACAAGAATGAACTATCTAACACTTTGTTTATTTCTTTCGTGAAAAAAGATTTCAGAATAAAGAAGGTGATTAATTCGAGCAGTGTCTTTTGCTTCAAATATGCTAATTCGAACTGCAAGTGGTGGTTGAGAGCGGTGAAGTACGCAAGTTCTAACCGATTCATCATTTATAAATATGAAAATCATCACACATGTGGTTTGGAGCACATCTCGGGCCAAAATCCTTACGCCACGACAAAGGTCCTCGGTGAATATTTCAGGAGTAGTTTCCCCGATGGCAAAGGCCCTTCAACAAGGCTTATGGCCAATCAACTCCTTATGGATTTGGGTGTCCTGGTCAGTTATTGGAAGGTATATATGACCATGGGGATTTCCAAGGACCTGGTTCGGGGGACACTCGAGCATGGGTATGAAGTCTTGGATGCTTACCGTTACATGATTGAGTCCACAAATCTTGGAAGTAAGACGACATTGCATCTGGATAAAAACGAAAGGTTCAAGTACTTTTTTGTATCCTATGGTGCTTGGATTCAAGATTTTTGACATTTAAGAAAAGGCATAGCCATTGACGATACCTTCTTGAGGAGCAGGTATAATGGAGTTCTGCTAGCAGTGGTGGCGCAGGATGCAGAGAATCACATCTTTCCTGTCGCTTTTTGTGTAGTGGACAAAGAATGTGATGCCTCTTATGGATTTTTTTGAACAAATGCGACGCTGCGTCGAAGATACCAAAGAGTTGTGTTTTGTATCGGATAGGCATCCAAGTATTCCAAAGATGGGTTCACTTTTCTTCACTTTAGCTTACTTTGGTTGTTGCATCAGGCATCTTGGAGAGAACATTCGAAACAACTATCACAATGAAAGGGTCGTCACCCTTTTTTATAGAGAAGCTAAAGCATATAGTAGAGAGGAGTTTTTAGACCATTTCAATCAAATAGCGGATGTGAATCCCAAGGTAGTAGAATTTCTTGCGCGTGTCGGTTTTAAGAGATGGAGCCGGGCATTCTATCCAGCAAATATGTACATTCTTATGAATTTAATATCTTGTTTGATTTACAAGTTTAGTTTGATGTCGTACTAAGTGATTCTTTTCTATAGGTACAATATTATGACATCAAACATAGCTGAATCGGTGAATTCATTGTGTGGCGATGAAAGAGAATTTCCCATCAAGGCTATGTTTGAAAAAATAAGCGACAAATATAGCAATTTTTTTTAACGAAAGGCGTGTGCAGTTCAAGTGCCCAGAAAAAAGAACCTGATTTGTTCTCGAAATTGAAAAGAAAATATCAACGAGCATCAGTTTGGGGAATATGTTATTCTCTCATAAAATAGCAGATTACAAATTCCATATCACCGGTCATGGTGATGCTTCCACAATCGATCTTCAAATAAGATCTTGTACGTGTAGAGTTTTTGACTTGAACAAAATACCTTGTCCACATGCTATGGCAGCCCTTCGATCTCAATATGGTCATAAATATGAACATGAAGTTTACGAGCACTCCTCTCAATATTATTCGATGGAAAAATATGAAATGACATATAGTGGGCATATTACTCCGGTGCCTCCTGAAGAATCTTAGGTTGTTCTAGTAGAGCATATGGGGAGATTAATACCTCCTCCATACATTGACCCAAGCACTATAAAACCAGGAAGAAAGCCATATAAAAGGAGGCGTGGAGTTAGAGAATCATTTTCATCAAGAAGAAACAAGTGCTCCATATGTAAGTGCGCTGCCCACAATAGAACTACATGCCCGAATCATAATCCACCATGATCGTTGTAATTGTAAAAACTTGTGTTGTTGTTTGTTTGTTTATTTGTTGTGGACTTTTATATATTTAACTCATTGTTGTGAACCTAATGTTATCATTTATTATATATAAAATGTTTTTTTTTTAAGTAACTTATGCATCAATAAAATGAAGCAAAATAAGAACTTAAATAATACAACAGACCACAATTATGCTCAGCAGTTGGACAAATAACTGGAATGCTTTTCTCCTACAGATGAAAATCTGTCGAAACAGATGGATAATCTGTTGAAACCCAACAGATGACCAATCGGTTTCAACTGTTGAAAGAACTCAAAAGCCAAAATTGCTAGTGCTACTGGATTCAACATTGTCTCCAACCGTCGACATGTTAACATGTATTAGATTAGAAGAAAAAAGAATAAAAATTGAATAGGAATTAAAACGCCAAAGTCTGACTAAAAGTAAATTTTTAATTAAATGAAAAATAAAATACATTAGGTATAGATCCAATATAGAAAAATTAAAATACATACGCTAAAAGAAAAAACACATTCTAATTATTATTATCATCATCATCATTAATGACAACCGGCCAATCAACTCACAGCAGCAGGGCTCTCATCAGCCTCTGCATCTCTCTGAACATTGTCGCTCTCACAGCGACTAACTCGCTCTGCATTTCATTAACCTGCCTTTGAAGTTCCTGCATTGTGTCGCATAGAATAGCAATATCCGGAAAAGGATCAGCCATAACTAGAACACACATGAATTGACAAATGTAAAGAAAAATGTTCACAATGTAATACAACGTATACGAACAACTGGTAAATTTATGCCAGAAAAAAACTTACCTCAACGAGAAAGGAATATACTTTATAAAGAGAAGTGGTTGAAGATGTCACACGAAAGGAAAAAATACAAGAAATAAATAGAGTTGAAGGAAGATTGAGGGACCTATAATATAATCTGGACGTGTCAGGCCAAAAGGCAAGGCTGTTCAGATCCATTTTTTTAATTACATTCAAACTGGTGGCATTTTATTCCCTTTGAAAAGTCGCGACTTTTTATTTTACACTAATTACTTCTTACCTTTTTATAGAGATTTGATACTGGATAAAAGCCATTATTATTGAGTTTTTGCAATAGATCATCCAGCGATTTTAACAGATTTAGCATCTGTTGCAACAGATGGACGGATTGAATGTGCAACAGACGACTGTCAAAATAGATTTACCATCTGTTGCAATAGATGGTTTGTATATGCAACAAATAAGACATCTGATGCAACTTATGTATTATCTGTTGCAATAGATGGACAGTATGTATAAGTTGGAGGAGATGTTTTGATATCTTCTGATCGCTGATTCATTAGTTTCAGTTTCAACAGATGGAGTATTCGATTCATTAGCTGTTTTGAATGCGTGAGATAAAAAGTCTTCACCTCTTTTTAATAGTCCCTCTAATATACTTTATGTATTAGGTGATTGTTTTACCAAATTGGCCTTATTAATTATGATTAGAAAGTATAAATGTGAATAATATACTTTATGTAGTCATTTAATAATAGGGGTAAACTTGAAAGAATATAATAAAATTCTCTTGATTTTATAAATAGGAAAACTAAATTAAAACAAACATATTTAGAAAGAAGTAATCATATGCGTGCAGATTAATTAAAAAAAAGTCAGGTCTATCGCAATAGATTTACCATCTGTTGCAACATATAGATTATCTGTTGCGACAGATGGAGCATATGTTTGGAGGAGATATTTTGATTTCTTCCAACAACCGATTTGTCAGTTACAATAGATGGAGATTTCGATTTATCAGCTGTTTTGAATGTGTTAAGGGTAAAAAGTCACGACTCTTCACACCTCCATTTTAATAGTCATGACATTCGTGCAGATGAATAAACAACACTGACATGTCCTGATGGGGTAGGAAGAATAAGATACGTGCAATGGATCCCATTTTCATGCATGCGAGTTATGTATATTATTGATCAGGATACCGTGAAGACACATAAAGTGCAATGATTTTGTGAATATAGTTTTTTACCGATGATTAGACACTGATCCTTCAAACAAGATCCTTAATTGTACAGTTTAGTTTGATAGGTGCAAACTGATAAGGCCGAAAGGTTCCAAGATCGTGGTGTCGATACCCCATTACAATTTAATGACATGATTCATGCACATGTTTTTGCATCAAGTTTGGGGAAGGGTTTAAATTTTTGGTGGCAGTGTAAATATCCAATAGTGATTGGACCGGTTTTAATGGCACAATGGACTTCTTGAAAGGCCTCCAAAGCCTCGCAATGCAACAAACAACGATAGGACCAATAGAAATTCCCCTGGTCCAAATTTATATGGATGGATTGGTGGAGGAGACTATTATACAGCAGAAGGTGTTTGGGAGAAAACCTGTGCGGGAAGAGGGAGGTTGAGAAGGCCATATATCATCTTAGTACTTGTTTAAGAGGATACATAGGGTTAATTCCTCTTGACAATTCTTCTTTTTCTTCAACAACTGATGGATTTTCATTTTTGGATACACTTTCACATTCGCATCTCATCCAGTTTTTTCATTTTTCATGTCAATTTCATAAGCTAATTTCGTTACACTTTCCTTCCGACCCTGTGTATCCTCTTAAAAAAGTACTAAGATGATATATGGCCTTCTTAACCTCTCTCTTCTCGGATAACTTTTCTCCCAAACACTTTCTGCTGTATAATAGTCTCCTTCAATAACCCATCCATATAAATTTGGACCAGGAGAGTTTCTATTAGTTCTATCGTTGTTTGCTCCATTGTGAGGCTTTGGAGGCCTTTCAAGAAGTCCATTTTGCCATTAAAACCGGTCCAATCACTATTGGATATTTACACTGTCGCCAAAAACTTAAACCCTTCCCCAAACTTGACCCAAAAATATGAGCACAAACCGTCATTAAATTGTAACGGGATATCGATACCACCGTCTTGGTCCCTCATCCTTGCCAGTTCGAACCTAACAAGCTTAACTGTAAAATTCCATATCTTTTTTGAAGAATTAATGCCTATTAGGTAAAGAACAAACATTCATAAAATAATTATACTGGATGTGTGTCTTCATGATAGGTTGATCAGTAATACATACCTCCTACATATGAAGTGGTTCCATCTGCAAGTAGCTTATTCCTCCGAACCCATCTTTACTATAGCCTTTATTACTGGCCGGGCAAAAGTGGATCTAATTTCACTTCCTTTTGTCTGCAAACAAGAGAAATACATTTGATGTCAAACAAGAGAAGAACAAAAAGAACATTACAAAAGGGTAACACAAAATTGAGTGAATCAACAGATGACCAATATGATGCAATAGATTACCCATCTGTTCAATCGATGAGGCATCGTTTGCAAAGGATGGATGACATGTTGCAACAGATGGGCCATCTATTGGAATAAATCAAACCATCCTTATTACTGGTTTGATTTCTTCAAAAAGTTGATCCGTCTGTTCCAACAGCTGATTCATCAGTTGCAACAGTTGAGGAAACTATTGCAACACCACTACCAATAGCATCAACAACAAAGAAACAAACAAAACAACACCATATGTTCCAAAACCATCAACAACACAAACATCACATGTTCCAACACAACCACCAACCCTAACAACAGCACCACCAAAGTACCATACAAAAGACATAAAAAAAATCTATACTGATAACAAGGCTTTTTAAGTTCTCCCAACAGATGACTTTTTTTGCATATTTTAATAAAAAAAATGGTTCATTTATTTAAGACTTAAAAGTCACCTTTCCTTTAATTTTCTCAATAAATAGCAAAATGGTAATGGGTAAATCATTGAAAGTAACAGATGTAAATAACTAATTTAAATGACATAGAAAGAAGAAGACGAGATGAAAAGAGAAACTTTGAACCATACCTGCAATGTCAAAAAAGCAAATGGATCTGAACATCCAGTTCAGTAGAGAAAAGATATTGATTAGTTGAGATCCCAAAGGATCCTCATCTGAAAGAAGAGAGAAAAGAGAGGAAAAAAGGAAACAACAAAGATAATTGAGAATAAAGAATAAAGAAGAGTTATGAGTTGAGTCTAGTCTAGACTACTTTATGGCTGAAGAAGAGAGAGTTCTAGATATGGGGGGTTTTAAATATTCATTAATAACTTTTGAGGGGCACGAGGAGATGGTGACATTGAAAAGAATAGATAAGACTACTCACTCAGGAGATTTTTGAGTTATCAAAGTTGTACCGAGTAATATTTTTTACCGCCTTAGTATTTTTATAAAAAAAAGGATCAAAAAATATTTAAGTGCAACAAATGACTTAATCTATTTGATAGTTTACAATAGATTCGTGATCTGTCACAACAAATGACGTAATCTATTTGATAGTTTACAACAGATGCGTAATATGTTGCAACATATTACCTAATCTTTTTGATTTGATCCAACAGAAAAGACGTATGTTGCAACATATTGAACATTTGTTTATATATAATTTCAATTGAGTTCATATGTTAGACTAAAACCTTAATTGAATGTGAGTTCTCATAGGGTCAAATACAACTTTAATTGAGTCTTTTGGCAAATTCATGATGAGTCGGTACTGCGTTCCTCCAACCAGAGTCGTCGATCGATCACTCTGAGCCGAGCTGATTCTTACTACCTCATATGTTAAACTAATACCTTAATTGATTAATCTAGGACTAGGGGACTAATACCTTGATTGAATAATCTGGGACTAGAGGTGAGTTCTCATAAGGTCAACTACAACTTTAATTGAGTCTTCTAGCAATTGCATGATGAGACGGTACTACATTCCTCCCGACTAAAGTCGTCGATCGATAACTCTGAGTCGAACCAATTCTTACTACCTCATATGTTAGACTAATACCTTAATTGATTAATCTAGAACTAGGGCACTAATATCCTAATTGAATATAGGGTGAACTACAACTTCAATTGAATCTTTTATCAATTACATGATGAGACGGTACTACGTTCCTCCTGACCAGAGTCGGCGATCGATCACTCTGAGCCAAACTGATTCTTACTACCTCGTATGTTAGACTAATACCTTAATTGATTGATGTAGGACTAGGGTTGAGTTCTCATAATGTCAACTATAATAGATGACATCGCCTATTTGATAATTTATAATAGATGGGTAATCTATTGCAATATATGACTCAATCTATTTGATAATTTACAATAGATGGGTAATCTGTTGCAATAAATGACTTAATCTGTTTGATAGTTTACAATAGATTCGTGATCTGTCACAACAAATGGCTTAATTTGTATGATAGTTTATAACAGATATGTAATATGTTGCAATAGATTGCATAATCTGTTTTATCCAACAGAAAAGACATCTGTTGCAACAGGTTGAACATTTGTTTATATATAATTCAATTAATTTCATATGTTACACTAATACCTTAATTAAATGTGAGTTCTCATAGGGTCAACTATAACTTCAATTGAGTCTTTTGTTAATTGCATGATGAAACGATACTGTGTTCCTCCCGACCAGAGTCGGCAATCGATCACTCTTAGCCGAACTAATTCTTACTACCTCATATGTTAGACTAATACCTTAATTGATTAATCTAGGACTAGGTTACTAATACCTTTATTGAATAATCTGGGACTAGGGGTAAGTTCTCATAAGGTCAAATACAACTTCAATTGAGTCTTTTGTCAATTGCATAATGAGACGGCACTGCATTCCTTCCGACTAGAGTTGTCGATCGATAACTCTGAGTTAAACCAATTCTTACTACCTCATATGTTAGAATAATACCTTAATTGATTAATCTAGGACTAGGGTACTAATACCCTAATTGAATATAGGGTCAACTATAACTTTAATTGAGTCTTTTGTCAATTGCATGATGAGATGGTACTACGTTCCTCCCGACCAGAGTCGGCGATCAATTACTCTGAGCCAAACCGATTCTTACTACCTCATATGTTAGACTAATACCTTAATTGATTAATCTAGAACTAGGGTTGAGTTCTCACAATGTCAACTATAATAGATGACAGCGCCTATTTGATAATTTACAATAGATGCGTAATCTATTGGAACATATGACTTAATCCATTTGATAATTTACAATAGATGGGTAATCCGTTGCAATAGATGACTTAATCTGTTTGATAGTTTACAACAGATTGGTGATCTATCACAACAAATGGCCTAATCTGTATGATAGTTTACAATAGATGTGTAATATGTTTCAACAGATTATATAATTTGTTTGATCCAACAGAAAAGACATCTGTTGCAATAGGTTGAACATTTGTTTATATATAATTCAATTGAGTTCATATATTAGACTAATACCTTAATTGAATGTGAGTTCTCATAGGGTTAATTACAACTTTAATTGAGTCTTTTGTCAATTGCATGATGAAACGGTACTGCATTTCTCTCGACCAGAGTCGACGATTGATCAGTCTGAGCCAAACCGATTCTTACTACCTCATATGTTAGACTAATACCTTAATTAATTAATCTAGGACTAGGGTAATAATACCTTGATTGAATAATCTGGGACTAGAAGTGAGTTCTCATAGGTTAAACTATCGATTAATCTAGGACTAGGGGTGAGTTCTCATAGAGTAAGCCACAACAGATGGCAGTGCCTATTTGATAATTTACAATATATGGGTAATATGTTGTGACATATGACAATCCATTTGATAATTTACAACAGATGGGTAATCTGTCACAACAGATGACTTAATCTGTTTGATAATTTACATCAGATTCGTAATCTGTTGTTACCTAATCTAATTGATAATTTATAATAGATGAGAAATCTGACGCAATATATTGAACATTTGTTTTTTACAATTTCAATTGAGTTCATATGTTAGACTCCTAAATTGATTAATCTAGCACCAGGGGTGAGTTTTCATAGGGTCACCTCCTGGAGTACTCAGTCAACTACAACTTCAATTATTTTTATATGATTTTAAAAATTACACATATATTTTATAATTTTAAAAATAATTAAGATCATTTCGTACCAAATTAACATTTTCAAAACTACTTGTCATTCTTTTTCAAAATACAAATCAACCCATACAAAATTTTTCATCATTTCAAATCTCGAGGTCTGGATCTTTCTCTCTCATTCTCACTCAACAATAAAGTACAGACAACAACTACTCAACAAATTTTCTCAACCCTCCACAACAGATCTCTTTTCTCCTCATTTCCGACCACATAGGTGTTATTTTTGACATCATTCTTGCTTGTATCAGTCGTTTTCTATTTCTTCATAGGCAACGGAGTTCGAGAAGAGCTCTATATTTTTTTATTTTCTAAAAAATAAGGGCTTTTAAGTTAATGATGAAAAATAAAACTTTTAGTTGTATTATCTTCCAGAATGGGTTTACAATTTTGAGTTTTGATGGTAAAATCGTAGGAAGAACTCGAGAAATCCCTAGTTTCCATCGCAGTGCTTCATTGACTGTCTTGGTATTGTTTGATGGTGTTGGTGGTGGTGGTGGTAGTGTTTGTGGTCATCGTCGTGGCACTGGTGGTGGCATTGGTTGGTGGTGTTTGTGGTGGTGTCGGTATTCATGGTGTTTGTTTGTTTTTTGGAATTGGTTGGTGGTCTTTATGGAGGTGGCTATTGGTGTGTCGGTATTCGTGGTGTTTGTAATGTATTTTTTAAAATCTATGCATACATCAACTGTAATGTAATTTTTGTTTTCCTTTGTCTACAGGTAAAACATGTCTCCCAAAAGAAAAGAAAGTGAAAGTGGATTAACGTCTGAGCACTCAAAAAAAAGGCTACAGTACAGAGGGATTCGGAGGAGCTTCCTGAACAATCTTAGTCAAGGAAAAGTGAAGCTGAGGAGAGATGTGAAACAACATTGAGGGAGGTGGACAAGGGTCTGTAGATGGTGATGAAGAAAATAAAAGTGAGAAAGAGGAGGAATTGAAGAGTCAGAAAGAGAAAGAGGATGATCATGAACATGATAATAATGGATCATCGACGGGGCGTGAGTTAATATCAACATTCCATCATGATCCTGTCAAAACTTTTAGTATAGACAGGTTTGAAGTTGCGATGCCGATAAATGACCAAGAAGGAAAAAAAGTAATTGGTCAAATTGTACTTAAATGTCAGATGGGGAAAATTTTTGAACATTTTATGAAAATTATGAAGAACGAAAATATAGACGAACTTTTTAAGAAGAGCTGCTTTGGATGATTTCTTAAGCTACTTGAGGACCCTCTGCCCGTATCCATTTTCCTATGACGATGGTATATGGTCTTCTCAAGCGCAGGATTAAGTACATGGGGGATGATAAAGATCCGGAGGAGGGGGGAGGGGAAAGAAGATGGATGAAATTTGGATCAACTACTTTGGCATGCCTGTTTATTTTGGCTTGCAAGAGTTTGCCATAGTGACGGGCCTAAGATGCCATCTTCCAGAAGGACCACCACCCCGTAAAAAATCCAAGGCAAGAAAATGCAAGGGAAAAATAGATGGGCTATTTGACATTGCTCGACGTGGCTATAAAGCATCGGATTTGTTGACATATCTCGAGGATAAAACCATACCAGAGCAGTACAGGGAGAAATTGTGCTTAGTTTGGTTTGCCCATTCGGTTATATTGGAAAGAGACATCAACAAGGTCATATAAGATGATTTGTTGGCGTGTACTTAGGATTTTGATAAATTTAACAATTATCCCTAGGGATATGACAGCTTCTACTTGACTGTCCAATATTTACTGACAAAGCTATCCTCAGGGATGACCACATTATATGACTTTCCTTGGGCTTTCATGGTAAAATTAATCACTAATTTTACTCATCCATTAATTTATATTGAATATAGTTATTATGATATTTTTTTGCTTGCTTCCTGTTTACACTTTTTCGGCTTGGGCATTTGAAGCCATTCCTCCCCTCTGAAAGCAATTAATGGATTACTCGGATGAGGTTTCTCATCCAAGGATGTTTAGGTAGTTGGTTGCAAAGAGAAACACCAATATTAAGGAGGCTGATCTCTTTAACCCTCCGGATGATGCAGTACGTCTTCTTTAAGTAAAATAATTCTAATCAAAGATAAGAAGGATATTTAACAGATATTATATCTGGTGCATGAGATGTTATATCTGATGCACTAGATGGGACATCTATTGCGATGGGGTGTATCTTGCATAAGATTACCCATCTGTGGCTTTGGTTCTCTGAACCCGACTCCTAAAAGATTAACCATCTACTGCAAATTATGCAATAGATGTTTAATCTGATAACATATCATTCATTTGTTGCAACGTACAGATCATCTGTTGTATAAAATATTACCCGTGTTGTGCAGCTGTTGCAACAGATGATTGATATTTTGCATCAGATTATCCATGTGTTGATTTGTTTCTCTGAACCAGACTCAAATGGATTTTAACCATATACTGCAAACTATGCAACAGATGGATCTTTTTTTTAAGAAAATGTAGCCCAACTGTGAAAATTATTATATTATATAATTTAAATGCATCTGTATTTTTTGTCTTTTTTATAGGTTGTGCATCCATGGATCGTGCCTACTGAGGAGGAGACTGTGATGACTTCTTATATTACTCTAGGTCATGTTGATACTATTGCAGACCCAACGGTGGAGTTAATAAAGAAGGAATTGGCTGGAGCAACAGCCATAAGAAGAGCAGTTAGACAAGGTCAGCCTAATGTTGAGTCTCTTCATGACCAACCTTTTACTAAGGCAGATTCGGGTGCTTCTTCTGGTGGAGTTGTTGGTGTTGGTGGCAGGCATGATGCTGCTGCTACCACTCATGATGATGAGCATGTTGATTCTTAATATAGAATAAATATATTTTAAAACATCCCTTTTCTCCCTTACACAGGTTTCTCTCACCCCTCTTCACCCACGTGTTTTTGTTGCGAATGCGATTAGTGCAAGGACAGACAGGATAAACTCTTTGAAAAAGTAGCGTTTATCTCTGAAGATATCGAGGAATTCAAATCCAAGAGTTATGTCATACCATCCAAGAAGGTGAGAGAGCCACACACTCCTACAACGTTGGTTAGGAGAAAGAAAAGAGCAATTAAAGATATACTCTCCGCTCAAAAATTAAAGAAAATTGCAATTCCTTCCTCTCCAAAAGATGTTGAAGTTTCGAGACAAGTCAAGAAGGTGGACATATATAGGGAACTTGGCACCGAAGAGAAGAGGGATCTGCGATAGGCCAAGAATGCCAAGCCAGGCGCACCAGATTACCCCAGGCCTCCCTTTCACCCCCAAGACTTCTAGACTATGATTGATATGCGTATGCCGTACGAGGACAAGGCAAGTTTAATTTTCTTAACCTAGCCCTTCTAATCTACCCCATGAAGAAGAAGCTACGCAACAGATTTCACATCTTTTGTAACAGCTGGTATACTGGTGCAACTGGTTGTGGTTCTATTACAACTTATTATCCATCTGTTGCATAAGTTGCGTTGAATTATTAATTCAGAGAACCCTATGCAACAGATGGACCATCCGTTGCATCTTTACAATTATTAATCTATTTAAAAATTGACTTCTTATCTCACAGCATGTTGACATAATTCTCTGCCTTATGAGGAAAAGACAATTAACGTACCAGGAAACTTATGGCGCTGCCAATAGGATAATGGACCTCGACTTCTGGTAGAAGCTCAAGGATAGGTATGATCAACTCAATGGAGAGGCGTCAGCCCTTGGCGTAGGACTTGATTTCCTAGTTCCTATGTTGGTCTTGAATGAAGAAGAAATGCTAAGATATATTAGAGGGGACATACTAAATCCACATGGCAAGAGTTGAAATGAGGTAAAAAGGATTCTTGCAGTCATTAGCGTGAACGACATGCATTATCGGGCTGTTGAGATACTACTCGAGGAGGGAAAGATCAATGTTTATGACTCCAACATACCTCTCATCGATGATTTCAATCTTTTTCTCCTCATGGAGCCACTGATGGTGCTGTTTCCCATCTTATTGAGGGAGAGTAAGATGATGAATCATTTGACAAAGGAAGTGTTGATGAAGAAATCATGGGATTTTGAAGGTCGAAACAGGGGAATGATGCTTTCAAAAGATGTGCTGCTAAAACGAGTGGCTTGCATGCTCTTGCACATATCGAATATTTGCTGACCGACACAGAATTGGCCGAGCCAATAACTTTTATGTGCGACAATGCTGTGGAAAACCTGCAAGAGATCTGGGCTTATGGGGTACTAACTGGATGCTTGAAGCCTGTGTATATAGAAGAGTCTGTGAAATAGAAATTTTTAATTTCAAGTCACCCTTCACTTTATTATATGTACATGTAGTGGCAGTAATTTTTTCTGATAAAAGTTGTGTTTTTTATAATGCAATAGGTTAGATTGTCAATCTGTTGTAAAATATCCTTAATCTGTTCGGGTAGATAGTTTATCTGTTGCAGTAGGTTGATCATCTATTGCATTACGCCGATGTTATTTCTATGAATAATCTAATAATCTAAGTCTAATCTGTTGCAACAGTGGGAAGACCTGTTTGATAATTTCCAAAGATGACCTAAATTTTACAACATATGCCTAAATCTTTTTGATATTTTCCAACAGTTACGCTTGAATATTCATGTGCTCGTCGACAACAAATCAGTAGCAAATACACACACCACCATTAAAATTTCAGCAATTAGGCTTCAATATTCATGTGCCCAACAACACCAAACCAGTAGAAATAACGGCAACAATGTAGTATCTTCTTGCTCAATTTTGTCTCTCTTCAGAAATCTTGACTTTGTTCAACAAATCCCAGATTACATGATTTGCTTGTGAAGGGTGTCATTCTTCATACCAATCAAAGTAATCGCATCCACCCAATTTCTATAAATAAAAAAAACACAATTATAAAATAATTACAAGTCAATAATTAATCAATTAATCAAATAAAAAAATATTACCTTTGAAATCTTACAAGTAAAAAACCTACGACCCAAATTTTGTTGAGTCCAAAAATTCTTTAACAGAGCTTCATGACTGCACTTACAATATCAAAAATCTTTATCACAAAAAATAGTGAAATATGCGCTCGACATTGTCAAGGTCCGTTGAAAAAAATGAAAGTAATAATTTAAAGAATTTGGATAGATAAAAGAAGATGATGATGAAAAAGAAGATTTGGGAATTTGACGTTAAATTTTAGGAGGAAGATGAATATATAAGACAATGGAGGGGAAAAAATGACTATTGGGGGCCAAGTGACGGCAAGTCAGCGAAATGTGCCAGGACCGACACTAATGCATTTGATGCCTATTTTATTTTACGTCTTTAAAATGAACATGTCTACTTGATGCCTATTTTATTTTAGGTATTTGAACTGAACACCGTCAATTGGTTTCGTCTTTTTTATTTCAATGCACTTTAACCTTTTTAAACGTAGTGACAATTTTTTATGTCCAACAAAAGTTGAATTTTTATATTTCAACAGATTCTCCATCCGTTGTAACAGTTATCCTACATGTTCTGACATATAGTTTATTTGTTGTAATAGGTTGGTCATCTGTTGCATTATCTTGATATTTTTATCTAAAGTCCATCTGTTGCAACAGTGGGAAGACATGTTTGATAAATTCCAACAGATAACCTACCTATTGCAACATATGTATAAATCTCTTCGATTATTTTAATAGATGTGTCATCTGTTGTAACAGATAAAGTCCATTTGTTGCAACATATGTCTAAATCTGTTCTTTTTTTTTTTTCAATAGATGTGTCATCTGTTGCATTATCTTGATGTTTTTATCAAAAGTCCATCTGTTGCAATAGTGGAAGGACCTGTTTGATAAATTCCAATAGATCACCTACCTGTTGCAACATATGTCTAAATCTGTTTGAATTTTCCAATAGATGTGTCGTCTATTGTAATAGATACATTATATGTTGCAATATTTGAATCCTGTATTCCTTTTCAATTAATAATTTTAAATGTAAGGAATAAATAAAATTCATAGACAAAATAAAATAAATCGAAGTCTTCATAAATTAGCTGAAATAAGTCAACGAATAAATGAAATATAAAAAAATTATTATGGGTACAGATCTCAACAAATACATCAACAACAATTTAAGTATATTGCCAAGGATTTCTTTCAAGGCCCAAGCTATAAATATCTACTCAGTATGGACAAGTTGTTCTTCATCCGGTGCTATGGAATTCGGCTTTGCTCGTCGTGGATCTTCATTGTCGCTTGTGTACGGTTTTTGTGCTTTTTGTTCTCCGTATTTCCATAAAAAGAGTAGCATATTGTCAATGCTGTTCGGCAGTAGCTTCTTCTACATCCACCTGGAAAGCCAGAATTGGTCAATGCTAATCATAGAGATACAACAAAATGAAAAAAGATAACTCATCTCTTCTAACAAATCAAACAGGTCTTCCTCCTATTTTAAATTGTCCCAAACATATTATATTTATGTTGCAACAATGAATCAACTATTGAGAAAAATTTCTACATGAGGAAGACCCTGTATGATAATTTCCAACGGATGAACCATCTGTTGCAATATATGAATCATCTATTGCAGCAGATAGGTCGTCTGTTGGTATAAATAAAAGCTGTACAAAGAGTTGTTTGATTTTCTAAAATAGACGAGACATATGTTGCACCAGATAAAGTATCTGGTGCTACAGGTTAGTCAACTGTTGCAACAGATGTATATATCTGTTTGATAATTTTTAGCAGATGTGTCATCTATTGAAACAGATATGTGTCTGTTTGTTTTGTCAGTTGGAAGACATATAATATATTCACCTTCTTCAGCTCGTGCTGCTTTTCTTTGGACATTGTATGTTTCTCAGTGCAACACGCAGACAGAGGAGTTACAATTTCACCTTTTTGGATGCCTGATAATGCCCTTGAAATCACTCTCTTTCTCCTCTTAGCCCTAATCTCTAATGGAGCGGATGGAAATAAAATCCTCTTTGATAGAATGAGACCCCTCTTAGATGTCAATTTCTTTACAGAAGAAGTTAATGCATTAATAGCATTAATCACTACATCATGTTTCGCCCTGCAGTCTTGACATTTGCATGCAGAACATTCACTGGGAGAGGCAAAATCTGTATAACCAGTATGATCATACTCATAATGGTTTGCTTTAAATACTGCAAGAGAAGCATCATTAGCACCAACAGCAGCACCACTACCACCACCAACAGCTCCATCAACAACAATAAGCTCACCCTCCGAAATTATTTTTCTTGTAATAGTTGTTGCTCCAAACAATTCCATTTTTATTCTGTCAATGACCTTAGGGTCCGATAAAGTTTGCACAGACTGTAATGTTAGAAAAAATGACATCTTTAACTCTCGATTGGTCGAAACTAGCAACAGATGCACATTCTAATATAAATCATTACATATATTAGAATGATGATTAGATCATTAAAAAATATTAATTAAAATAAAAAATTAATTATAATTATACTTACTGCATCCTTTGGGGGGTTGAAGAAATCAAGAAATTTTGCAGTTTTATGAGTTTTGGCCGACAACTATCTCAAGATTCTTGGATAAGAAACTCCTTCCTGGTAGTTCACTTGTTGTCTCAAATAAGAAATAGCTTCAAACGCCTAAGCCTATAAAATTACGCCAATAAATCAAAACCATTATTGAGCAAAAAAAATGAATGATATCATAATAAAAGAAAGAAACATTTACCATGAAATCCAATGGGCAGCGATATATGTTGACTTTCTTTGGCGCTAATGGAGTCAACAAATATTTGACAGTCATTTTGAAGCTTTCATACCTCCATGGATAGCTGTTAAACGCCTCAAGATCCTCGAAGAGCTTTATTATACTGAGGCTTATGTTGTTTTTAACGTCTCTAGCCCAAAGAATATTATGTACAAACCAAACCAAGCATAATGACTGCTTGTGCTTCTTTGAAAGTCCTTTACCTTTCAACGCTTCTATCAAATTTTTGTTTTTGAAGCTTGGACCAACAATGGACACCAGGTCATCACGATCATACGACTTGCCTTTTCCTTTTTTAGGTGTGCGGGGTCCTTTTTTTGGGTTAGAATAGGTATAACTTGAGAAGGAGGATAATATTTTAGTCCAATATCTATGACAAACTCCTTCCAACCAAAATAAATAGGCATGCCATAGTAATTTATCCACACCTCATCCATCTTATCTTTGTTTTCATACATAAACCTACGCTTAAGAAGTTCATATACCATTTTCATTTGGAGACGAGCATTGTTGTCATCCGGAAAATCCAGATATTTTCCAAAGCAGCTGTCCCTGAAATAAGCATCCAATTTTTGTTCTTGAAGTATTTTTCTGAAGGTGTCAAAAGATTTTCCCATGGCTGACTTAATCACGAAATCACCCATTAAATTTACGGCTCCATCGCACTGCATTCTCACAGGATAACGATCAATGCTGAAGGCTTTGACAAGCTCTTCGGTGGAAGGGCTATTAGCATCTGCATCATCTCTTTTGAAATATTCCTCCTCATCGTGTTCATCATATTCTGCTCCCGATTGAGATAAAGCTTGTAAAGCAAGCTCATAGAGTGGTAGATGTAGACTAGATACTTCACTTGTTCCTTTACTTGTACTTGATTCGATTTTTGTTCTTTTAGGAATCATATTATCTAAAATTAACAGGAACATAAAATAATATATTATTATTAATTAATGCATCATTAAAAAGGGATAACAGTAAATTAAACAAGCAAAACAGTAAAATAGCAGTTGCAATAGATCACCGATTTGTTGCACCAGGTAGTATATCTGTTGCAGTATATAATCAAACTGTTACAGCAAATGAGTAATCTGTTGCAATAATACAAAACATACCACTCTTCTTTTAAGACAGATGAATGGTTTGTTCAACAGATCACACAACTATTGTGACATTATCTGTCGCAATATATGAGTGATCTTTTGGAATAGTTAAATAATTATAGCAACGACTGAGTAATCTGTTGCGATAATATAAAATATATCACTCATCTGTTGAGAAAGATGAATGGTCTGTGCAACAGGTCACACATTTGTTGCAACACATGAGTGATCTGTTGGAACAGTTATCAACGGCCAATATTGTTTAGATTTCTTCCAACATAGGGTCAACTATCGCGGCAGATGAATGATCAGTTGGAAAAATCAAGTCTTGGACTTTTCCTGTAGGAAGAGTTGTTAGGATTTTATCCAATAGGAGGTTCATCTGTTGCATCAGATCATTAATTTAATGGTTCTTCCATTGCACCAGATGGTTAATTAATTGCATCAGATTTTTTATCCGAAGCTTAATCTGTTGCAACATATGATAAAGCTGTTGCATCAGATTATTAATCTATTGCTTCAGAATTGTAATCTGATGGTTCCTTTGGTGCATTAGATGGTTTATTTGTTGCATCATATGATGAATCTGTTGCATCATATGGTTAATATGTTGCACCAGATGGGTAATATATCGGAGGAAATAGTAGCACTATTTTGTTAAAAAAATAGCAATTTCATCATTTTTACCAAGAACAAGAACAGAACAAATCAAACCAAATTGTCCTTTTGTTTTTATAAACACAAACAATAAAAATCAAACTTCAAAAAAATGCAACAAACAACAAAATATCATAATTCACTTCAAAAAGAGAAGAGAAGAGAAGAAATACCAGAAATTAGGGTTTTATTCAGACCTCATTTCAAATTAGTGCAACAAATATTGAAATTGCTAACCAATACTATAAGAGAAGTTGGCTCAAGTTCCTAGTTTTCTTCAAAACTAAAAAGGCCATAAATTTTTACCTATTAAAGAAGAAAAAGACCGATGAAGAATTCAAAGCTATTGTGGCCGAAGAGCAAGGCTGTCACGTTGATTGAAGTCGAAAAAGAACTGGAATCCCAACTATTTGTAGTTGGATGTTGAAGTCGCCGAGGGTTGAAATAAGAAATTTGCAGAATAGTTGGTTGGGAGAGAGTTAAGAGAAGATATCGAGAGAGGGATGAGAGACAGGTTGATTGAATTGAAGAGGGGAACTCGAAGCCCAACTATTTGTCGTCGGAGGTTGAAGGGAGAAATTTTGCAAAACTGTTGGTTGGGAGAGAGTTGAGAGAAGCTGTCGAGAGAGAGGAGAGAGTGGTTGATTTGGATTGAAGAGGGTGTGGGTTGAGTTGATTTGTATTTTTGAAAAGATTAGAAAGTTTTGAAAATATTAATCAAGTCCACAATTAACTTGATCAAATTTCCTAATAATGTTTGACCCTATCTATTGGTCAATGTCACCAATCCTTCATTCAAGACTTAAAAGACACCCATTCTTCAATTTTCTCATCTTACTAATCCCACTCCTTAAATACATTATTAATGTATATAAGAAATCAACTTATTGAGGAAATGACTTTAGATAAAAAGAGGTGGTGATTGAGGATTAAGTTAGAAGGTTAATAAATAACCAGAGGATGGCCTCCTCTATGCTTCTCTTTATTAGTAGTAGTATTTAGTAACAATATTTTTTTTATGTGTGTTGCTATATGTTGTATCACTTGTTTTATATTTTGTTATTTTGCCGTCAAATTTTTCTTCTACTATGCTTCTATTTTTTTGTCTTGTTCGTCGAATTGAGGATCTATTAGAAGTAATTTCTCTATCCCGTAAAGATAAGATCTGTGTATATTCTATGCTCCTCATACCCAATTTATAAAATTACACTGAACATGTTGTATTGATGCCAAACTTCATTGATGAAATTACATTGGACATGTTTAGTACTATCCTTTACTAAGAACTTTTCAATTTTTTATTATTATATCAGGTGGATTATATACTTGGTGAAAACCCAAGAAATATGAGTTACATGGTTGGATTTGGGACAAATTACCCCCGACAAATTCACCAAAGAGGAGCATCAATTGTGTCAATAAAAATAGACTCAACTGAAGTGAGCTGCCAAGAAGGTTTTACTCTATGGGTCAATAAAAATGCACCAAATCCAAATGTTATAGATGGTGCAATTGTTGGAGGACCTGATATTAATGATTATTATAATGATTCAAGAAGTAATTTTCAGCAAGCTGAGGCTGTCACTGCTAATACAGCACCATTAGTTGGTGTTTTAGCAAGATTAGCTTGCAAACTAGCTGAATAAATTAATTAAATCTTTTTAGATAGATTAAATAATATTAGGATACAAGGTTATAGTATAAAGTTGAACATGATCTAGTTTACGTTATCAGTATTATTATTATTTCTCTTTTACTATTTTATTATTCGATTTTGCTATTAACCGTTGGTTTTTTGCTTTGATTATCGTACTGCTTGTTGTTGCTTTCCTTTATCAGTATTATTTAATACCCTCCTATAATCTTATTTTTCGATTCTAGTACTATTATCTTTGGGCTTTTGCTTTAAAATATCTATTTTATCTTTTTATTAAATATTATTGATTTTCTTGTATGTAAATGATTTAAAATAATTAATTAGAGATAATATATTAAAATTACGGAGCAACTGAAATAGGTGAAGAAGCAGAGTTGCCTCTTCTTCACACTTTTTAATAGTAGTAATAATACGATTAACATGCATCAAATATTAAAATACAACACTTTAAACTAGAAAAACATTAGTAATCAAGAAGGAAATAATAGGATAATAAACCATACTCGCTTCAACTTGTTATGTTCCTGGATCTTAGCTAGATATAAATTGAGTGCAGTTAAGTTTTATTCGGAATTGCTACTGTGTCGGAATCTTTTTCTTCAATAATTTTACCTGTATGCAAAATCAATGAATCACCTTAGTTGAGGAAGCGCTTTACACTAGAATAAAAATTTTCAACGCAAAATTTAAATTAATTGAATTTCAAAACAAATATTCAATATCAAATAAGATTTTTTTTGTTTTTAAAAAGGTCATTATACATGAAGAAGAATCATTCTCCTTCCATTATCCTTCATTATTACGATATATTTTCGATGTGTCATAGCCTTTCCATTTCATAAATGATCAGTTACTTGAGGTTTGGTGTTAAAAGTGATAAAAGAGTTTTGAAATGAGGTATAGATGACTCAAATTTCGAAAATTGAGTGTAGATGACAATTACTTTATTAGTGACTAAGAAAGTTGAAAAAGTTTGAGAATAACTCACAAGTTTTTTAATTTACATTTTGATCCAAGTAAAACCTATTATAACTAGAAACAGAGGAAAAAACGTGTGTTTCTCTCTCTTCTCATTTATTGTTATTTTCTCTCTCTTTGCGATCTTTGTTCATTGTTGCTGCTGCTTTATTCATCATCTTCTGCTTCATTATCATTATTTTCTTCTTGTTGACCATTGTTGTTGTTGTTACCGCTATTGCTGCTAATTGACTAATTTTTTAGGTCAAATTTAGTTTCATACATCACTTTGACATTACTTCATAGGTGACTTTGGTAAGTAAAATTATGATTTTTAGTTGAATTTCTCATCTGGGAACACTGTTACTACTATTTTTTCAACAATTGATAGAACCCAAACTTGAATACAACATAAGATTTATCTGTTGAAACAAATGACTCATCAATTGGGACAGATGAGTCATCTGTTGCAACGGAAGACTCATATGTTGGATTCATGTTTATGATTCTATAGTGTTGTAACATGAATCGAACAGATAGGTCATCTGTCGCAACAAACAAGTTATTTGTTGCAATAGAGGAGTCATTTGTTGAAACAGATTACTCACCTGTTGCAATAGAACCTAAAGTTGATTCCAGCAAATGACTCACATGTTGGTATTCAAGTTGTAGAATATAGAATCTGAAGCCGATTCCAACAGATTTGTCATCTATTGCAACAGGTGAGCAATCTATTGCAACAGATTAGTGATCTTTTGCAACAGGTGACTCATCTGTTGGAATCAGCTTCAAAGGTTATGTAGTAAATCCCAACAGGTGAGTCATCCATTGCAACAAATGTATAATCTATTGCAGCAGATGAGTCACCTATTCCAATAGATGTCTCATCTGTTAGAATCAACTTCAGGTTCTATAGTACCGTAACATGAATACCAACAGGTGAGTCATCTGTTGTAACATATAACTCACGTGTTGCATCATACTATTCACCTATTGCAATAAATTACTCAGTTGTTGAGGTTCATGTTATAATACTATACAATTACTATTAGTTTTATTTTTATGTCATTATTATCTTTTTTTAACAAATTTCTTTCTTTAGGTACCACTAATGGAGGGATCAATAATAATAGGGGTGGATTGTCATGGTGAATGGATCAAGAAGAGCAATCAATGTATTTGATGTTGGAAGGAGGGTAAAATGCTAGAGATAATAGCTATAACAGTCCAAAGTCATGTTTTATTTTGTGAACTTAATCATCAGCTATTGTGGACTGAATTATCAACCGGATAAACTTATCATCAGCTACATGCATGGCTCCTTTGAAAATCAGAGGGTACTATATTTCAAGATAATCGATTAGGTTCGATTGCGTTCTTATCTGAGTGATTTAGGTAGGACGGTATTAAAGGTGTACGTGATTGAAAAATCGAGAGAGAATGAGAACCAGAATATAGAAGAAGAACAAGAAGACATGTTTGATGATAAATTAGATGATATGGACATGAATATTCCAGATGATGATCAAACACCTATGCCCGCCCATTATTGCGAGTAATACTGTGGGCAGTTCTTCTCAATCAACACAGTCGAGCAATCGTAAAGATGACGAGACTGATTTTTACAAGGAAATGTCACTCAAGGATAAGATAGAACTATCTACTTCTTTGTTTATTGCTCGCTTGAAAAAAGATTTCGGACTAAAGAAGGTGATTAATTCAATCAAAATCTTTTGTTTTAGATGTGCTAATCCGGACTACAAGTGGTTGTTTAGATGTGTGAAATACTTAAGTTCTGACATATTCGTCAGTAATGTTTATCAGAAGTATCACATGTGTGGTTCAGAGCATATTATGATCCAAAATCCTTATGCCACGATAAAGGTCCTCAGTAGTTATTTCCTAAATAGATTCCCAAGTGACAAAGGCCCTTCTACAGCTGATATAGTGTAACACCTCAAGTCTATACTCCGGATGCTACACGGTGCTCATAGTCCCGAAGGACCACAAGCTAACCCATAACTGGTACCTGCTGTAATAACTGAATAATAATACTGTAATATGCAAAAATTAGGCAGAAACTTTCCATATGGTTCAATATAAAATTAAAATGGAGTAAGGTATAACAATACCAAAATTGAAACATCTGTCCTAAAATACTCTAGTCTGAAAAGCCTCTAAACTGTCTGAAATAGGGAGTTGATGGGACAAGTCCCCAACTAACTTCAGCTACTAAAATAAATTGAGATACTAGAATAATAATTATTTTCTCAAACTATGAGGACTCACCAGTAACTCTGACGGCTGAAAATCTATAATTTCTAGGGATGATCTACAACCCGTGCGTCTTAACCTATGATATAAAACATCACAACACAAGAGAAAAGTATGCGTCAGTACTTTGAATATACTGGTATGATAAGTGAGGTAGGTTGAAATGTATGGGTTCATATGCATGAACAATACTGATTGAATGACATGAATATAACTGAATGAGAGTACATGCATGGATATGTAAACTGTAACTGAGATCGTGATAACACTGAATACTGAATCTGAATACTGATTAACTAATATCTGAGTATACTGATACTGAATTACTGATAACTAAATGACTGTATCTGACATTCTTAATTCCCTAGAACTATACTGAGTTTCGTACTGAGCTGAGTGACTATATTTGATAGTCCTAAATCTGCAGAATTGAACTAAGTTTTATTCTAAGACTGGAGCTGAAACTGAGACTGTAGGAGGTAATCATCTAACCGATATACCCCTTTCTAAATAAATTGGGGTCTAACCTGTAACTCAGTTGGAATGGTGTCAATACCGTGCCATAGGTAAAGACAAGCTGTGAGTTAACCCTTTCTATCAGGAAGCTCTTTTGTCAACCCTGGCTGGCAGGAAAACTCGAATTAGATATATCAATCCTCAGAATATCTGGTAGGAAGATATCTCAACCTACGTTGTCTACGTAGTTCTGTAATAAAGGAATTTCTACTAAGGGTCAAACCCTCTGCTAGTAGGAATGCCCCCATCCTTGGGCTAGCTTGATGTTAAATCCTACTCCCAACTGAATAGACACTGAACTGATTTTCCTAGTTCATACTAGGCTTGACTGAACTGTTACTGAGTTTTGTTGACTGATGGAATACTACTGAATTCTGTTAGCTGACTGAGTTTACTGAGGTCTGAACTGAATACTGAACTAGACTGGACTGATACTGAGTCTACTGAGTTATTCCTGAGTTCTGTAATTGACTGAGAGTACTACTGATCGTGACATGACTGATAGTATCCTGAGACTGACCATAGCTCTAGGTAATAATCTAAATTGTCGGGTATTAAATACCCCTGGACTCGATAGCATAAATTATAAGACATGGTACAATCTTGAAACATGATAATAACTACTTGATCATCATTCATTCATTGGGATATTCTAGCAAACACTCGTATGACATGAACTTGAATACATGCTAACATGATATAATTTCATTATTTAATTCTCATGAACAACTCATCAAACACTTGAAAGGCATTGTATATGCACATTGTACTAATCAACACATGAGCATCACAATTTCAAGGCTCAAACATTAATTCATATGATACCTCATACATAATAGTTGTTTTTACATAAATCTTGCACTTAATCATGGAATAGAAATCCAATCAATATTATAATCATGAATACACTTGAATCCAAATCATGGAAAGCATAGAATCAAGTTACTTGAAGTTTAAAAGAGTTTCTTGGACTCCAAGGGTGGAAGGGACCCTTGGATGAACACTTGACATACCTTGATTGCTAAATTCTTGAAGATTAATGGCGGAATCTTGAGCCTTGAATTTGAAATTCAATCAACTAGGATTTTTGTTCTTGAACAATTTGTGAAATAATGAGTGTATGTTGCAAATTGAAGGCTAAATTTTATATTTTGGGGGGCTAAAGGACGTGGGAAAAAACCCAAATACCCCTAAGGACGCGGTTTTTAATGACTGAAAATCAAATTGTCAACGCACAGACTGACGTGCCACATCGTTGGCATCGATGCAATGGACAATGTACCGTATCAAGTCCGTATCGGTTCACTAGAATTTGCACTGAGATGAGGGAAAAATTATCTGTTGGCATGATGGACGATGCGACACATCGAGATCGCGTCGACTCACTATTTTGGTCACATGAACATGGTCTAAACGAGGTTCAAAAAATCCAAAACTTGTCTGTGAACATCTATTGATATTCTTGATCATGAATCAATCTAAAGATTGATACTTTAAGGTCATAAGAGTCATGAAATAGAGTTTTCAACTTACGAAGGCCAAAATAATACAAAGTCTGAATACTTAGCTAGAATTTTCTGTGTGGGACCACCTTGCAAGCCTAAAAGACTGAGTTAAGCTTAGAATTTTGCGGAGTCTTACATATAGCCAATCAACTTTGTACATATTTGGGTGTTACGGTCAGTTATTGAAAGATTTATATGGCCATGGGGATTGCCAAGGACTTGGTTAGGGGGACATATGAGCACGAGTATGTAGTCCTCATGCCTACCATTACATGCTTAAGTCCATAAATCCTGGAAGTTAGACGATATTTCATGTTGATGAAAATGGAAGGTTCAAGTACTTTTTTGAGAAAAGTCATAGCAGTCAACGGCGGGCTCAAAGGCAAAAAATAGTTATTTGGAAACTATTTCAAGCAAAATGTGCATTCGCCCCTTTTTATCGATAGAATAACCTCCCCCCCTTTTTATTTTGATATCTCTGGCTTTATTGAGGAGCAATTATAATGGAGTTTTGATAGTGGCAGTGACAAAGAATGCCGAGAGTCACATCTTTTTCGTCACTTTTTGTGTAGTGGATAAGGAATGTGATGCCTCATATGCATATTTTCTTGAACAATTACGAAGTTGTGTTGATGATACCTAAGAGTTGTGTATAATTTCAGATAAGCAACCAAGTATCTGAAAGATGGGTTCAATTTTCTTCACTTCAGCTTACTTTAGTTGTTGCATGAGGCATCTTGGAGAAAATATTCGAAACAACTTTCACAATGAAAGGGTGGTGACTCTTTTTTATATAGTAGCTAAAACATATAATAGAGCTGAGTGTTTTGACCATTTCAATCAAATAAGGGATATGCATCCCAAGGAAGCACAACATCTTGAATGTGTCGATTTCGAGAGATGGAGCCAGACATTTTATCCAAAAAATAGGTACATTCTTATGAATTTAATGTATTGTATGCGTTACAACTTTGTTATACTTACTATATGATGTCATACTAAGTGATTTTCTTGTATAGGTATAATATTATAACGTCTAACATAGTTGAATCATTGAATTCAATGTTTGGCATTGAAAGAGAATTTTCCATTGTGGCAATAATTAAGGAAATAAACAAGATTTATGCCAAATTATTTCACGAAAGGCGTATTCAGTATGCGGACACAAGAAACAGATTTGTTCTATAAGAAGAAAAACAAATATCAATGAACATCAGTTTAGAGAATAGGTTATTTGCTTATCAAATAGCATATTACTAGTTTGGTATTAATAGTCATGGTGATGCTGCCACGGTCGATCTTCAAACAAGATCTTGTACATGTAGAGTTTTTGACTTGGACAAAATACCCTATCCACATGCTATGGAAACGCTTCAAGCCCAATATAGTGCATAATATGGAAATCAAACTTATGAGTACTCGTCTTCATATTATTCGGTGGAAGGATATATAATGGAATATAGTGAGAATATTAATCTAATACCTCCTGAAGAATCTTGGTTTATTCCTATAGTGATTTTGGAGAGATTAATGTCTCCTCCATATATTGATCCAATACTATCAAATAAAAAAAATGTGATATAAGAGGAGGCGTGGAGTTAGAGAATCATTTTAATTAAGAAAAAACAAGTTCTCTGTATGTAAGAACGCTGACCACAAAAGAACTACATGCCCGGATCGTAATGCACCATGATAGTTGTAATAGTAAAGTTTTGTTGCTTGTTAAGGACTTTGATATTTTAAAATCATTGTTGTGAATGTAAATGTTATTATTTATCATATAAAATATCTTTTTATTAACTTGTGCATCACTAAAAAGAGGTAAAACAGGAACTAAATACAACAGACTACAAAATATTTTCAGCAGATTAGCCATCTGTTGCAATAGATGGACATTTGCTAGAAAAATACAATACATTTCATCAAATTTAAATGTGTTCCTCCAACAGACGCCCAATCTGTTGCAACAGATGGGTAATCTATAGGAACAACACAATACAGTTCTTGCTACTAATTTGTCTTCTTCCAACAGATGACCAATAAGTTTTAATAGATAGTCCATTTGTTGAAAGAACTCAAAACTCTTTGTATTTCTACTGGATTCAAAATTATTGCTTACCTCCAACTGTCGACATGTTGAGAAGAAGAAATAGACAAAATGAAAATTAAATAAGAATTAAAAATTCAAAGTCGATCAAACATAAACTTTTCATCAAACAAAATAAAATACATTAGGTAGGCAGATCCGATATAAAAAAATACATACGCTAAATGTAAAAAAACATAACCCAATTATTATTATTATTATTATTATTATTATTATTATTAGTCGGCCAATCATCAACCGGCAGCAGGGCCCTCCTTAGCCTGTGAAGCTCTCAGAGCATCCTTTCTCTCACAGCGGCTAATTTCCATTGGATTTCATTAAGATGCCTCTAAAGTTTTTGCACGGTGTCGTGCAGAATAGCAATGTCCCAAATAGGATCAGTCATAGCTAGAACACATATGAATTAACAAAAAATGTAAACACAAAAGTAAAGAAAATAGTTTGAATATAATACAACGTATACTACAAACTAATTGATTTACACACAAAGAAAAAATTTACCTCATCAACAAAGAAATCTGCTCTTTGAAGAGAAGTAGTTGAAGTTGCAATATGAATGAGAAAATGTAAGAAATAAATAAAGTGAAGTAAAATGAACGAGTAAGGAGGGACCTATTTATAGAGGATTGAATTTGAAAGTGTTAGGCAAAAAGTCACCACTGTTCATCTCCACTTTATTAATTACATTCAAATTGGTGACTTTTTTATTTCTGTGAAAAGTCATGACTTAATTAAATCAAAGTGATGACTTTTTTATTATTGTGAAAAGTCAAGATTTTTCAGCTTCTTAATATTAATTAGTTCTTAAAATTAATAATCATTTTTATTGAGTTATTGCTAGTCCATCTGTTGCAACAAATGGTCCATGCGTGCAACGGATGAACCATCTGTTACAACAGATAAATTATTTGTTGCGATAAATGACCCATCTATTGCAACAAATAAATTATTTATTGCGACAGATGAACCATCTATTGGAGAAGTTGTTTTGATTTCTTCTAATAATTGATTCATCAGTTGCAATAGATGGAGAAGTTGATTCATCAGCTATTTTGAATGTGTTAGATAAAAAGTCACGACTGTTCATTTTTTTTTTAATAATTATATTCCTTAATTTATCCAAACTAGTGACTTTTCGATTATTTAACATAAAAAATATATTTAAAACAAAAAAGGTGAAAAGTCGTGACTTTTCACCTATTTAATATTAACATCATTTATTAAAATTAAATAACCATTTTTATGATTTTAAATTGTATTTATCATTTATTTCCTTATTATTTATTTATGAATGATTTTTCTTTATTAAATAATCAAAAAGTCATGACTTTTCACCCTTTCAATTATAAATAACCATTTTTAATCAGTTTTTCCAATAGATGGAACATCGTTTGAAACAAATTTGTCATTTATTCGAAGAACACAAACCCGTGGTAAGAACTGTATTGTGTTATTCCAACAGATCTGTTGCAACAACTGTGTCATCTGTTGCAAGAAGAGAGTTTTGAGTTTTTCCAACAGATGTGTACCGCCCCGAAATCTCATCCCAAAGCATCACACGGTGCTCAAGGCTACAAGTAGCCCCAAGCTAATCCTTTGAGACTTCTACTAAATATAACACTTAAGTTAGGATAAATGAGCAAGGAAATAATACTATATCATGCCAAATCTGAACTAAAATAACAGAAAACATTATTTGGACCAAAAAAACTTCAAATTTAGAAACTCCAACTATTAGTCCGACAAGCCTCAACTTACTAAAGAACTAGAGAGACACTGGGACAAACCCCAACTGACTCGAGCTGAGCTGAAAATAATAAATGACTATTATCAAGATTGAAAATCAGAGAAAAAGATCCTCAAACTATGAGGACTCACCAACTGTGAAAGTGTAGATGAAGGTACTCGAAGATCACTGTCGCTGTTAAGACTGAGCACCAAAACCTACATTATGAGACAATGTAGCACATAGACATATATGTGGATCATTACTTTGAGGATGTACTGAGTATATGAGGGTGTATGCATATAGTAAACAACATCATTACTTTATAAAATAAATGCATGCTAAAAATAAATGACTCACATAGCTTAAATAAATTTGTTAAGTCATGGATAGTGAAACATGTAACATAAGTCTCGCGAGTTATTATACTTAGTTCAAAAATTTATAGTTCTATTCCCTTCTCAAAACATATAGAATAAGTGACAAAGAACTGAACTCTGTATTTGAAAGGTAAGACATGTAGCTTTGAAATTGAAATTTCAAGTAGAGTAATATCTGATTAAGTTGTGAGCCTTTGTACTTAGCTCCCAAAATCATTAGAGAAAAATACTCAAAAGTTGTTCATTTAATTTTACAAGCAGGGAAAAATACTTTCTTTAAGGGAAAAAAACTTTAAGAAACTACTCTAAAAATCTTACTATTAGTGAGGTTCTCTTAACCGACATAAACCATGTGAGCTACAAGGAGTCCAACATTTTTGTCCTCCTAAGGAAAAAACCCCATGTTGGGGAAGGTGTCATACTCTTACCAGGGAGTATAACCTCAACATAGTGATCACTATCTCGGCCTCAGGCCCAAATGTCTAAATCCTATTGTGGCACGTAGTTCTGGGGTATGAAATCATAGTAACTTACCCAACTCGGTGCTAAATGCTACTCCCTTTGATTAGCTATTCTCATCCCATGGAAATCCACATTAAAAATCGCATAAGGGTTTATTAGGAAATCAGTTATGCACTCAATCATTATATGAATAACTCTGTGAAGTGGAGTTGAAAACTTATATAAGGATCAAAGGTCATATATTTCTTATATAATTGAGTATCAATATATCAAAATCATTTAAATGCATAGAAAATCATCATGCTTCGCAAGCTTTTCTCAAAATGCTTCAATAATATCAAAGTAATAGCTTCAAATCACAATCTAAGGTTCAATTCAATGAAAAAAAAACTATAAACAATGTCTCAAATCATGCTCATGGTATTTAAAGTCACAAAAGAGCCTTCTTTAACTCAAGGAAACCATAAAATTCCATAAATGAATCACATCATGCTCAAAATTCATCAACAAGATACTTTGGTTGTAAACCCTATATTCAAAATCATAAAAAAATCCATTAGAAACATAATTTTTGGGCACAAGAGGTGAAGGATTGCTCTTGTTCAAACCCCACATACCTTATTTGGCTTAATTTAATGGAAAAAGTTGACTTTTGAAGCCTTGAGAATTTTCTTGGAGGCTTTTCTTGAAGGTTCTTGAATGATGATGTTTTGATTCTTGAATTTTCTTAAAAAAGGGTTTGAACCTTGTTCTTGAGGATTGATCTTGAAAGGAACCCTAAGTTTGATGCTATGGATGAATATGATGTTATGTGCTTTGATTTGATTATATTAGGTGTTAAAAAGGGTGAAAAAGATCCAGAAATCCTTTTAAAAATGGCTTAGAATCGCTAAACGGAGGTCCCCGATAGTTTGGGTGATGAACCATCGCCCTGGGGATGGACCGTCCCTTCAACCCGTCACTTTTTGGCCAGAAAATAGGCTTAATGCCTCAGTTGCGACGGTTTGGGTAACGGTCCGTCGGCCTTCCCGTCGCACCTTGATGGTCTGGATAGCTCACTGTAAAATGGCCATAACTTTTTACCCCGATACCGTATTTGGAAAAATTGGTATTGTTGGAAATATAATTCAATTATCTATATATTGGTGGGTAATGAGCTCAAAAATTCGTAGTATAACAAAAGATATGTTCATTTGAAGTTGACTATACCAAAATCCTTGTCAAGAATTCAATCGGTAAGGGATGTTTTGATTCACTTAATAGCTAGGATATATTTGAGGCCTTAATACATACCAACCTTGATAATAAAACTGCTATTATCGGTTGAAATTCTCAAGGCATTACAATATCTCCCCCTTGGGAACATTCGTCCTCGAATGAGGTTGGCTAGCTGAGAAAACTGAGGATGCACAACTGAAATAAATTACTAAACTAATTCTACGTCATTCTAATCCTTTGAGTACTTCTGGGAATGCATGAACTTATAAAGAAGGCACTATATAGCTGAATATATTCTTAGAAAAGAGCTGAATCAAAGAAGAGTAGTGCCTTCGGCTAAATCTGAGTTGCGGTGAATAGATAAGTGTACTTGGCTCGCATATCCTCTTCTGCTTCCCAAGTAGCACTGTCAGCTGACTGGTTATGCTAGAGAACCTTGACCAAGGGAACTTCTTTGTCCTTAGTCTACGTATATGATGGTCTAGAATCTCAACTGGAATCTCTTCATATGAAAGACAGTTCTGTTGTAACAAATGATTCATATGAAAGACAGTTCTGTTGTAACAAATGATCTCATCCAATAGGTTGTTCATCTGTTGTAACTAATGGTGCGTCTGTTGTAACAAATGATTCAGTTTTTCCAATTGATGGGTTATCTGTTGGAATATTTTTTTAATATGACGTATAAAAATTTATTGAATTTTGTCTTGCCTTTTTAAAAAAATTATGTAGACATCAATTGTAATGTATTTTTGTTTTTGTTTTGTTTGTAGGTAAAAGATGTCTCCCAAACGAAAAGAAACTAAAAGTGGATCAACTTCTGACCACCTAACAAAAAAGGCTAGAGTACAAATGGATTCGGAAGAGCCTTCTGAACAATCTCAGTCAGGGAAAAGTGAAGCTAAGAAAAGTTATGAAAGTGATGTTGAGAGAGGTGGAGAAGGGTCTGTAGAAGGTGGTGAGGAAAATAAAAGTGAGAAGGAAGAAGAAGATAAACAAGAAGAGGAGGAAGTAGAAAGTGAGAAAGATGATGATGGTAAACATGATGATAATACATCACCAATGAGACTTGAATTGAGATGCTGATGAAACCTTTTGATAAATTTAGGAATACTACGAAGAAGGAAAAACTAGAGGAATTTTTTTAAGAAGAGCTGCTTTGAACATTTTCTTACGCTACCTGAGGACAACAATGCCTATTTCCAAATGAGCATTGTATATGAACTTTTCATGTGCAGGATCAAGTACGTGGGGGATGATAAAGATTTGAAGGCGGGGGGCAAAAAGATGGATGAAATCTGGATCAACTACTGTGGCATGTCGATTTTTTTTTTTGGAATGAAAGAGTTTGCAATAGTGATAGGCTTGAGATGCGATCTTCCAAAAGAACCTCTCATCAAGGAAACATACCTCAAAAAGTCCAAGGCAAGCAGGATAGTAAAACCACCACCATCAAACAAAGGTAAGACATTGTCCAAGCGACCACCCACCAAAACCAACAAATGCAAGGAAAAATAGATGGGTTGTTGGACATTGCTTGTAACGCCCCAGGAGTACATCCTGGACGCCACACGGTGCTTATGATCCTGAGAGATCATAAGCTAACCCATGAGCTGGTACCTGCTGTGAGCACTAAATAAAATTGATAAACGACAACGGAGGAATTTCAACTGAAATGCCATAAGGTTTTAACAACTGAAATCAATATTGAATCAAGGTTTAAAACGACTGGAAACATTCTGTCAATACTGATAAAAATAACCGATAACCAATTCTAAAAATTGAGCAACTGTCTGTACTAGTCCAAAAGCCTCTAAACTGACTGATTGTGGAGTTGATGGGACAAGCCCCTAACTAACTCCGACTGACTAAATAACTGAACTACTAACATAACTGAATATAAGGTAACTCATCCTAAAAGGAAGAGGACTTACCATGGCTGCTGCTGCTAATGCACTGGAAAGTCTAAGTATGATTGGGAATCCGAGAGTCTAAACCTATGATATAAGACATCATAGAACAAGAAATGAGTATACGGTCAATAATTTTGAATGTACTAGTATGCTCAGTAAGGTTAGGCTGATATGCAGAGGTTCACGTTCATGAGTAATAACTGACTGAATGTATAGCATGAGGTACTGAGTAAGAATGCATGAAAATTGTAAAGACTGAGAATGCATGACTACACATAAAACAATTTATGAAGCAGTGTGTAAACAGAGATACTGAAATTTAATAGCTAAATAACTGGTAAACTATATGCTATGGTCAAACAATACTGAACTGAATTCTGAACTGAGTACTAAAATTGAAACTGTGTGAGCTTTCATCTAAATGACATGCCCTAATATATAGTGATTGGGGTCCAACCTATAACCCTAGTTGGAAGGGTATTAGTATCATGCCACGAGTTACTAACAATGGCTAGGTCAACCCTAATATGACAAGAAGACTCATGAGATATAGATATATATACGTCAACCCCAAACTGTCAGGAAGACATATCAAACTGCACTGGCCACGTAGTTCTGTAACTCAGGGACTGCTACTAAGGGTCATACCCTGAGTTGGAAGGAATTCCCCTATCCCTAGGTTCGCTTGGTGCTGAATCCTACTCCCAACTGAAATGACATTGATCAGTAGACTAGGCTAAGCTTGATTGAACTCGCATTAACCATGTTAACTTACTGAGTATTACTGTTCATGATACAACTGGGACCCTTCTATAACTATTGAAAACTAAGTAAACAGCTAAATTTCGGGTATCATAACTCCCAGGACTCGATATCATTTATAATAGGACTATGTCACAATTTTAAAAGCATAGCAAACAGTCACAATTCAACTCTCACTCATCTAGACATTTTATCAAGCACTTGGAAGGCGTAAACTTGTACATAGGAATGAATAACATGCTAACATATCATGACTTTAACAATCAATTCACAATTTAGGGGTTCAACATAATACTTATATCAATCAACATACGATTAGTTTATTCCATATGAAATTCATATATTCTTAACTTGACACCCAAACAACAACACGTACATGGACATACAACAATAATAACAAACCTAGTATATTCCCTCATAGTGGGGTCTGGGGGGGTTAAGATGTACGCAGTCCATACCACTACCTCCGAAGAAGTAGAAAGGTTGTTTCCGATAGACCCCCAGACATAATATGATTTAAATCAAGCGAACTCATAACTTAAGATTTAAAAAAGGTTCTTGGACTCCGAGGGGTGGAAGGGACCCAAGGATGAACACCTAACATACCTTTGTAGTTGAATTCGTGTGGGGTGTTGGTGATTACTTGAAGCTTGAACTTGGACTTGAAGAAACTAGGGCTTTGTTCTTGAGAGAATTTGTGAAAAGATGAGTAAATTTTCCATCTAAGATACTTAATTTCATGTTATGGGTGGGGAAAAATAGGTGAAAATGACTTAATTACCCTCATATACACGTAACTTATTTAATAAAATATGGCCAGTGACTCTATAGCCGATGCGTCGCGTCATTAAACCCAATGCGATGGGCAACTCACCGCGTTGCTAATACCAACGGTACTTGATGTGATGTGATCATCCAAACATGCCTCAAACATCGTCCAAAAAATCCAAAACTCACTCGAGATGACCTATAGACGACCCTGATCATGAATAAACTTTAAAACTAACCTTTTGAGGTTAGGAATGTTGATAATATAACCATCAAAGTTTAGATGCAAAAAGTGAGACTAAGTCTCTAACACTTAGCTAAGTTTTTTCTAAGTTTTGGACCCTCTTTTTGCATGCAACATAAGACTAAAATTAACTAGAATTTTTATGGGGTCTTAAAATATCTCCCCCTGGAGAACATTCGTCCTCGAATAAGGCTGACTTTACTGAGACCACTAAGGAACTGTGATTATACTGACATGCATAACTGAAACATGATTGAATCTTGAAGCACAACACATAGCCGAACTGATTTGTGAATGCATGAATGACATAAGAATGATATGCAGATACAACTGAGTATGAAACAGAATAAATCTAAAGAAGACTGTTACCTTAGGAAAACTCTTAATTTGTAGAGAAGAGTTGAGGGTACTTGGTTTGCATGTCTTCTTCTGCTTCCCAAGTGGCTCCCTCAACTGACTGGTTTTTCCAAAGAACTTTCACCAAGGGAACTTCTTTGTTCCTTAGTCTGCAAATCTGACGATCAAGGATTTTGACTAGAACTTCTTCATAAGAGAGAATGTACTGAACATGTATACTTTCTAAGGAGACTACAATATCTTGGTCACCAATATACTTCTTTACTAAAGAGACGTGAAATACTGGGTGCACTTATGCTAAGTCTACAGGAAACTCAAGTTCATAGGCTACCTTTCTGAAATGGCTCTGAATTCTATAAGGGCCAACATATCGGGGACTAAGCTTCCCCTTCTTACCAAACTTCTTTACCTCCTTCATGGGAGAGATTTTCAAGTAGACTAAGTCACCAATTTCAAACTCAAGCTCTCTTCTCCTTACATCTGCATATGATTTCTATCTGCTTTGGGTTGTCTTAAGCCATTCCCTGATCAACTGAACCTTCTCTAAGGCATATACTGAATCGGTCCCTATCAATATGGTTTTCCCTACCTTAAACCAACCAATAGGAGATCTACAACTCATTCCATAAAAAGGCTCAAATGGAGCCATCTGAATACTAGAATGATATCTGTTACTATATGTAAACTCTATCAAAGTTAAGTGATCATCCCAGCTACTTTTAAAATTGAAGTCAAATGTTCTCAACATATATTTTAGGTATGAATAGTCCTCTTTGTTTGACCATCCATCTGAGGGTGAAAGGCTGTACTAAGGTGATTTTAGGTACTAAGACCCTTTTGGAAGGCTTTCGAAAAGTGAGAGGTAAAATAAGTACCTCTATCAGAAATGATGGATAACAGAATACCATGCAACCTAACCAACTCTTTAAGGTAGAGCTTGGCGTAATCCTTAGCTGAATAGGAAGTATGGACCGGTAGAAAATTGACCGACTTGGTCATCCTGTCCATAATGACCCAAATCAAATCATGCTGACTACGAGTACGAGGCAAACTCATCACAAAGTCCATGTTCACTTCCTCTCACTTCCAAGTGGGTATACTGAACTCCTATATATATTCACTAGGATTTTGGTGCTCAATCTTAACCTGTTGGAAAGTAGAGCACTTGCTACAAACTCTGCAATGTCTCTCTTCATTCCACTCTACCAATAGATTTTCTGCAAATCGCGGTACATCTTAATGGCCCCTGGATGAATAGAGTAACGCTCACCATGCGCTTTAGCAAGAATCCACTATCTTGAGTTATCAACCCACGGTACACACTGTCTACCCAGGAAACACAATATACCATCTCTCCTTTGGGAGAAAACCTCTACTTTCTGATCTCTGACAGACTCCTTCAACCTATCCAAACTAGAATCCATATCCTGCTTTACTTTCACTTCGACAACCAAAGAATATTCCAAACTATTTTGCACCCACACACTACCCTCGGCTGAATCAACCAAACGGACGCCTAGTCTGAAAAGATGATGAACTTACTGAACTAGCTTCTTCTTATCCATTTTAATGTGAGCAACGTTACCCATAGACAACCTACTAAGGGCATATTTCACTACATTGGCCTTGATCGGATGATATAAAATACTTATGTTTTAGTTTTCAACAAATTTAACCACCTCCTTTGGCACAAGTTCAAATCTTTTTGCGAGAATACATAGTGCAAGCTCTTGTGGTCTATGAACACATCAACATGCACCCCATATAAATTATGCCTCCAAATTCTTAAGAAGAACACAATAGTTGATAGTTCGAGATCATGGGTACGGTAATTCTTTTCATGGGGTGTTTGGAGGCATAGGCTATAACCTTACCTTTCTGCATCAAAACACATCCAAAACCGACTCTAAAAGTATTAAAGTACACAACAAACCTGTGTGAACCATCTGGTAGCGTTAAGACATGGGTTGTGGTGAGTCAAGTCTTCAACTCCTGAAAACTCTTCTCACAAGAATCTGACCACTGGAACTTGAATTTCTTCTAAGTCAATTATAGATGGGGATTCAATAGACGAAAACCTTCAACAAATCATCAATAATAGATGACAAACCCAAAAAACTCCTGATATCTAACAGAGAGATGGGTCTAGGCTGGTTTCTTACTTCTTTGATTTTTTAAGGATAAACTTTAATACCATCACCAAAAATAATGTGACCAAGAAAAGCTACTGATCTTCTCCAAAATTTGCACTTGCTGAATTTAGCAAACAACTAATGGGCTCTAAGAGTTTGTAATACTATTCTGAGGTGGTCTGTATGATTATTTTCATTATAGGAATAGACAATAATGTCATCAATGAAGAATATGATGAACATGTCCAAGTACTTCTTGAACACTCAGTTCATCAAGTCCATAAAGGTTGCTGGGGCATTTGTGAGACCAAAGTATATGACTAGAAACTCGAAGTGACCATATCGAGTTTGGAAAGCTATTTTTAGAATGTCACATTCTCTTACTCTGAGCTGATGATAGTCGGATCTGAGATCTATCTTAGAAAAGAAACTGTCACTCTGAAGTTGGTCGAGTAAGTCATCTATTCTAGAAAATAGGTATTTATTCTTGATTGTGACTTTGTTCAACTGATGGAAGTCAATGCACATCCTAATAGAACCGTCTTTATTATGCATGAATAGAACTGGTGCACCCTACATGAAAATGTTGTACCTGATAAATCCCTTATCTAGGAGGTCTTTCAATTGTTTCGGGCGGAGCCATTATATATGGTGGAATAGAAATAGTCTAAGTATCTGAAAGTAGGTCTATCAATTTCCCTTTAGGGAGAAACTGCGGGAAGATCTTCAAGGAACACATCTGGAAATTCCCTTGCTACAGGAATTAACTCAAGATTGGGCGTCTTGAAACTAGAGTCTTTGACTCGCATAAGATGACAGACACATCCCTTGGATATCATTTTTCTCACTCTAAGGTATGAAACAAGTTGACCCGTAGTCTCTATGGTACTACCTCTCCATTCAAGGACAGGTTCATTTGGGAACTAGAAGTAGACAATTTTTTTCCTACAATCAACTGAAGAATAGTATGAATGGAGCCAATCCATGCCAAGAATGATGTCAAAATTCATCATCTCTAACTCTACTAGGTCCACTAATGTAACGCCTCGAGGCTATACCCCGAACGTCACACGGTGCTTACAATCCCAAAGGACCACAAGCTAATCCATGACTGGTACCTGCTATGACACTAAATAATAATACTAAAATAATGCAAAAAATAGGTTAAAATTCCATAAGGTTCATAATCTGAATACTGAAAATATAGCAACTGATAATAATATCTGAAAACTAAATACTGTCTGAACTAGTATAGTTTGAAAAACCTCTAACTGAACTATCTGAATGTGGAGTTGTTGGGACAAGCCAACAGCTAACTCCGACTACTAAAATACTGAAGATACTGAAATAAAAGCATATCCTCGATAGATAAGAACTCACTACTAAACCTGCGACTGCTGATTAAATCTGTCTAAGCACAGTTAGGAACTAGTGCATTGAAACCTATGATATGAGATATCATAGCATAAAGAAAGAGTATGCTTCAGTACATGGAATGTACTAGTATGCTAGATGAGGTAACGCTGAATGTAAGAGATCATATGCTTGAACAGTAACTAACTGAATGATGTGGGATACTAAATAAGAGTACATGGATAACTGAAACTGCTATAAAATATTGAGTATGCAATACTGTGCATATGCATGTATATTGTATTTGTAATTATACTAAAACTAAATACTGAGTTATGATAACTGAGTATCTAATGTATGGGTTACTAATAACTAAATTTCTAATAATTGAGTGGCTGTGACTGACAATCCTAATTTTGTAGTACTAAACTGAGTTCTACACTGAGACTGAAACTGGAACTTTAGAGGGTAATCAACTAATTGACATGACCTAAATAAGGTAACTAGGGTCCAACCTGTAACCCCAATTGAAAGCGTGTCAGTATCGTGCCATGGGTAAAGACAAGCTGAAAAGTCACCCTCATCTGGAAGGTGCCCTGAACAAGAATGGTGGTACCCTCAACTGGCAGGTAAAACGTCTTATAAACCCTCAACTGGCAGGTTGATATCTCAACCTATGCTAGCTACGTAGTTGTGAAACATAAGGACTACTTATAAGGATCACACCCTCTACTGTCAAGTGAGCCCCCCATCCTTGGATTTACTCGGTGCTGAATCCTACTCCCAACTGAATAGACACTGAACTGATCACTAAACTGTACTAGGTTGGGCTGAACTATTGCTGATCATGTTAACTGACTGAACAGGACTGAGTTCACTAGATTTTGTAACAGACTGAGTACTATTGTTCGTAACATTACTGAGAGTATTCTATAACTACTGTAGTTCTAGGTCAACAACTAGATTTTTTGGTATTGAATACCCCTAAGACTCGAAAGCATTAAAAGTAAAGCATGAAATAATATTAAAAGCATAATAATAATTGCATGTTAACAATTCATTTATATAGACATTTTGTCAAACACTTGATATACATGAACTTGTACATGAATGAGATCACATAACAACATATCATGATTTCACTAGTCAATTCACATAAGAATTTTGTCAAACACTTGGGGAGCATAATTGTTTCAAATAATAATAGTTAACTCATGAACATCATGGATATAATAATCAATTGTAAATTCAAGGGTTTAACAAGCAAATCACATAATTCATCATACATACTAACCTAATTTCATAAAACTCATAATTAATCATGGATTGTAACCCAATTAACTTCATTAACGTGAATTCAATCTATTTTAAGCTTAGAAATCATAAATATGAGATCTTATATGTTTAAAAAGGGTTCTTGGACTTCATGGGTGAAAGGAACCCATGAATGAACTCCTTAAATACCCAAGAAGATTAATTATTGGAGGATTTCTTGATCTTTATTCTTGATTCTTGAAAACTTGGGTTTTGCCTGTTTGAGAGAGAGTATTTTAATCTTGAGAGAAAGTGAGTGCATAATGAAATAATGAGAAATTAGTGCTCTTTTAGGGATTAATTTTTTGTGTAGGACTGATTAGGGTCATAAAAAAAATACCAAATTACCCCTAGACAGTTATTAAAATTCATCACTGAAAATCCTAATTTTGGGCTTCACTGCGATGGTGGCATCGTGGTGAGCCAATGGAATCCAACTGGAACTATAAAAAAAGGGACGACTGGGAAATTAGTTCATGGCACAATACGGCACCATCGTGGAGCCTCACTGGAATTTGACACTTCTGAAATTGGGCCTTGGTGCGATGCGTTGTTATCGCAGAGCTTCACTAGAAAATGCCAATTAGCAACTTGCACTACTCCGCAATGCGGGCTTATCACGTTGGCTAACTGGAAACTTATAATTTCCATTTGGCTGGACTCTACGACGTGGTGATGCGCCATTTGGCACACTGTTTTATGAAAACTACCCTAACTCTTCGCCTAGGTATCAGATTTGGGGAAATTTTATATCGTTGGAAAACTGACTGAATTTTCTAATTAATGGCAGGTCTTAAACTGAAAAATTCAGAGTATTTTGAAAATTTTATATAGAAATACTCATGCACAGAGAGTTAAACTAAGATAGGGAAATACGGGGTATCACAACTGAGGTAACTTTTTGGGATACTGTAACCAAGCAATTTCTGTATACCACCTAGCTATGATTGACATACCCACTAGGGTAGATACTAAGAAAGGATCTATTAAGGTTTCAGGATTGACTCTGAAGTTGACAGCTATATAAGGGGTTACAAAAAAAAAAGAAGCTCCAGGATCTAGCAAAGCATAAACATGTAAATAAAAGACTTGCAACGTACCATTAACCATATCAGGAGGACTTTTCTGATCCTGTTGGGATTGAAGTGCATAGATCCTGAAAATGGGCAACCGAACTGAACTGGGGGATGATTGTGCTAACTCTTCGTACCTACCTATGGAAAATCTCGAATTCTATGACCTGGCTTGCCATACCCAAAGTATACATCACTTCCAGTTATGAAAATACCTTGATGGTTCCTACCATATTTCTAGAAAGGAGGATTTGTTAGAGCACTATTCATATTAGCCTGAGACTTAGAGACTAGCACCCTATTCTTGTTGTCATTCATAAAGTTACCACCCCCTAACTTTAGCTGAGTGAAATTAAAGCTACTTATTCTAGCCTTTTTTCTCTCTCTCTCCCTCTTTAATATTTTCCTCCTCTATCTGTTGTGCATAAACCATAAAACTTACTAAGTCCATCTCTTTAATCAACATCGTGGTCCTGCACTCCTTGATCATACTATCAGATACCCCAAATACAAACTTGCTCATTCTAGACCTATTGCCAGCTACTACATGAGGAGCAAACCTGGCTAGCTGAGTAAACTTAAGGGAATACTCTTTCACAGTCATGTTTCCCTCTTTCGTATTAATAAACTCTAACACCTTAGCCTCCCCCATCTCTAACGGGAAGAATCTATCTTAGAAGGTAGTAGAAAACTCCTCCAATTCTATAGGTCCAGCCTGTGCATCTCTATCCCCTTTCCACTGCTTAAATCATGTATGAGCTATATCTTACAACTGGTAAGCAGCTAGTTCAGCACTCTTATTGAAAGTCACCTCCATAATGCCTGTTACCTTCTGCACCATGTAAACGAATTCTTGTGGATCCCCTGCAGACTTAGATCATGAAAATAAAGGAGGATTCATTCGGGTGAAGTCCTGAATCCTGGCTGTAGTAATATTGGCCACTAGGTTATCCTGAAGAGCAGCTGGCCGCATATTTTTAGGATTGGTGAATTTAGCTCTAAACTCTGCATGAGAAACATGCTCATTCAGGGGATCTTCCTGAACGGGCGCAGGTGCTGGCTGGTTTCCATTTCTTCTTCCGTTAGTTTTCTTGGGAGGCATATTATATAAATGGAAGGAAAAGTTGAATTAGATAGAGAGTTTAACTTGAGCTCCTACTCTTTCATACGATGTGAACACTGAAAGAAGGGAAACTTTTCCTAAACTTCTTGTAGCCTCTTTCCCATAAGTATGGAGCACTACAACCTCATGCACAAAACTTTACTCGACATGACTTTCAGACTCCCTAGGACACTTTAAAACCTTAGGCTTTGATACCAAGTTTGTAACTCCCTAAGAGTACACTCTGTACGCCACACGATGCTTATGATCCTTGAAATTACAAGATAACCCATGAGATGGTACCTGCTGTGAGCACGAATAAAACTATTAAACAACATGTGCAAAATTTCAACTGAAAAGACATAAGTTTTTAACAACTAAAATCAATACTGAATCATTGTTTACAAACATCTAGAAACAAACTGGCAATACTGATAAAAACGATCAATAATCACAGCTGAAAACTGATCAACTGTCTGTACTAGTCTGGAAGCCTCTAAAATATCTGACACTGGAGTTGATGGGAAAAGCCCCCAACTAACTCCAACTGACTAAATAATTGAACTACTGACATAACTGAATATAAGGTAACTCATCCTCGAAGGAAGAAGACTCACCACAGTTACTGTTATTGATGCACTGGAAAGTCTAAGTACGATCGAGAATTCGAGCGTCTAAACCAATGATATAAAACATCATAGCGCAAGAAAAGAGTATATGGTCAGTACTTTTGAATGTACTAGTATGCTAAATGAGGTTAGGCTGATATGAACGGGTTCATGTTCATGAGTACTAAATGACTGAGTGTATAGCATGAGGTACTAAGTAAGAATGCATGAAAACTATAAAGACTGAGAATGCATGACCACACATAAAATAAGTTCTAAATTAGTCTGTAAATTGAGATACTAAATTTTGATAGCTAATTAATTGGTAAACTATATGCTATGGGCCAACAAGACTGAACTTAATTCTGAACTGAGTATTGAAAATAAAATAGTGGGAGCTTTCATCTAACCAACATGCCCTAATATAGACTGAGTGGGGTCCAACCTGTAACCCTAGTTGGAACGATGTTAGTACTGTGCCATGAGTTACTAACAATGGTTGGGTCAACCCTAATCTGGTAGGAAGACTCGTGATATATATATATATGTATATATATATATATGTATATTTATATATATGTATATATATATATATATAAATACACATATATATACACACACATGTTAACCCTAAAATGATAGGAAGACATATCAACCTACGCTGACTTTGTAGTTCTGTAACTCGGGGACTGCTGCTAAGGTTCACACCCTAAGCTGGAAGGAATGCCCCTATCCTTGGGTTCACTCCGTATTGAATCCTACTCCAAATTGAAATGACACTGATCACTAAACTAGGCTAAGTTTGGCTGAACTCACATTGACCATGTTAACTGACTGAGTATTACTGTTCATGATACAATTAGACCCTTCTATAACTACTGAAAACTAAGTAAACAGCTAAATTTTAGGTATCATAACCCCTACGACTCGATATCATTAACAATTGGAACATATCATAATTTTAAAAGCATAGCAATCAGTCACAATTCAACTCTGACTCATCTAGACATTTTATCAAACACTTGGAAGGCATAACCTTGTACGTGGGAATGAACAACATGCTAATAGATCATGACTTCAATATTCAATTCACAATTTAAGGGCTCAACATTATACTTACATCAATCAACATATGCATTAGTTTATTCCATATGAAACTCATATATTCTTAACATGACAGCGAAACAACAACTCATACATGGATCTAATACGATCTAAATCAAGCGAACTCATAAATTAAGCTTTGAAAAAGGTTCTTGGACTCCAAGGGTTGGAAGGGACCTAAGGATGAACACCTAACATAACTTTATAGTTGAATTCATGTGGGTTGTTGGTGACTGCTTCAAGCTTGAACTTGGACTTGAATAAACTAACGCTTTGTTCTTGAGAGAATTTGTGAAAAGATGAGTAAATTTGCCTTTTAGGATCTTTAATTTCGTGTTATGGGTGGGGGAAATAGGGGAAAATAACTCAATTACCCTCATATACCCGTAACTTACTGAATAAAATGCAGTAAGTAATGCTACAGCCGACGCGTTGCATCGTTCAACCCGACATGATGGATGATGCATCGCGTTGCTGATGCTAATGTGGTACTCGACATGAGGCAACCCAATCGCATTAGGTTGTTGTTTTGGTCATCCAAATATGCCTGTCATCTAAAAAATACAAAACTCACCCGAGATGACCTATAAATGACCCTTATCATGAATAAACTTAGAAACCAACTTTCTGAGGCTAGTAATATTGATAATAAAATCATCAAAGTTTCAATGCCAAAAGTGAGACTAAGTCTCTAACACTTCGCTAAGTTTTTTCTAAGTTTTGCACCACTTTTTGAATGCAACATAAGACTGAAATGGACTAGGGTTTTTGTGAGGTATTAATTACTGGATATGGCTACAAAGCCATGATGTTGTTAGAAGATCTCAAGGATAATTTATACCAAACAAGTACAAGGAGAAATTGTGCTTAGTTTGGTTTTCCTATTTTGTTATATTGGCAAGAGACATCTACAAAGTCATAGAAAATAATTTGTTAGAGCTTGCTGAGGATTTTGATAAATTCAATAATTATCTTTGGGGATATGATAGCTACAAATTGAATGTCAAATATTTATTGAATAATTATTATGACTTTTTTGTTTACATTTTTTAGGATTGGTCATTTGAAGCCATTCCTTCCCTCTGAAAGTAGGTCAAGGATTATTCAAATAAGGTTTCTCATCCAAGGATCCTTAGGTGCTTGGCTGCAAAAAGTAACACAAAAATTAAGGAAGTTGATCTCTTTAACCCTCCGGATGATGCAGTAAGTCTTCTTTCAAGCGAAGTAAAATAATTTGACTAAAATAAAGATACTGAAATAGATGATTCATATGTTACAATAGCTGGATCATCTGGTGAAATTTATTAATAGATTACCCATTTGGTGCAATAGATTGGTAATCTGTTGCGACAATTGAGCCATTTTTCACAACAAATTACCCATCTGTTGCTTTGGTTCTCTGAACCTGACATAACATGTTACCCATCTACTGCAACTTATACAACATATAGGTACCATCTGTTGCCATATATGAATCATCTGTTATAACATAAAGATCATCTATTGCATGAGTTTTCTGTGAATATTACCCAACTAACTGTAAATTACTATTTGATTTAAACATATCTACCCCTTTTTAGGTTTTGCATCCATGGATCGTACTTACTAAGCAAGAGTTAGAGATGACTTTTTTTATCACTCTAGGTCTTGTTGATACAATAGCAGACCCAATGGTAGAGTTAATAAAGAAGGAATTGGCTATAGAAAAAGACATAAGGAAAGTAGTTACACAAGGTCAGCCTCATGTTGAGGTTCTTCATAACCAACCTGCTGCAACAGATCTGGGTGCTGCTTCTGGGGGTGTTGCTGGTGGAGTTATTGATTTTGGTGGAAGCCATGTTGATGTTGATGCTGCTGCCAGTCATGATGATGAGCATGTTAATGCTCAAGAAAAAATAAATATGTTTGAAATCACCCCTTATAGTGGTTCCTCTCACCCCTCTTCACTCTCATGTTCTCTTTGCAAATGCAAAGAGTGCATGAATAGATAGGATAAAATCTTTAAAAAAATAGATGCTCTCACTAATACTATTGAGGAATTGAAATCCAAGAGGGTTGTCATACTTTCCAAGAAGGTGGGTGAGCCAGACACTCCTATAGTAGAGGTTAGGAAGAAGAAAAAAGCAATTAGACATATACTCTCAATTATGAAACCAAAAAAAATTGCAGCTCCTTCTCCTCCAAAAGTTGATAAAGTTCAGGGACCATTGAAGAAGGTGGACATTTACGCGGAACCTGACATCAAATAGAATGTTGTTCTGAGAAATACCATAAATTCCAAGTGACGCATAAAATCCTTCATTATGAATGCCTTTTCCCCCAAGACTTCAAGAAGATGACTAATATGTAAGTGTGGTATGTAGATACTGTAAGTTTATTTTTCACAACCTAGACTTCTGATTTACTCCATGAAGAAAAAGCTATGCAATTGATGTTTCATCTGTTTCAATAACTAGGTATTCTAGTACTACTGGTAATTCATCTTATGCAACCAATTATCTATCTTTTGCATAAGTTGCATTAGATGGCTAATTTTTTAACATATTTAGAGAACCCTGTGCAATATATGGACCAACTGTTGCACCTTTTCACTTTGTTTTTCTTTTTTAAAATGACTAACCTATTTAAAAACTATCTTCTTATATCACAGTATGTTGATGAAATTCTTTGCCTCGTGAGTGATAGAAAATTAGCGTACTCGAATGCTTATGATTTTAGCGATTGGATAATGGACCTCAACTTCTACAACAATTTCAAGAATAGGTACGATGAACTGATCATTCAGCTAGCGTCAACTTCTGGTGGCTAAGGATTTGATTTGTTAGTTTCTAAGTTTGAATGGAATGAAGATATGATTGAAATATTAGAGAAGAGAGACCATATCCACATGGCAAAGACTAGATCAAGGTAAAGAGAATTCTTGTAATCATGAACATGGATGTAAAACATTTTTTGGCTCTTGAGATACTACTCGAGGAGGGAATGATGAAGGTTTCTGACTATGACTTATCTGTCTTCGACGAGGCTGATTTTTGTACCAAGATGAATCCACTATTGGACTTGTTCTGCAACTTATTGAGGCAGAGTAAACTGCTGAATCATTTGCCAGTGAAGGTGTTAAATGAAAAATGGAATTTGGAAGGTCAAAACAAGGACAAGGACCTTCTAAAAAATCAAATCGGTGTCGTGTGTGGGTCGTACGCGCTTGCACACATCAAATGTTTGCTAATCGACATAGAATGACCAACCCAACGAACTTTCTATACGATAATACTATGGAAAGGATGCAAAAGGTTTGGGCTTATTGGGTAATAATTAATAGGTTGGAGCTTGTGTATGTAAAAGAAGATGTTAAAACAAAAACACCATGACTACTTTTATTTCAAGTAACTTTACATAGTTTATCTATTGCAATAGGTTGTTCATCTATTGCATTATTTAGATTTTAATATCTAAGTCTATATGTTTCAGCAAATAGTATATCTGTTGGAACAAATCAAAATAGAAGGAAGACTTGTTTGATGATTTCCAACAGATGACCTATATGTTGCAACATATGTCTAAATCTGTTTGATAATTCCCAACAGATATGTCATTTGTTGCAATATATCCATTATCTGTTGAATCTAGTATTCCATTTCAATTAATAAGTTCAAATCTAAGGATAAAATAAAATCATAGACAAGTTCAAAAAAAATCAAAGCCTTCGAAAATTACATGAAATAAATCAATCAATAAATAAAATGTAAGAAATTGTTATGGGTACGGATGATCTACTCAACTAATAACTCAACAATTCATGTTTTGATGCCAATAATTCCAAAGGAGAGGTTATTAATTTACACACTCAAGCTATAAAGAACTACTCAATATGGACAAGTTGTTCTTCATCCGGTGCTATGGAATTCGAATTTGATCGTCGTGGTTCTTTAATGTCGCTTGCATACGGTTTCTGTTCTTTTGATTCTCCGTATTTCCATAAAAGAGTAGGATATATTTTACAGAGTAATCCAACATCGAGTCCATCATTTGGTACTTCTAATCGATCGCTCAAATACTCAGCGTAAGTGGCAACTAAAAGACTGCAATCCCTACATTTGTAAAAATCAAATAATCCATATCTTGAAATTAATATAAGCATTGTGAAATTTATAAAATTCAACTAAATCATGAGACTTATAGGCTACCACTAGGTTGCTGAGAAATTCCTTCAACGTATTCTACATCGAATAGATTACCTATTTAATCCCGGTATGCTTCAATCATCGATCAATCAGTACAAACCTTTGGGTCCAAAAATCCAGCTATTGTATCTTAGATGACGTCCCAAAGCGTCTCCTTCCTAATATCGAGTCATAAACTCGGATGCGCCTCTCTTTTAGAATGACAACAACCAACACCCAATGAAATTCATCACCATAATTGATTGGGATGTACACTAAGTTCAAATATAAATATAAAATAAAATTCATAGAAAACATAAAATAAATCAAAGCCTTTAGAAATTACATGAAATAAATCAACAAATAAATGAAATGTAAAAGAATTGTTAAGGGTACAGATCTCAACAAATAAGTCAACAATTTAAGTTTTGATTTCAACAATTCCTAAGGAGGGGTGAGGTTATTACTTTGAAACACTCAATCTATAAAAATCTATTCAATATGGACAAGTTGTCCTTTATCCGGTGCTAGGAAATTCGGCTTTGGTCCTCGTAGATCTTTAATGTCGCTTGCGCACAGTTTTTACACTTTTCCTTCTCCGTATTTCCATAAAAAGAGTAGCATATTGTCAACACTGTTTAGTAGTAGATTCTACTATAACATCCACCTGGAAAGCTAAAATTTTCAATGATAATCACAGAGATACAAAAAAATAGAAAAGCATAAATCATCTTATTTAGCAAATAGATTATCTTTTTATTGCAACATATGGATCATCTGTTAGCAAAAATTAAAACATGAGGAAAACCTATATTATAATTTCCCATAGATCAACCATCTGTAGAAACATATGACTCATCTATTTGGAAAAACTGAAACAGTAGGAAGTCTTAATTTAATTTGTCCAAACAGATGACCCATCTGTTGAAGCATATAAATCATCTGTTGGTACAAATAAAAATGGTATGTAGAGTTGTTTGGTTTTCTAAAATAGATGAGACATATTTTGCAATAGATACTAAATCTAATGCAACAGGTTAGTCAACTATTGCAACAAATGTATATATTTGTTTGATAATTTCTAGCAAATGTGTCGTCTATTGAAATAGATATGTGTTTGTTTGTTTGTTGGAAAAAATGTTATATATTCACCTTATTAAACTCATGTTGCTCTCCTATGGCCCTAGTACATTGCTCAATAGTGCAACACAAAGACAGCGGAGTTAAAATTTTACTTTTTTGGATGCTTGATAATGCCTTGGAAATTACTTTCCTTCTCCTCTTAGCCTTAATCTATAATGGAGTGGATGGTTATGAAATTCTCTTTGATGAAATGACACCCCTCTTAGATGTCAATTGCTTTATAGAATCAGTTAATGTATTAATAACATTAATCAGTACATCATGATTCGCCTTGCAGACTTGACATTTGCATGCAGAACATTCTCAAGGAGGGGCAAAATCTGTATAACCAATATGATCATACTCATAATAGTTTTTTATTAAATTATAAGAGGAGCATCATTATCCCCAATAGCAACACCACTACCACCACCAAAAGCTCCACCACCATTAACACAATAAAAAATAACATGCCCACCCTCCAAAATTGTATTTCTTGTGATGATTGTTGATCCAAATAATTCCATTTTTATTCTATCAATGACCTTAGGGTCTGATAAAGTTTCCATAGACCGTAATGTAAGAAAAATGGCATCTTCAACTCTTGATTGGTCGGAACAAGCGACGGATACAAAATCTAACATAAATCAGTACATATATTAGAATGATGATTAGATCATTCAAAAAAAATCATTAATTAAAATAGAAATTTAATTAGAATTAGACTTACTGCATCCTTCAGGGGGTTGAAGAGATCAATAAATTTTGCATTTTTATTAGTTTTGGCCAATAACCATCTCAAGATCCTTGGACAAAAAACTTCTTCCTAGTAGTTCACTTGTTGTCTCAAATAAGAAATGGCTTCAAATGCCCAAGCCTATAAAATAATGCTAATAAATTAAAAGCATTATTAAATTAAAAAAATGAATCATATCATAATTAAAGAAATATTTACCATGAAAGCCTATGAAAAGCTATATAAGTTGATTGTATTTGGTGCTAACGGAGTCAAAAAATATTTGACAATTATTCTAAAACTTTCATAACCCCAAGGATAGCTGTTAAATATCACAAGATCCTCGGAGAGCTTTATTAAATTAAGTTGTATGTTTTTGTTAACGTCTCTCGCCCAAAGAATATTATTTACAAACAAATCGAAGCACAATGATTGCTTGTGCTTCTTTGAAACCAAACCAAGCACAATGATTGCTTGTTTTCATATATAAACCTACTTGAGAAGATCATATACCATTTTTATTTAGAAACGAGCATTGTTGTCCTTCGGCAAATTAAGATATTGCCCAAAGCAGTTGTCCTTGAAATAAGCATCCAAATTTTGTTCTTGAAGTATTTTTATGAAGGCATCGAAAGATTTTTCCATGGCTGACTTAACCACAAAATCACCCATTAAATCTGGAGCCCTATAGCACTCTATTCTCACAGGATAACTATCAATGCTAAAGGTTTTAACCAACTCTTCGGTGGAAGGACTATTAGAATTTGTATCATCTCTTTTTAAAAATTCCTCCTCCCCATGTTCACTCTCTGCTGCTTCTAATTGAGATAATGCTTATAAAGCAAGCTCATTGAGTTGTGGATGTAGCCTAGCTGCTTCACTTGTTCCTTTACTTGGACTTGATTGGGTTTCTATTCTTTTAGGAGCCATATAATATAAAAATAATAGGAACATAAAATAGATTATAATTGATTAATGCATCATTAAAAAAGAATAACAGTATATCTAATATGTACAATAGTAAAATAATAGTTCCAACTGATCACACATTTGTTGCGCTAGGTAGGTTATCTGTTGTAATATATACCTAACTTGATGCAACGAATTAGTAATCTTCTACAATAATAAAAATAGATTGCTCATCTGTTGAAACAAATGAATGGTCTGTGCAATAGATCACATATCTGTTACAACATATAAATCTCTTGTTGCAATAGATAAATAATCTGCTGTAATAGTAAAAATAAATCACTCATTTATTGAAATAGATGACTGATCTGTGCAGCAGATCACACATCTATTACAATATATGAGTGATTTTGGAACAATTATCAACAATCAATATTTTTTAGATTTCTTCCAAAAGAAGGGTTGTAACGCCTCAATTTTCTGAACTGGAATGCTTCACGGTGCTCATGACCCCGAAGGACCACAAGAAAATCCATGACTGATATTTGTACCTATATACTGCATAAAATACTGAAAAATACAAAAGCATAAACTGAAAGACCATAAGGTTCAAACTGGATAAACATCTGAATAATAATAAGGTCTGAATAAGGTGGTATCACAATACTAAAACAAAATTGAAAATACTAAAGTATAAACCAAGTCTGATAACTAGTCTGAAAGCCTCTACTGTCTAAGTATTTTGAAAAAGGAGCTGATGGGTCATGTCCCCAACTAACTCTGTCTAATAAACTGACTATTGGGATAATGAAGAAATAATCATATCCTCGAAGGATGAGGACTCACTTCTAACTCTGACTATTGAAATCTGCAGTGTTACAGCTGCTCTAGAACTCATGCCTCTGAACCTATAGTGTAACATAAAAGAAAGAACCATAGCGCAAATGCGTTAGTACGACTGAATGTACTGAGCATACGTGTGAGGTAGGCTAAATGCAAAGGGTTTATATGCATGAATAATGCCGACTGATATGAACGTGAGAATACATACATGCATAGGTAACTATAACTGAACTCGTGGTGAAACTGACTACTGAGTCTTAATACTGACAACATGAGTTTACTGATACTGAGGTACTGAATAGATGAACAACTATTTCTGATAGTTTGAATTATGAAGAACTGGTCTGATTGACTATGTCTAAAAGTCCTAAAACTAAATTCTAATAACATGAGTTATGATGACTGATATAACTAATATAACTGTGACGATCAGCCTAACCGATGTAACTAATACTAAGCGAGTGTATCTGACAGTCTAAGTTCTAATGGAACTATCTGAGTTTCATTCTGTATGGAGTAACTGAATCTGAGATCAGTCTTATCTAGCGGGTGATCTTTGAGTATATTCTTAGTAAAGATGAATCAACTTATTCTGAGATCAATCCTACCTAGCGGATGATCTCTAAATCTGATGATATTGATACTAATTGACCATAGTCGAAATCAATCCTATCTAGTGGATGATCCTGAAGTCTATTTATAATGATAAGGATTAACCATATCTAACAGTCCTGAATCTATATTACTGAGCTGAATTGACTGTATCAGAGAGTACTAATTTTGTAACTGAAACTATGGGATGTATTCACCTAACTGACATGCCCCATGCTAAACTAATTGGGGTTTTGATATCACTGATAAAATGAGTGACTGTATATGATAGTCCTGAGTCTGATAGAACTATCTGAGCTCCTTACTGTAACTGAGTTGACTGTATCTGACAGTCCTAAAAATCTGAAGAACTATCTGAGTTACTTTACTGAGACTGATACTAAAACTGTGGGAGGTAGTTATTTAACCGACATACCCCATATATGCTAATATTGCTAAACTAGGGTCCAATCTCTACCCTGACTGGAAGGGTGTTAATACCGTGCCATTGATAAAGATAGGTTACGAGAACCCTCTACTGGCAGGTACTTAAAATGAAAATGGTGGGAAGCCTCTACTGGCAGGTTACACCATCTCATCTATCCTCAACTAGCAGGTATGATGTCTCAACCTACGCTGGCTACGTAGTTTTGGAATGCAAGGTTTTCTTCTAGGAATCACACCTTCTACTGGCAGGTGAGTTTCCATCCTTGGGTTTACTCAGTGCTAACTTCTACTCCTAACTGAAGAGACCGAACATAATTTACTGACTGTACATAGACTGAGTTTACTGAATTCTGTTGACTGACAGAATACTATTGATATCTGATAATTGACTGAGATCATGAGGTTTCCTGAGTCATATGACTGACTGAAGTCTATGGAACATGGCCTGATTAAGGATATCGTGAAACATGATATGGCTCTAGGCACACAACTATATTTTTTAGGTACAAGTATCCCCAGGACTAGATGGAAGGAAACTGACACACATTTAAGTTATATTTAGCTATAATACATGATTTCTAGTCTCTCAGGTATTTTATCAAACAACTTGCATGCATACCTTTTGGCATCGGCATATTCATCACCTTAATGATTTAAACCACCCAAAATTCATATATTTTAATTTACATGTCATCCTAGTTTCATAAAATCACATAAAGATTCTAATTTGGGAGTTGTATAGTAATCAATCACACCAACATAATCAACCCACAACATAACTTCATGATTCATAATTTAAAAGAGAGTTCTTGAACTCCACGGATGAAAGGAATTCGTCGATGAACACTCGCATACCTTAAAGCTTGATCTTGAAAGAGATCTAATTTTCTTGAACATTCTTGAAGAAATCCTTAGGCTTGCTCTTGATTTTTCTTGACTGGAGTTTAACCCCTTTGGGAGAGAATCACTCTCTCTTTTTTTCAATTTTTATTGCCTACACACTTTACTTCTAACACATGCTTTACCCAAATCAGTCCGTCAAATGACCACGTTACCCTCAGAGATGCAACATTTAGCACGTAGGGATGCTTTAAAGGTGAATCTTCTACAAAGGACCATGTGGGCCTGCTAGGTCTCAATTGATGCACATAAGAATGACTTAAAGGATGACCTACGTTGTGGATTACTGACAAGGTTGTTTGAGGGAGCATATGGTTGATAGTGGCTACTTTGTTTTCCACCTACTCCATACATCCAACGGCTCCCCCTAAAATAAAGGTGACTCAACTAGAGTTCGTGCACATGACGTTCACTCTGGGACTTGTTGCAAAAAGAATTGACTTGGCTTATGCAAATAATACCAGATATAAAGCAGTAACACATAAAGAAGAACTGTAAACAAAGAGCACAGAAACACACAACAGTATAACAATAACACAAACAATGATCACAAACAATGTTCATACACCCATAATGCCAAACAAAGCCGATACGACTCCAAAAAAAGCTCGAATTCTGAAAGATCCCCAGCGGAGTCGCCAGAGCTGTCACACCCTTTTTTAACTCCAAAAAGACTCATTTTAAGTTCGAAAGGATTTTTAATTATTAAGTGATAAAAATGAAGATTTTTTTTGAAAAAGGATTATTTACATTTAAACTCAGAGTCGCCACTTGGCATGAACCGGTGTGCCAAGTCACCTTGAAACTGGTTTGCGAATAGAGATTCCAGTTAAGAAATACTATTGACCGAGGAGAAGGTGTTAGGCACCTCTCGATCCCGTGGTTCGACCATGTTCACTTGGTAGAGTGAATTGGCTAATTTGACATTACGATGTACAAACCACATAAAAAGTCATAAAACAATTAAACAAGCAAACACAGAAAAATGAATCAAAAAAATATAGTGTCCAGTCCGAGTTTTACAGTACCAAAATAGAAAGATGCAGAAATGTAAATCCTATTCTAAACTAATCCTAGACTAAGCTCCAATGCCTCACCCGATGCCTCGGGCCTTCATCACAAACGTCCTTTGAGTACAAAATACTTCAGGGCATTCCCCAGATAAAATAATACAAGTAGCTCGGGGCATTTCCCAGCCAAATAAGTACGATTGAATTAAATGCGATAAAACAAAACCATTCCAACACATATTTTGAACATGCCATCAATCCACTAATTCTAAATTTGCCTACCCGAACCTACTATGTGCCTACCCGCTCGACGACATATCACGTACAACATCAACAATGAATCAAAATACCATAATACTCATTTTTATCAATTTTTTTATTCTCGCCACAACTTTATTTTTATCGATCACGCCATCAAAAATTATCTCAATTCGTTTCACATATCACTGAAACCACGTTGTCAAGAACATAACCATAACATTATGATATCTACAAAATCCAACAATCATGATCATACCACACATATTTGCAACCAATTCAACAAACTGAGATGAAAAAAATAGAACGAGGTAAAGAAAGTGGACCTTTCGATAATTGATTTCTGTTGATAATAAGAAAATCCAGACCTGGAATTTTGAATAGAGAACCTCCATAGTGACTAAATCCACCTCCAAACTTGCGATCAAAATTCGAAACCCAAAAACTGATCGCAATGAATAAATCAAGATTATTGAGATTCAAATTCTCAAATCAGTAGCCAACACAGATGAACGATGAGACCACAACCAAATAAAGACAGAACGAACTAGCCCATGTGTAAAAATACCGCAAAAATGTGTCCAAAATAGCACTAATTTAAACGAAAAAAATATCTCTACTGGTTCATATTTTCAACAAATTTTAGAGGTTTTTAACCAATTCTACTTAGAAATTAAAGGAAAATGAGAAGATTTTTTAGATCCTGGGACTGGACCGAGCAGAAATGGTGAATTGAAAACCAATTCCAGTGATACTTTACCAAAAATCCAAAGAAAAACAACCAATCTATTGAATCCTTCCAATTCTCGATTTCTACTCTCTTTCTATTTTAAATCTTCCTTTCTCTCTCACTCGATTTTCTGTGTATAGTGTGCAATTTTTAATGAATATGTGTGTGTGGTGTGTGTGATTTTTGGTGTATAAGAGAGAGTGGAGAGTATGTGTTCTTCGTGAAGAAGAAAACCAAAAATGGTCTCTTTTTCTTTTTTTTAGAGGTGTGTGATATGTGAGCTGTGATGATAAGATGAAAAATGGGTCCTCCCCCCTTTCCTGGAAGTTTCCTCTGTATGTATATTTCTTTGTGGCCAAGAAAAAGGGAGGGGTCACATGGGGCAGGGGTGAGAGTAGGGGTATGGGGTGGTTAGGTGAGAGGTGAGGTGTTGTTTTTTAATTGGAGGGGTTGTTAGGGTGGTAAAAATAAGATAAAATTTGTTATGATTTGTTATTTGGATAAAGACAAAACAATAAATAAAATAAATAATGTGATGAGGTGGTTATTTATTTTGTTTTTCTTGTGAAAAAATTACCACGTGGATAGGATACGTGGTAAGATGGGGTAAACGACAAAAAATAATTTTGAAGGGACAAAATCACGTGTCTACATCATGCCCCCTTTGAATGTAAATACCGAGTGTTTTCATACAAAGAAGTAGACACGAGACTGAATTTTGTCCCGGTCACTATTTAAAGGAAGAAATAAAAGGAAGAAATAAGGGCAATCGAGTCTTGACTTAGGACACCCTACCTACCCAATTTATGAGGGAATCAAGTGACAGGTATCTCAAAGGATAGAAAGAAGATGGACTATACCGAGTTGGAGAGTCGAGTGAGGTTCCATCGAGGTTCCGGTCTGCGGCTTTACCATTACATCAAAAATGAAAATTACAAGTTAACATATAAATGAAATTACAAAATCCTCTAAATGCAGCTTTCCTTGACTCTTGGCTTGAATTTTATCATCTTATTCTTCAGGCGGGCTCCTTACTTGCAATTTATTTTGACTTGTTGCTTGGATTTCAATTGCTTCACTTTGTTGAATGACTTTCATTTATTCGCCCTGCTCTTTAGGCGGGCTTCTGACTTGCCATTTTTGTCTTTCAATTTCATCACCCTGTTCTTCAGGTGGTTACTGGCTTGCATTTTCTTCAATTTCCCATTTCGTCATCCTGTTCTTCAGGCGGGCTCCTAACTTACAATTTTCTCTCTATGTTCTTCAGGCGGGCTCCTGAAACTAGAATCAAAAGTAGAACGACAATTATCCCCAAAAAAGATTATAATAAAGAAGGATTTCATAATTTTTTTAAAGTAATGTCCCATTCTTCTAAGAGGGTCCTAAATAGAAAGTAAATTCCCATTTTTCAGGAGGGTCCTGAGCAGAAAGTAAAGTCCCCTTTTTTAGGAGGGTCCTGAGTAGAAAGTAAAGTCCCATTTTTTAGGAGGGTCCTGAACATAAATTAAAATCCCATTTTTCAGGAGGGTCCTGAACATAAAGTAAAATCCCATTCTTCAGGAGGGTCCTGAACATAAAGTAAAATCTCATTTTTTAGGAGAGTCCTGAGTAGAAAGTAAAGTCCCATTTTTCAGGAGGGTCCTGAACAGAAAATAAAGTCTTATTTTTTAGGAGGGTCCTGAGCAGAAAGTAAAGTCCTATTTTTCAGGAGGGTCCTGAACAGAAATTAAAGTCCCATTTTCAGGAGGGTCCTGAACAGAAAGTAAAATCCTATTTTACAGGAGGGTCCTAAGCAGAAAGTAAAGTCCCATTTTTCAGGAGGGTCCTGAGCAGAAAGTTAAATCCCATTTTTCAGGAGGGTCCTGAACATATAGTAAAATCCTATTTTTCAGGAGGGTCCTGAACATAAAGTAAAATTTCATTTTTCAGGAAGGTCCTGAACGTAAAGTAAAATCCCCAGGATATGCTTTCCCAATGATAGCTAAACCTACTGAACAGAAACTTTGCCCCTGTTTCATAAAAGAAAAATTTGTCAGTTAAAAATTCAGTAGTGGTTTGCAGCACTTGGCTCTCCAGACATCTGCTGCAACACTCACTCCTTTCATCTTTGTTTCAGTTTGTTGACACTTGCCCCGGTCTTGTTGCATCATTAACCTAGACTAGATCAGGGGAAATGACTTTGACTCAAACATCGATCTTCTATTTTACCATGCCTTTGAGATGCACCTTTTGACATTTGATACTCCCATGCATCAAATAACTTGTCGGTTGATATACTACCTTGCCTTTCTCTGAGTTATGATCATGTTTCTTTCATGCGCTGGTCTTGGCTTTTCCTCATACAATTGGGAAGACTAATAGCAAGTTTTGAAATTCCTTCTCGCTTGTTTTGACACGAAATAGACTCCGAAATGTAAAGAAACAATGGTTACTTTTATTTTGATAAAAGACATAAAAGGACAAAAATATGAATGTGTAAATGAAAGAAAAAGGGCAATGTCCCTCTTTTAACAAAGAAGAAAACTTATCTGAATATGGCAACCAACTCCAATGACTATGACATGCATTTTGGATTGAGCTGCCTGATCTTCCTATCCAAACTTCTCATTCACTGTTAAGTTCATGCCTTTGCCTCTAACTTACTTCTTCAAGTCTATTGAACTCGTACAACTCCTTCAATTGATGTCATCTTTAAATATTTCCATCAACAAACCTCTTTCCCTTTTTTATATTTCTCTCAAACTTGTCATCGCCTTACGGTGCACATGAGGATTTTCACCAATAAGACTCTCTCATTTTGATTTCTCTCAACTCACCATCGCCTTATGGTGCCCACGAGGGTTTTCACCAATAAGACTCTCTCATTTTTATTTCTTTCCGAATTTCTTATGCGGAGGAAGACAAGTAGTACCCCAAAATGCATCATCATATCCATTGCATGCTTAGCCTTACCACTATCAAAGGTTGGTATGAAGGTCTTTCTTTGGTTGTAACTTGGCTTTTGGATAAGGTTAGAAAGAAATGGATAACATGATGCTCAAATGACGCTTGAAGTGGGGGTGGGACTTACAACTTTCAGAATCGACTCAAACAACACATTAACTCATGCCCTAGTTTTTTGTTGACTAGGTGACTCTAAAATAAATTCTTTGGTTGGAATGAGCCCAAATAGGACAGCCTATGTATCTCACTCTCAAGAGAGGAGAATCAGGTCGCACATAGTTCTATCAGCTTGTTATTATTTTTATTTATTTTTTCTCTTTCTTTTTTTTCATACGTACTTTTTCTTCTTTTTTTTTCTTGACACTTTATTATTATAATTATTATTTTACTCTGTTTTGATTGCAAAAGAGGGGTATGAAAAACAAATAAAACTAAGCTCAAATGGGATAAACAAAGGATGACACAATATTTGGATATCAGAATGAAATGCCTTCATCATATCAATTCTCCAGAATACAAGTACTAAGCATGCAATTGAACAAACAAAGGAATAAAATATCACACATAATATCTTTTGACTACATCTGCATTGATAGCCATTTCTACCATTTTGCCTTTAATATTTGTCAAATATAAGGCCCCATTGGGCAACACTTCCTTCACAATGAAGGGACCTTGCTAATTTGGGGAGAAATTGCCTTTTGCTTCAACCTAATGAGGAAAAATACATTTCAATACCAACGACCAAATTCAAAATTCCTGGAAGGTACCTTTTTGTTATACGCTCGAGTCATTCTCTTCTGATACAATCGGCCATGACATACCAACATCAGTCTTTGTTCATCAATCAAACTCAACTGTTCCAATCAGGTTTTGACCCACTCATGATCATCAATCTCTGATTCCAGAATGACTCGAAGAGAGGGAATTTCAACTTCAGTGGGAATGAATTCTTTTGTCGCGTAACCCAATAAATATGGAGTTGCCCCTGTTGAAGTGCGAACAATAGTGTGATAACCTAGCAATACAAATGGTAACTTCTCATTTCATTGTCCAGACCCTTGCACCATTTCCGCAGTATCTTCGTGATATTTTTATTGGAAGATTCCACCACGCCATTTGCCTTCGAACGATATGGAGTGAAATTTTGATGTACGATCTTAAACTGTTGGCACACTTCTTGCATCAAATGACTATTGAAATCGACAGTATTGTCTATAATAATCATCTTTGGAATTCCAAACCTACAAATGATGTTGTCATGAATGAAATCTACCACCACCTTCTTTGTCACTGACTTGAAAGTTACTATTTTTACCCACTTTGTGAAATAATCAATGGCCACAAAAATAAATCTATACCCATTCAACGCTTTCGGCTCAATCGGTCCAATCACATCTATTACCCAAGCTACAAATGGCCATGGAGCCAACATTGCGTGCAACTCAGCAGGAGCTAAATGTATCAGATCACCGTGTACTTGACATTGATGAAACTTTCAAATAAATCGAATAGAATCTCTCTCCATAGTAAGCCAGTAATAACCTGCTCCAAGAATCTTCTTAGACAAGACATAATAGTTCATATGCGGCCCGCATACTCTAGAATGTATTTGAACCATGATCACCAAGGCTTCCATTACATCTACACACCTCAAAAGTCCCAGATCTAGGGTTCTCTTGTATAATATTCCCCCACTTAAGAAAAATCCACCAACCAAACATCTAATAGTCCTCTTTTGATCAATGGTGGAATATGTTGGGTATTCTCTTGACTGGATATATTTCTTGATGATAAAGAACCAAGGTTAACCATCGAGCTCTTCATCAACCGCATTACAATAGGCATATTTATTATGACTCTGTACATGTACTGAGTCGATGTAGACTTTATCAAGATGTTGAAGCATTGAAGACAGAATGGCTAAAGCATTGGCAATCTCATTGTGAATTCTTGGGATATGCCCAAACTTTATTGACACAAACCGTTGACATAGCTCTTGCAAGCATTGTCGATATGGTATGATCTTTAAATCTCGCGTCTCCCAATCGCCCTGAATCTTATGGATGAGCAAATCTGAATCCCCCAACACTAATAGTTCCTGGACTCCCATATCAACAGCTAACCTCAAACCAAGAATACACGCTTCATATTCCGCCATGTTATTGGTATAATAAAACCAAAGTTGTACTGTTATCGGAAAATGTTACCCCAATTTTGAGATAAGAATTGTACCTATTCTGAATCCTTTCATGTTAACAGCTCTATCAAAGAATAACTTCTAACCTAGATTGGCATCTATAGTGACTTCATCAACACACAACACCTCTTCATCAGGAAAATATGTCTTTAATGGCTCATACTCTTCATCAATAGGATTCTCAGCAAGATGATCTGCCAAGGCTTAAGCTTTCATGGCAGTTTGAGTTACATATACAATGTCGAACTCGGTCAGCAATATTTGCCACTATGCCAATCGACCAATCGGCATAGTCTTTTAAAAGATATACTTCAAAGAATCTATGCGGGAGATGAGGTAAGTAGTGTAGGATGAAAGATAATGCTCCACCTTCTGCGCTACCCAAGTTAGGGCACAACACATACTTTCAAGAAGAGTGTACATGGCCTCATATGCAGTGAACTTCTTACTGAGATAATAAATAGCCTGCTCCTTTCTACCTGTGACATTATATTGACCCACCACATATCTGAATGAATTGTCCATAACTGATAAGTACAAAATCAAAGTCCTACCAAGCTCAGGTGGCACCAACACCAATGGATTTGAGAGATATCTTTTGATTTTATCAAACGCTTCCTGACATTCTTCAGTCCACTCAATAACAGTACTTTTCTTCAGCAACTTGAAAATGGGCTCACAAGTAGTTGTGAATTGAGCAATGAACCTACTGATGTAATTTTGCCTGCCAAGCAAACTCATCACCTTTATTTTGTTATTGGGCGGCGGCAGATCCTAGATGGCTTTGATCTTCGAAGGGTCCAATTCAATACCCTGATGGCTGACGACAAACCCCAATAGCTTTTTGGATGGGACTCAAAATACACATTTTGCCGAGTTGAGCTTGAGATTATACCTGTGAAGCCTTTCAAAGAACTTTCTTAGATCCTTAACATGGTCAGCCTGACTCTTTGATTTAATAATCACATCATCTACATAGATTTCAATCTCCTTATGCATCATATCATGAAACATGGTAGTCATGGCTCTCATGTATGTTGATCCAGCATTCTTCAAACCAAACGGCATCACTCGATAATAATAAGTCCCCCATGGTGTGATAAAAGATGTGTTTTCTGCATCATCATCATCCATAATGATCTGGGGGTATCCGGCACAACATTCCACAAAAGAGGCAACCTCATATTTAGCGCAATTGTCCAGCAAAATATGGATGTTGGGAAGCAGAAAATCATCCTTCGAACTTACTCTGTTCAAATCACGGTAATCAACACATACTCAAATTTTGTCATCTTTCTTCAGTACAGGAACAACATTGGATAACCACGTAGGATAAAAAGCCACTCGAGTGACTTTGGCTTCAAGTTGTTTTATGATTTCCTCTTTGATTTTGATACTTACATCGGTTTTAAAATTCCTCAACTTCTGTTTCACAGGGGGAATACAGAATCAGTTGGCAATTTATGAGCCACTAATTCGGTGCTTAGACTAGGCATATCATCATAACACCATGCAAAAACATCCTTATAATCAATTAATGCTTGAATTATTCCATCTTTTAGCCGTGGCAAATCATGTACACTGATTTTAGTTTCTCTAACATCTTCTTGATTCCCTAGATTAATTGGCTCAACTTCATTCAAATTTAGATTCAGCTTGTCTTCCAACCGTTCCAACTCTTTGCTTATTTTTTCTAGTGCCTCTTCATCATCATATTCCACCTCTTGCTTCATTATATCTTGATTAGTTTGGATTTTAAGATCAGTCTAAAAATTCCGCACGCATGTTATGTCATTAGAATCAACATAAAGAGAACTGTATAAACAAAATGACAAAAAATATATATATTAGACACCAAATAAGGGGACATTGCATTTTATTAAAAGGGAAAGATGGAAGGGTTTAAACACAAACGACAACAGAAATAAGAAAGCTAAATTCCAAATTACAACCCTGGAATAACTCTAATAAACAGAAAAAAAAAACAAAACAAACTACCAAAACTCCCTCCTGACGAGGAGAGGAGTGACTTCTCAATTGGTGAGACAAACAGCTGGACCTGTGAACTGCACACCTACCTTACTGGTACCTTCTCCTGCTACAACCATGTCAACTTCAATCAACAGGTTCTGGAAGTCATCAATCAATTCATCTTTAAATTCCACAGGCTTTGTGATATCACTCTTGATAAATGATTCACTGAGTAGCGGTGTTGGGCGAGGGAGTGACCATGTTTTCTTTTTCTTTCCCTTGTCTCTCTTTAGATCTTCAGCTTTAGGTTCGAAACCCAAACCAAAAGTGCCCATGTTCTCACTCGGGCATATGGGACTAACTATACCATCCAGGGACACTCCTAATACCTTTCCTAGCATAAATCCATACTTCAATAGCTCATTCACCATCATGATAGAAGTGGAAGAAAATCATGGTCCCGGTATAACCTACCCCTCAAGAATACGATCCACCGATACTGTATCAAACGACTGATAGATAAATGTCTCCTCTACAGTATTTGCTTCAATAAGAGGCATGGGAGAATCTTTGTGGGCAAACAAATCCCCTTCACCATGAATAACCACTTCTTACCTGTTATGCTCAAACTTGATTATCTGGTGTAATGTAGATGCAACAGCCCCAGCTTTGTGAACCCATGGTCTTCCCAACAACAAATTGTATGAGGAGTCAATATTCAGCACTTGGAACTCTATGGAGAATTCAACAGGCCCTATAAGCAACATTAGTTCTATTTCACCAATGGAGTCTGTTTTGGGCCCATCGAAAGCCCTGACACATACATTATTCGTCCTGATCCTCTCGACACCGATGTTTAACTTTTATAGGATAGATATAGGGAAAATATTTACGCTGGAACCTCTATCAATCATGACATGGGTGAAGTAGAAATCTTCACACTTCACGGTAATGTAAATACCCCGGTTATGCCTCGTACCTTCAACTGGCAATTCATCATCAGAGAAGTTGATTCGATTTACTTTAAAGATCTTTCCGACCATTTTCTCAAGATGATTTACAGTGATCTCCCTAGGAACATATGCTTCATTTAATACCTTTAGTAGAATATCACGATGTTCCTTGGAATGCAGCAACAAAGATTAGAGGGAAATTTGAGCAGGTGTTTTCTTCAGCTGATCTATTATAGCGTACTCCGATAGTTTTATCTTTCTCAAAAACTCTTTGGCTTCTTCTTTAGTGACAGGATTCTTGAGAGATGAAGGCCCACTCACCCTTGCCTTGGGCTTCCCCAAATCTTCAAGAACGAAGCATCTTCCTGATCGAGTCAGACCCCCTACCTCATCTACTTCTTCCTCAACTTCCTTCCTTGATAAGTCATCACAGTCCGCTTATAGTTCCAGGAAATCTTTTTTATATCGATGATCGAAAGCTGGGTTACCGGAATAGGATTACCCGGAGCTCCTACCACCACTAACTTAGGTTTACCCTGACTTAGACCAACAACTATTTCGGCTCCTTTCACTGTGATCATAGGTTTCTTTATGCTTTCTTGGACTTTATCTTCTCCCATTTCTTCCTGGATAAATGATATTGATTTTAATAAATCCACCACATATACCAATTTAACTTCATTGTTCTATATTCTTGCAATAGGCTTATGACATATTGACAACTCTTTGCCATCATATATCAATTCCAATATATTGATTTCAGCATGGGTTGGTAGCAGATTCTGGTTAATGTTCGGAACCTCCGATGCCTAGACCAGAATCTAATTTGCGTCGATTAAATCCTGGATGGCTCTCTTCAAATGGCAACATTTCTCAATATCATGCCCTAGCATGTCAAAACAATACGCACACCTTAAAGAATAATCCAGATTTCTTGGGGGTGAATTCGCAAGCCTTCCTTAGATTGGGCTCAAGACCTTTATCTTTCTTAACCTATCAAAAAATCCATCATATGACTCCCCAAGAGATGTGAACTGATTTTTGGCTGCCTTCTCTTTTTTATACTCGATCCTAGGTTAGAAATCGGGTCTGGAGGGGTTTTGGTAATTTGGTAGGGCTGATGGACGATTTTTTGGACCTTGCACGCGCCATTGTGGGTAAGAAGAGGTTTAAGCATATGATTGTTTGCTATGTACTGGGTACGGAGGTGGTGGAATGGAATATAGTGGGTTTCGCACAGGGTAGTAATGGTGGGGAGGAATATATGGATCTTGGGCGTAGACTTAGGCTAGGTATTAGGAAAAAGTAGAGGTGGTATTTTGGGATAGGAATGAGTTCCAGCTACAATAGTCGCCACGTCCTCTTTCTTCTTCTTACCTCTGGATGCTCCAGAGCCACCTTGAATCTCTTGGGTGGTGGATTTTAATGCAAAAAAACTCATTATACGGTCGGTCTTGATTTTGTCCTCTATTATCTCTCCCATTTTAAGGACTTCAATAAAAGACTTTCCCATTACTGAAAGTAAATGTTGAAAATAGGTCTCATTTTGTGCTTGAGTGAATACCTCTACCAGCTTACTCTCCTTCATTGGAGGCTTTACCTTGGCAGGCTATTCACGTTATCTTATTGCGTATTCCCAAAAGCCTTCAGTACTTTTCTTCTTCATGTTGACCAGGGATTTCTCATCAGGAACCAGATCAACGTTATATTGAAAATATTGCACAAACTCATTAGCAAGGACATCCCTGTTGTTCCAATTGTCAATATCTTGATCCACGAACCATTCTAAAGCCAGACCAAAAAGACTCTCGCTAAAGAAAGCCATGAGCAAGTCTTCTCTTCCCCCTGCAGTCCTCAATTAGTTGCAGTAGCATCTCAAATGAGCCACGAGATCACCGTGCCCCACGTACTTCTCAAATTTGGGTATTTTAAAACCAAAAGGAAGGTTAATGTCTGGGAACATGCAAAGATCTCTATAGGAAACTCTTATAACCCCCGATTCCTTGCAAATTCCTCATGGCCTGTTCCAAACTTTTCAATTTCCGCTCTATGACTTCTTGTTACTTTATTTAAACAGGCTTCTCCATATCAAATAAAAATACAGGTAGCTGAGTGTACCCATATGGTTCATTCATCTTCAAAGTAGGTTCCGAAGCATAATACTGATTATCTGAAACCTTCAATACTGGCTCACTAGTAGACCAAGGGAGTACCATTGTCGAACGCAAAGTATAGGTGGAAGCTTTAGGTGATGGTGGAGCCACAAACACAGGTGCTGCCGGTGGCGCCAGCTGAGTCGCGGGCCTTGGTTGAGGAGATGCCAGGGGCACACTAGAAGTAATAGGGTAATATTTCCATAGAGTGAATCCTGGTGTGTGCCACGGTGACTCAATGAGAACAGAGAATTACTCCTGAGAGAGCGGTGGGCAATTGGGGATATTCCCAAGATCTTCAGGGAGTGGGGGAGGAGGCATGCCACTAGCCCATGCTCGGTGCAGATCTAGCAATTGTTGTCTAAGTCTCAATACCTCATCATTCCATTCTAAACTTTCTTCCCTGGGATCCTGATCTAGGTCAATGAGTGAACTTTCAATCTCCCTACTAGCCATGGAAAGCTTCGCTTTTGATCTAGTGAAGTATGGATGACTAGCCAGAATGCTACAAACCAACCACTTATTTGAAAGAACATGCTCATCAAAGACAAAACCCGTTAGGATTTAGGCCAGGCAACAAGCATAGAAATCACATTGTATACATCCTAGGTTCATGTACATTTCTACCAGACTTAGAGGGCGATGGGGACATTTTAACATCATCCCGATCTTTCTCCTACACCCATTTGCTTCTTTACTCCAATCACACCTCTCTTTTTTTTCTTCTTTCTCTTTTCTTTTCTTTTTTTTTTCCATCACTTCTCTCATCTTTCGCATCAGTCCTCTTTTTTATCCTTCTTTTCCTTCTCTCATTATTCTTTCTTTCTTTTCCTCTCTCCTTGTCTCCTCTTTTTTTATCATTCTTTATGGCTTTGGTTTTTCCTTAAAAATAAAATAAAAATAATGAAAAGCCATGAAACAAAATGATTCGATCGAACCCAAAAGTAGGTTGTCTACGTATCATTTTGTACATGAATCAGATCTTGGGTAGTTCGGGAAGCACATGCACAAAGTTGAAGATTTTTTTTTCATTTTTTCATTTTTTTTTGAAAAACAAACAAAAGAAAGAATAATGCAACAATACTACATTTCACAAAAGAGACGACTCAAACATAGTTAAAATTTAAGACAGCCTTACAACTAATCAACGAGGACTAAACATCACTCTAAGCCTACAAGACAACATGTGTAACATTCCTTATAAAGACCCAAACATTAAAACAAACCTGACACCGACTTAAAGAAGACACAACACTACAATGGCAGAGAAGTAAAGGACTCAAACTAAATAAAAGATAAGAAATGCTCTTTCAAACTGGTGCTCTGTGTGATGACCTTGTCTGACATGGACCTGTCTGTGAAGTTCTCGCTTTTCCACTCAGACTTTGCAACATATCCTACAATAACACTTTGACACTCAGGAGTAGGCTTCTCGCACGTATCTCCACCTCTTGGAGACTATACCCAAAAAGGTTTTTCTGACACCCTTCTACAGTTATGATCAAATCTGACAGATGAACTCTCAAAAGCTCCACTTTGGCACCAGGATCTTCCTGCTCATCATCCTCAACCACAATTGCTTCCCGTATTCGCCCTCTAAGTTGAGCTGGTAATGGTTTACTAATGCCTCGGGGTATAGATTGTATCCAGATTTCATATTTTTTAGTGCACCTTGGATTATCAAAACCTTCCACAGGGGTATCGACACCTAGACTCATCGTGTTATTCCAGCATTGCTCATATTTGCATTCCCCCAAGGCTTGGTTTTTAAAGTACTCTACATCCTTTAGAAGGTCCATTATTGGTGGGGCGTCTTGCACCCTACCTAATTGACGCATCACCCTTCTTGGACTATAAGGCTAGTGCAGTTAAGTCCTATTAAAACTAGAAAGAGTTGCATTTGAGATCCAATCAAGATTCTCTAAGAACGAAACCACATATAGGTCCAAAGAATGTTTTCCAGAGTTTTTGATTCGAGAAATTCAATGCAGGAATTAACTCTCACAAGGAAAGAAAATTTATCAAAATGCATTCTCTCTTACATGGCTTGCACTCGATCATCCAGACAACGGTCAATCACATCTGCTTTAATCAAAGAAGGCATATGCAAATGCTTCATCATCCACAACTGCAATATCAGACTACTCCCCTCAAAAAATCGTACCCCTCCTTTTACTTCTGTTAAAGCCTTATATATTTCTATTAAGATCATTGGTACAATGGTAACCTTATCTTTTATCTTGAATAAAGCTATCACCACTGATTGTAGACGAGTATTGATACACCTCTCATCGAACGGGAACACTAAGATGCCCAACAAAGCTAGACAGAAAACCTCAAGACGACGTTGTTCCCAGATTTTTTTGATAGTACAGAATTCATCCCAAAAGTAGTCGAATCCTTATAAGGACCCAAATCTAGAAAACAAATAGTCAAAGAAAATTCAAAATTGTTTGAGACATCTCAGTTGCTTGTTGTCTTTCAATCCACAGAGTCGAAGAAATCTTTTACGAGTATGGTTGCGGGCTAAAATCATCGGTTGACCCATATAAGACAATTGAAACAAATGAGATATTTCTGCCAGGGTGGGAGTCAACTCACAACTTTCGAACCTACACACCAAATTGTTTGGATACTAAAAAGTTAACACAGCTTCTATTATATCCGGATGGGGCATGAGATCCAGGAGTGCTGCAAGATTGCCTAACACTTTCCTCACTTAGTGCTTTTCAGAGTAGTTGAATGTGCCCCACCACTTGATCAGCTTTTTGGGTACCTTGACGACCATAAGGACCCTAGACTTTGTGGACAAAACCATCCTGTAATAACAGATAAGATACTATCTCAAAAAATTGAGAAGAGCAAATGATTCCCAACCCTTGGGACTTTGACATGGACATATGTCGAGGGGACGAACCACTTCATGACTCCAATTCGCCGAACAGTAACACTGAATAAAATCAGCCTATTTGGCTAAGACCCACTAACAACACTAAATTACAAAGAGAAAAAACTAAGCTCAGACTAAGATAATGGCCAAAAATAAAGATTACCGGACCCACCGAGGGTTGCCTACACATCCCGCCCCAAAGGATGAAAATCGGGTATGCGTAGTTCGTTCAGATTGGACAATTAAGGATTAAGGAACCAACTGAACCCTGACATTGAGAGACGCAACTACAAACAAAAGATGAAAACAAAAAAAGTCTTTTTGAGTTTTCAGTTTGATACTTCACATAAAACTGACACCAACAAGTAGGAAATGAATTTTTTTTTGGTATTTTTGTTATATGAAATGGACAAAACTTTTGGCATCTTTTTTTTTTTTGAATTTTTCTTTTATAAAAAGATCCTAAAAGTTTTTTGTTTTTTTTTGGAATTTTTGAATTATGAATGCATGCTAAAGGAGATAAAGGAAAAATCTTTTTGAGGTTTTTTTTTTTTGAGTAAATGCGTGAAAAAGGTTTGAAAATCTTTTTGAATTTTTGGATTGTGAAAAATTAAAAGCCATAAAGTACTCTAAAAATAAACTACGAAGATCATTTCTTTTTTTTTTTGTTTTTTTTGCCGACTCATTCTCCTTTTTCTCTCTCTCTCTTTTTTTTCAATTTTTATTGTGTACATACTTTACTTCAAGCACATGTTTTCCCCAAATCAGTTCGTCAAATGAGCACGTTACCCTCAGAGATGCAACATTTAGCGCACATGGATTCTTTAAAGGTGAGTCTCCTACAAAGGACCATGTGGGTCCCGCTAGGTCTCAATATGATGCACATAAGAATGACCTAAAGACTGACCTACGTCGTGGTTTACTAACAAGGCCATTCGGGGGAGCACATGGTAGATAGTGGCTGCTTTGCTTTTCACCTACTCCATACATCCAATGGCTCCCCCCTAAAATAAGGGTGACTCAACTATAATTCGTGCGCACGACGTGCACTCTGGGACTTGTTGCTGAAAGAATTGACACAGGTTATGCAAATGATGCCAGATATAAAGCGGTAATACATAAAGAAGAACTATAAACAAAGAGCATAGAAACACACAACAATGATAACAATAACACAAATAATAATCACAAACAATGTTCATACACTCATAATGCCAAACAAAGCCGATATGACTCTAAAAAAAGCTTGAAATTCTGAAAGATCCCCAGCGAAGTCGTCAGAGCTGTCACACCCCTTTTTAACTCCAAAAAGATTCGTTTTATGTTCGAAAGAGTTTTTAATTATTAAGTGACAAAAATGAAGATTTGTTTCAAAAAAAGATTATTTACATTTAAACTCAGAGTCGCCACTTGGCATGAAGCGGTGTGCCAAGTCACCTTTGAAAAATCTTTTTCAAAACGATTTGACTCTTGAAATTGATTTGCGAATAGAGATTCCAGTTAAGAAATTCTGTTGACTGAGGGGAAGGTGTTAGGCACCTCTCGATCCCGTGGTTCGACCACAGTCGCTTGGAAAAGTGAATCAACTAATTTGACACTACGATGTACAAACCACATAAAAACACGCAAAATAATCAAACAACCAAACACAGCAAAAAGAATCAAAAAATATAGTGTTCAGTCCGAGTTATATAGTCCCGAAATACAAAAATACAAAAATGTAAATCCTATTCTAAACTAATCCTAGACTAAGATCCAATACCTCACCCGATGCTTCGGGCCTTCATCACGAACGTCCTCCAAGTACTAAATACTTCAGGGCATTCCCCAGATAAAATAATACAAGCAACTCAGGGCATTCCCCGGCCAAATGAGTACGATTGAATTCAATGCGATAAAATAAAACCATTCCAACACATATTTTGAACATGCCATCAATCCACCAATTCTAAATTTGCCTACCTGAACCTACTATGTGCCTACCCGCTCGACGACATATCACGTACAACATCAACAATGAATCAAAATACCATAATACTCACTTTTATCAATTTTTCGATTCCCGTCCCAACTTTATTTTTATCGATCATGTCATCAAAAATTATCTCAATTCGTTTCACATATCACTGAAATTACGTCATCAAGCACATAACCATAACATTATGATATCCACAAAATCCAACAATCATGATTATACCACACATATTCGCAACCAATTCAACAAATTGAGATAACAAAAAATGAGCGAGGTAAAGAAAGTAGACCTTTCGATAATTGATTTCTGTTGATAATAAGAAAACCCGGACTTGGAATTTCGAAAAGAGAACCTCCATAGCGACAAAATCTACCTCCAAACTGGGGATCAAAATTTGAAACCCAAAAATTGATCGCGATGAATAAATCGAGATGATCGAGATTCAAATTCTCAAATCAGTAGCCAAGACAGATGAACGATGAGACCACAACCAAATAAAAATAGAACGAACCAGCCCATGTGTTAAAATACCACGATAATTGGTCCAAAATAGCACTGATTTCAATTAAAAAAAATATCTCTACTGGTTCATATTTTCAACGAATCTTAGAGTTTTTCAACCAATTCTACTTAGAAATCAAAGGAAAATGAGAAGATTTTGTAGATCCTGGGACTGGACCGAGAATAAATGGTGAATTGAAAACCAATTCTGGAGAGACTTCACTGGAAATCCAAAAAAAGGTGACCAATCTATCAAATCCTTCCCATTTTCGATTTCTACTCTTTCTATTTTAAATCTTCCTTTCTCTCTCACTCGATTTTCTGTGTATAGTGTGTAATTTTTGGGGAATATGTGTGTGTGGTGTGTGCGATTTTTGTTGTAGAAGATAGAGTGAAGTGCCTGTGTTCTTCATGAAGAAGAAAACCAAAGATGGTCTCTTTTTCTTTTTTGTTTTGGAGGTGTGTGATATGTGAGCTGTGATGATAAGATGAAAAATGGGTCCTCCCTCATTTCCTAGAAGTTTCCTCTATAAGTATATTTCTTTGTGGCCAAGAAATAAAGAGGGGTCACGTGGGGTAGGGTTAAGGGTAGGGGTATGGGGTGGTTAGGTGAGAGGTGAGATATTGTTTTTTAATTGGAGGGGTTGTTAGGGTGGTAAAAATAAGATAAAATTTGTTATGATTTGTTATTTGGATAAAAACAAAAAATAAATAAAATAAATAAAGTGATGAGGTGGTTATTTATTTTATTTTTCTTGTGAAAAAATTACCACGTTGATAGGATACGTGGTAAGACGGGGTAAATGATAAAAAAATAATTTCAAAGGGACAATATCACCTGTCTACATACACACTTAATTTCAAATCAATAGTCTTAATTTCTTTCTTGTACTATTCAAGCCTACTGATTTACTTTGGTACAATTATCCCCATTAATACATAATCTATTCAATATGGATGATATTATCCCAACTCTACTACTGCCAAACTCCTAGGTTCATGTTTCTAACTCTAGGTCTATGCTATCATAGGATTCTGAGAAGGGATCAGGTAGAATATCTAAATTCGGGTTCAAGAATGAGTTCTTATGTTCATGAATGAAATCCGTATAACTTTGGAACATAATGGAATTGAGGGATACTATCTGAGCATGTGGTAAATCCCATAACCGTCTGTAGGGACTGTCTGAGAAAGCCTTATCTTTAGAACTCGTGCTTAACTACTTCTGTTACCTTAAAAGTAAGGTGGAGTTGACATGAGTGGAGCATGATGAGAATCTATATGAGTTTCTTAGGAAACCTTTATATAGCACGATTTGAAACATGAAAGAAGGGAAAATATTCCTAAAACATCTCATAGTCTCCTGCACATAAATGTGGTGCACAACACACCTATGTACAAGACTCTACTAGATGCGGCTTTCAGACTTTCTACGATTCTATTGAACCTTAGGCTCTAATAGCAAGTTTGTAACGTTCCAATTTTTTGAACCGGAATGTTACACGGTGCTCATGACCCCGAAGGACCACAAGCTAACCCATGACTGATATTTGTACCTGTATATTGCATAAAATACTGGAAAATGCAGAAACATGAACTGAAAGACCTTAAGGTTCAAACTGGATAAACATCTGAATAATAATAATGTCTGAATAAGGTGGTATCACAATACCAAAACAAAACTAAAAATACTAAAGTCTAAACCAAGTCTGATATCTAGTCTGAAAGCATCTACTATATGAGTAATCTAAATAAGAAGCTGATGGGACATGTCCCCAACCAACTCCATCTAATAAATTGACTAATGGGATAATAAAGAAATAATCATGTCCTCAAAGGATAAGGACTCACTTCTAACTCTGACTACTGAAATTTGTAATGCTACTGCTGCTTTGGAACTCGTGTCTCTGAACCTATGGTGTAACATCAGAGAAATAACCATAGCACAAATGCATTAGTACAACTGAATGTACTAAGTATATGAGTGAGGTAGGCGAAATGCAAAGGGTTTATATGCATGAACAATGCCGACAGATATGAACGTGAGAATACATACATCCATAATAACTATAACTGAACTCGTGGTGATACTGACTACTGAGTCTTAATACTAAAAATATGAGTTTACTGATACTGAGGTACTGAATAGATGAACAACTATTTCTGACAGTTTGAATTATGAAGAACTGGTCGGATTGACTATGTCTAACAGTCCTAAAACTAAATACTAATAACGTGAGTTATGATGACTGATATAACTAATATAACTGTGAGGATCAGCCTAACCAATGTAGCTGATACTAAGCGAGTGTATCTGACAGTCTAAGTTCTGATGGAACTATCTGAGTTTTATTCTATATAGAGTAACTAAATCTGAGATCAGTCCTATTTAGCGGGTGATCTTTGAGTATATTCTTAATAAAGATGAATTGACTTATTCTAAGATCAATCCTACCTAGCGGGTGATCTCTAAATCTGATGATATTGATACTAATTGACCATAGTCGAGATCAGTCCTATCTAGTGGATGATCCTGAAGTCTATTTATAATGATAAGGATTAACCATATCTAACAGTCCTGAATCTATATTACTGAGCTAAATTGACTGTATCAGACAGTACTGATTATGTAACTAAAACTGTGGGATGTGTCACCTAACTGACATGCCCCATGCTAAACTAACTAGGGTTTTGATATGACTGATAAAATGAGTGACTGTGTATGATAGTCCTGAGTTTGATAGAACTATCTGAGCTCCTTACTGTAACTGGGTTGACTGTATCTGACAGTCCTAAAAATCTGAAGAACTATCTGAGTTCCTTTACTAAGACTGATACTAAAACTATGGGAGGTAGTTATTTAACCGACATACCCCATATATGCTAATATTGCTAAACTGGGGTCCAATCTCTACCCTAACTGGAAGGGTGTCAATACTGCGCCACTGATAAAGACAGGCTGTGAGAACCCTCTACTGGCAGGTACTCAAAATGAAAATGGTGGGAACCCTCTACTGGCAGGTTATACTATCTCATCTATCCTCAACTAGCAGGTATGATGTCTCAACCTACGCTGGCTACGTAGTTTTAGAATGCAAGGTTTGCTTCTAGGAATCACACCTTCTACTGGCAGGTGAGTTCCCATCCTTGGGTTCACTCGGTGCTAACTTCTAATCCCAACTGAAGAGACCAAACATGATTTACTGACTGTACATAGACTGAGTTTACTGAATTCTGTTGACTGACGGAATACTATTGATATCTGATAATTGACTGAGATCATGAGGTTTCCTGAGTTACATGACTAACTGAAGTCTATGGAACATGGCCTGATTAAGGATATCGTGAAACATGACATGGCTCTAGGCACGCAACTATATTTTTTGGGTACAAGTATCCCCAGGACTAGATGGATCTAGCGGGTGATCTTTGAGTATATTGTTAATAAAGATGAATTGACTTATTCTAAGATCAGTCCTACCTAGAGGGTGATCTCTAAATCTGATGATACTAATATTGATTGACCATAGTCGAGATCAGTCCTATCTAGTGGATGATCCTAAAGTCTATTTATAATGATAAGGTTTGACCGTATCTAACAGTCCTAAATCTATATTACTGAGCTAAACTGATTATATCTGACAGTCCTGATTTTGTAACTAAAACTGTAGGATGTATTCACGTAACTGACATGCCCCATGCTAAACTAACTGGGGTTCTAATATGACTGATATCATGAGTGACTGTATCTGACAGTCTTGAGTCTGATAGAACTATCTGAGATCCTTACTGTAACTGAGTTGATTGTATCTGACAGTCCTGAAAATCTGAAAAACTATCTGAGTCTCTTTACTAAGACTGATACTGAAACTGTGGAAGGTAGTTGTTTAACCGACATACCCCATATGTGCCAATATCGCTAAACTGGGGTCCAATTTTTGCCCTGACTGAGAGGGTATCAATACCGCGCCACTGATAAAAATAGGTTGTGAGAACCCGCTACTGGTAGGTACTCCAAAATAAGAACGGTGGGAACCCTCTACTGGCAGGTTAGGCTACCTCATCTACCCTCAACTAGTAGGTATGATGTCTCAACCTACACTAGCTACGTAGTTCTAGAACGCAAGGATTGTTTCTAAGAAACACACCCTCTACTGGCAGGTGAGTTCCCATCCTTGGGTTCACTCGGTGCTAACTTTTACTCGCAACTAAAGAGACTGAACATTATTTACTAACTGTATATGGACTGAGTTTATTGAATTCCATTGACTGACGGAATAGTACTGATATCTGATAACTGACTGAGATCATGAGGTTTCCTGAGTCACATGACTGACTGAAGTCTATGGAACATGGCCTGATTAAGGATATCGTGAAACATGACATGGCTCTAGGAGCACAACTATACTTTTCGGGTATAAGTACCCCCAGGACTTGATGGAAAGAAACTGACACACATGACACTTCTTGATCACAGGAATAACATCCACAATTCATAATACCATAAGTAGGGGATTTCATACTACATATGTTTCTCAACACCATATACATGAAAACGAATGCGTATAACATGTAAATACTTGCATAACTTCAATATCATGAGCATTCCATATCACAACAACAATACACAACAATTCGTATGGAATTCATGTTGAGTCGTAAGGAATAGAGCATGGTCTTGTCATTTAAGTTCTATTTAGCTATAATATATGATTTCTAGTCTCTTAGGTATTTTATCAAACACCTGGCATGCACACCTTGTGGCATAGGAATATTCATCACCTTAATGATTTAAACGACCCAAAATTCATATATTTCAATTTGCATGTCATCCTAGTTTCATAAAATCACATAAAAATTATAATTTGGGAGTTGTATAACAATTAATCACACAAACATAATCAACCCACAACATAACTTCATAATTCATAGTTTAAAAGAGGGTGGATGAAAGAAAACTATGGATGAACACTACGCATACCTTAAAGCTTGATCTTGAAAGAGATCTAATGTTTCTTGAAGGTTCTTGAAGAAATCCTTAGGCTTGCTCTTGATTTTTCTTGACTAGGGTTTAACATCTTTGGGAGAGAATGTTCTTATTCTTGAGGAGAATGAGAAAATAATGGGATAATATCCTTCTTAGGGCTTTAATACCGTGTTTAGAGTGAGAGAAAAGACCAAAATACCCCTAGAAAATTACCTCTCAGTTGCTGAAATTATCAGTTGATGACATGGGCTGATAAGCTGTCAGATCTGTGATAGCCCGTCAGCCCAGGTCGTCACCTGGGAGCTGGAATTTTTGACATTCTGCCTAAGTCTGACAACATTGCTCATAAGTCGTTATAAATGTGATAGGTTATTAGAAATGTCGTCAGAATTGTGATAAGTCGTCAGAAATGTCGTCACTCGATTTTCAGGCTGACATGCTGGAGTAAAATGGGCATAACTTTTTGCTCCGATATCAAATTTAGGAAATATTGGTATATTTTAAAAGCTAATTCAATTATCTATATTTTGGTAGGTTATGATCTCAATACTTCATAGTATAACGAGAGATATGCTCATTTGAAGTTGACTATAGCAATATCCTTCCCAAGAATTCAATCGGTAAGAAATGTTTTAATTCGTCTAATAACTGGGAGTTATTTGAAGACTTAAAATACATCTAACTTGCTCATAAAACTATAAAAGAATCATGATGTACTATGCATGATCTTGAAACATGGTGCTAATATTGGTTTGGATTTTTCGGGGTATTACAAGGGTCATCTATCGCGATAGATGAATGATTAGTTGAAAAAATCAAGTCTTGGACATGGACATATCCTGTTGGAATAGTTGATAGAATTTTATCTAATAGAAGGTTCATCTATTGCATCAGATGAATAATCTGTTGCATTAGATTTTTAATTCGATGGTTTCTCCGTTGAATCATATAGTAAATCTGTTTCGTCAGATGGTTAATCTGTTGCATCAAATTTTTAATCAGATGGTTCCTCTGTTGCATTGATGTTAAATCTGTTGCATCAAATTTTTAATCTGATGGTAAATCTGTTGCATTAGATGGTTAATATATTGTATCAAATTTTTTATCCGATGGTTAATCTGTTGCATCAGATGGTTAATCTGTTGCATTAGAAGGTTAATCTTTTGCAAAAAATAATAGTAGCATGATTTTATTCAATAGAACAACAACAATATCACCATTTTACCAAGAATAAGAACAAATTAACCCAGCAGTGGGCGCAACACCAAAAATACCAACATTGTTGTTTTGTTTGTACAAACACAAACAACAAAAATCAAACTTCACAAAACGTAACAAATAATAAAAAATCATATTTCATTTCGAAAAGAGAAGAGAAGAAATACCAGAAATTAGGGTTTTATTCAGACCGTATTTCAAATTAAAGAAACAAATATTGAAATTGTTCACCAATACTAGAAGAGAAGTTGGCTCAAGTTCCTTTTTTTCTTCAAAACTAAAAAAGCCATATTTTTTACCCGTGAAAGAAGGAAAAGGACGGTGAAGAACTTGAAGCTGTTGTTTCTAGATCTGAATACTGAATGATTAAGATTTTTTTTTTTTTAACATCTGAATATATGTAATTTATTTATTTCTAATAAATATGCAATTCAAATTTTAAAAAGATAATAAAATGTTATATTATATGAAATTTTTTTAGCTAAAGTATTAACTTAAACAATAAACATTATTCGAGTGATAATTAAAATATTTAAAGATATAAATAAATATATTATGTTAAATATAATTATTGAACTATCTAAATTATTTTTTTTAAAAAAGATATATTGATTAAAAATTATTTGATAAGATGTAATCATAAAAAATTAAATTTAACACAAAGTAATCTTCAATTAAACTAACCATACCAAGTAAAATAATTAGTCAGATATATTTTTGACTTAAATGCATAAATATTAAAGTATTTGAATAACTAACTAATAATCATCTAATTTTAACATTTCACTAATGAAAAAAAAAATCAAATAACTAAACTATTGAACTCTCAAGTGCTTCAAATTCGTTCCATTAGCTTGAGTGCAAGTTCCTCACGGATATTATGCATTATCTGAGAATCTTCAACTATCCAGCTAGGCCTATTTGTTTCCTCCAATGTTTCTTGTAGTCCTTCTTCATCAAAGAATACTTGAGGTGCATCAAATTGATTATACAATTCATCATTGATGTGTTCCTTCCTAATAAATTTATTAACTACAAAGCATGCAATAACAATATCTCTATAGATATTGATAGGATATGACGTCATCTTGTCCCATGTAGAAAATCTTGCTTTCAGTACTCCGTAAGAATGTTTGATAACATTTTTAAGTTGTGCATGCGCATGATTAAACTTTTTCTCCTTAGTTATGGCATGCCTACGACAATAATTTCCTAACCAATATCTAATATTACGATACGGTGCTAAAAATCCTCGAGTATTAGAATATGTCGCATCACATAGATAATATTTATCTGACGCTAAAATAAAAAAAATAATTTATCATATTAAAAGGATAAATAATTATTTTAATACTTTAAAGGAAAAAAGGCTCAAATATGTCACTGAACTATCAAAAACGACTCATTTATGTCATCCGTTAAAAGTTGGGCTTATTTATGCCATTACCATTATAAAACTGGTTCATCCATGCCATTACTTTTTAACGACGATTTTCTAAAAAATGGATTTGCCACATGTCCTCTTATTAGAGGTCCATGTCATTTTTAAAAAGAATAATTTTTTTTTTTAGTTTTGATCCATTAAAAATAATCCACCCACACCCAACATATCACCTTAACCTACTTTAATATTACTCTTAATTTTGACCCTAGATTTGAATATATATATATATATATATATATATATATAATCATTTAGTCTTCGAACATGAAATTTACATACTTGAATACAACAACAACAAACCCAGTGTATTCCCACATAGTGGGATCTGGGGAGTAAGATGTACGCAGTCCATACCACTACTTCAGGAGAAAGGTTATTTCCGATAGACCCCCGGCTCAAGACAAAGAATAATAAAACACACTTGAATACTAAATTTAAAATAATATAGGTTAGAATAATTAATAATTTTAAATGGCAAATGAATAAATTTTGATTAAAGAATAATTTATTTTGACTCTCAAAATTCAAAAATCATCACATAATTTAGGACAAAGAGAATACCACATACATGAAGGGCCACAACTTTTAATTAGGAAGAATAGCTAAAAATTCCTTCTAAATTTGGATTATAAGTTGTATAATTGAATTATTGGTAGTCTTAATTATTTCGTGAATTTGGCTATTTGGTAGCCTTTATACTCTTTAACGTGGACGAGGCGTAGAGCATAACTTTTTTTCTGCGTGGGTAGATTCTTTAATATACACATTAAAGATCCATTAATATACACATAAATAGTGTCTGCGTGAGTAAGTAACAAACAACACTCAAAAATCTGTGGACTGAAAACACCCTACGTACCTGGATAGTGGTCTTTTATTTATTTATATTTTTTAAACTCTAACAAGCCTAAAAATAAATTATGCTCTATGTATCTTCCACGTTAAATAGTATAAAGGCTACCAAATAGCCAAGTCCACAAAATAATTAAGACTACCAATAATTCAATTATACAACTTATAATCCAAATTTAGTAGGGATTTTTAGGTATTCTTCCTAATTAAAAGTTGTGGTGCTTCATGTATGTGGTATTCTCTTCGTCTTAAATTATGTGATGATGTTTGGATTTTGAGAGTCAAAAAAAATTATTTTTTATCACAATTTATTCATTTTCTATTTTAAATTATTAATTATTCTAACCTATATTATTTTAAATGTAGCATTCAAGTATGTAAATTTCATGTTTGAAGACTAAATGATTATATATATGTTCAAATCTAGGGTCAAAATTAAGAGTAATATTAAAGTGGTTAAGGTGATAGGTTGGTTGTGGGTGGATTCTTTTTAATGGATCAAAACTAAAAAAAATGACGTGGACCTCTAATAAGAGGTCACGTGGCAAAAGCTGTATTTTAGAAAACCACCGTTAAAAAGTAATGGCATGGATGAACCAGTTTTATAACGGCGATGGCATGAATGAGCCCAACTTTTAACGGATGGCATAAATGAGTCATTTCTGATAGTTCAGTGGCATATTTGAGCCTTTTTTCTACTTTAAATTGTAGTACTTACTAGATGGAGGAAATGAAAAGTCATTATCTAGATTAGATACAACTTCTGTTAGAACTCATGCATCATGTGCTATCCCTTCCCATCCAGCACAATCATAAGTGAAGATCATAGTAAAGTCACATATTTCCAGAACATTCTGATAGCATTTACCTTTTCCTTCTCCTCTATAAATAATTTATTGACTAGCCGGAATAACAACGTGTACTAATGTCCCATCTAGTGTACCTATTGCTCTTTGTTATTTTATAAATTTATGTCAACATAATGAAAAAATATTCTTCTAAAATTCTATACTAATAATTTTAAAAATAGTACCTTAAAAGCTTTTTGCAACCTTTATTAAGAGCACCAGGAATATTCATATTCAAATTAAATATTGTAGGTGCAATCATCTCTTTTATAAATTTTATCATTGCCTCAAGAACCTCATGAAAATACTTGTACACTATTTGCTAAGAATGCTGAAATCCTCTTTTGATAACGACGTAACGCTGGTTATGTCCTATAATAATTATAAACATTGCTATCTTTTCTTCGATGGCTATGTATTTACAATTAGTGAGTCATCCATTTTGTTTAAAGTGTTGACATAACCGAATATATGTATCACGTGACATGTGCATCAATTCTATACATTATCGATTAGAACCAGACAACAATTCTAATGTATATTTTTGACCAGATAAAGATGATATTAAATCTTTATTTCTTCAATCATATGTGAGTCTATAATATTTTCTTTGCCAATAGAAGCTCATCAACCATAATATTTGATCATCAATATCTATGTCGAATCTGTTTTACAAATTAAAAAAATAATGCACAATAATACGTACAACTAGCTACATATTTTGCAAGATTAGAAATTACATATAACAGTAACAAAGTGATTATAAAAATTGTATACTCCTCAGACAAAGAAAAGCATAAAAACAATGTAATTCACCAACAATATGTTTCATAAGCATCACATATAGCATTAAAAAATTTCAAAAATTATTATAAAAATTAACTAAAAAATAAAAACTACATTTCTTGAAATCTGCATCTAATAAATATTCTAGTAATTCACAAAATTAAAGAATATTCATTTTTCTATGACTTTAACCCAATTCTCTAATTTATCAGTCTCTTTTAGTTTCATTCATGCTTTTCGATAGCTATCACCTTCACAAAGTATACTAACAGTTGTAGAGTACAATGGATCTCCCCATTCAAGTCCCTCTAACTTTTTCATACATTCCTCAACTTTAGGTTCACTATTTTTATTAATCAATAATTTCAATGCGGTACTTATTTTCTCATCAATTTTCAATCAGGATGATGCATTTTTTGCTTTTCTTTCTCAAATTCGTTTTTTCAATTGAAATTGAAGATTGAGATGGGAAATTCTTAAAAGCTTCATTATTTTTTTCATCAACTAGATCTTGTAAAATATCAAGATCTATAGTAGTAGATGCAGAAGGGGAACCACGCCGTGGAGTTGTACAACTTGAACTCCAACCATGAACGCCTATTGCAGTAAAACCCTCAAAGAGTGTTGTACAAAGTTCTGAAAAGGGTAGTGGTAATCTCTTCAATACCTTTGCTTTTGGATGAGCCTATATTCAAATATAAGAAGCCATACTTTTTACACACACCTTAAACTGTTCTCTTTATAGTAAAATAAAAGGAGAAAAAACTACTATATAATAAACTAATCTTTATATATTCATCCCACTCACTATTAGACATTTGAAGGGTATTGTTTGTTGGATCATAAATATTGCCTGTGTTTTTAGTTAGTGACAACCAAACTTGATATAATCTTTCATATAATCGTATTGGTTCTTCATCTTGTTTTGTGTAGCTACAAAGCTATGTGTAGTCACCAAGACATCTTTAATGTTATCCCGTGATTCATCTTTTAAACTACTTCCGCATCTCCTGTTCAATGATACTTCTTGAATACAAGATTCTAAAAAAAAAAATTAGAACATTCATTCTCCAAATCTATTTGTCACTAGTTTGTTCCATAACTGAAATATAAAATTCTAATTTCATTATCAAATATAAAATTAATAAAATAAAATAAAAAAAGTAAAAATAAGAGGCTCTTACTGAAAAAAGAGGATAATAAACGGTTTTAATTATTTATCTACTAATAAAAAAATCTGAAGATGATAAGAAAATCAAAGCTAGCAACTCTAGATGTCAAACTAGTTTATTATAAAGCCACGAAGGAAGATAGAAAAATTAGTTGTGGCTTTTCGAGACAACCAGTAAAGACCAAGCAACAAGGAAGATTACCCTAAAATATCAATAGATTCACATAAAATACTTCAACAAACTATCACCGAGAATAATGTGGAATACTAAACCAAAATCAATTTTACCCATAAACAAAAAGGTTTTCATTTTTCTTCCATTTAACTTTAGTTAAACATTTACTCATTTGAAAAATGGCAGCTCAACACTCTGCATAATAGATATTTTATTCAAAAGTGAAACCCTCTGACAATTCAATTAGGCCTTAGCTTCTAGCTCCTTGTCTATAGCATATAGTTCAATTTGATTTTATTCCTTGAGAATGAAAAAATAATCAAGATAGAACTATACACTAGTCCGATTTGATTTAAAAATTAACATTCTAACAATCAAGGTCTCCATGAGAAATCATGTTGTGCCACTGCATGATTCAGCAAGTTAATATGGTAACCTAGTAAATCACACAGTCCAACGATGAGTCTAATGGCCTTGGAAGATGCTATGGAAGACAAAGCTCTTGGTAAAGTAGCATTTTTGGACGGATAATTTGAAAATTAATAGTTAAATAATTCATATGTCTAATAAATAAAGAAATTTTAAGATTTTATTATTCAACTACAACTATTATCCAAAGAACTACAAATTTTATAATCAAAATAAAAAATTACAAGAAAAAATTCAGAGTTTTTGAGCAGCAAATACTGAATGCATAAATGAAATATTTATAAAAAAAATTTGATGAATCATACCTAAAAGAGAAGGAAAACAATATTGAAGAGGAAGAGAAAGAGAGAGAGTGAGCAACGTGAAAAGAGGGAGAGAGAGCAACATGAAGAGAGAGGGTGAGAGAACAACGTATTTAGAGAGTAAAAATATCATCTGACCGATTCAGAGATTTTCAGATATAATAAGAGGCTTTAAAGAAAAATAGATGCACTTAATGAGCTGAAGACTGAACCATTCAGATTCAAACCTCCATTAAGTGCAATAAATAGGGCCTAAATATACCTTTGAGGATATTGAATCAAAACACTGATGACAGTGATGGGATAAGAAAAATCCAAGATAGACACACGGGGTGGATTTAGGTTCAAGTTTATTTTTGGACTATGATTTAAGACAAAACTAGTATAAACAACTAAAAATCCGTAGGGAGCTATAATCCGGTGATTTACCCAGTAATCATTAGAATGGGGATTGACTATCCAATTGAGAGGTGGGTAGATGGATGATGAGGTAGATAGAATGATGACACGCAAAAGGCCAAAGCTGAGGTAGAAGGGACGCCTCGTGTATGAGAGTTCTTGCAGTTTTGACAATATGAGGATGTCGTCGTTCTGCAAGGGTAACACGTTGAGGCGTAAAGGTTGGGGTTGAGAGATGTTCAATGCTGTGAAGTAGAGATAAGGGTCAAGACCTTTATACTCTCCTCCACGATCAATGTAAAGTGACATAATTTTGGTGTCAAAATGTTTTTCATCATAGGATGAAATTTTTGAAACATCTCTTTGACTTCACATTTAGTGTTTAATGTGTAAATCCAAGTGCATTTCGTATAATGATTAACAAAAATATAATAGTACAATTTTTTGTCAACAGATAAAATCGGTGACGGCCCTCATAAATCACTAAAAATAATTTAAAGCGGTTTAGAGCTACACAAAAATAATTGGGTAAGAAAATGTCTGTGGGCTTTATTAGATAAGAAAGAATTACAATAAAAATATTTGGCACGCTCATGAAATGGGAGCGAGAATTTATTTAAAATAAACCTAAGAACTCTATAGTGAGGATGTCCCAAATGTTGATGTCAAGTAGTGAACAGAATGGATGTGGAGGTCAGGTGAGCTTGGGGATGTGAGGCATGCCACTCATAAAGTCCATTGTTGGTTCGGCCGTGCACCAGTGATTTTCGCGTTTCCAGATCCTTCGCAACAAAGTTAAAAGGAAAAAATTTAATGAACTTTATATTGTCATGACAAAATTTAGAAATAGATAGAAGTTTGCATTAATGGATGGGACACACAAAGTGTCGAGTAGCTTGAAAGTATTATTTGATGCATTTAATTGAATAGAACTAGTGTGAGAAATGAGAATTTTGTTACTATTACCAACAGAGACATCCTCGTTACCGTGGTACAGTTGTAAGTTGTGTGGCTTCGTAGTAATGTGGCGGGTGGCTCCCAAATCAACTATCTAGTGATTGATGGTAGCAGTAAACCTGGCTGCATAGTTAGCTTTTGCCTCAAAGTGATTAGGTGATTTTGAGTGGCAGTCATGGAGATGTGGCCAATCCTATTGCAAAGTTGACATAGAGTAATAGAACTTGGATTTGGGTAAGACTGCCACTGTAGTGGAGTGTTTGGATGTGAATTCCGGTGCCATTGTTCGAAGTCTTATTCTGTCTGTGATTGTTGCGATTATTGGCATTGGATTTGGTAGGAATAGTGACTGTAGCAATTATGGGACCAAACAATTTCTTAGCATCCTCGTGGCGAAGGAAGAGTTCATGATCAAGTAGCTTTCCAAACAATTCCTTATAAGAGACAGTCGTATCACGTGCACGAATGGAAATAGAGATTTCACGAAACTCAGGACCTAGGCCACTGATTATTTTGACGATGAGTTTAGGATTAGATACAGGAGCACCAGCAGTAGCGAAAGAAATCGAATAGAATGAAGATATTCAGTGATGGAACGAGAGTCCTTCGTGGTACGAGCAAGTTGATCACGCAGATTGAAGACTCGAGTTTGTGATTTGTTTGCACAAGTTGTGTGCAGAATGTCCCACGCAAATTTGGACGAGTTGGCTGCAGCAACATTAAAGGCAATTATGGGTTCAACAGAGGTCATAAGGACATTTTGGATGAGTTGATTCTGATGAAACCAAGTTAAAAATGCAGGATTAGGAGATATGTTTGTTCAAACTATGAGGGTGCGACTTGGGGCTGGAGTGGTCCCGTCGAGATAGCCAAAGAGGTTGTAGTTATACATAAGCATGAAAAATTGAGCTTTTCAGGTGGCAAAGTTGTGACCACCGCTGAGTTTGATGGGTAATTGAGATGCAGGGTTGAATTGGATTATAATGTTAGCACCCGTTGTGTTAGAGCATTAACAACTCTAAGGTTGTTGTCATTGTTGTTGGCCGTTTTTTTCTGATCTGCATGAGTAGTGGACATGAAGAAAAAATTGGATCATTCTATTAGAGCATATAAATCTCTGGTACCGCATAAGCACAGAGCAAGTGCTGGAAAGAAGATGTTTATTAATGATGCAGAAAGCGTATTAAATAGAGTTACAGATAAACTAAGTCGAGTCCTACACTAACTAAACTAGACCAGTCCTCAATAAACAGAACTGCTGAAACATAATTCTGATTACACTTCTAATTACTAACTAACTTGACACGTGATGTTTCAATAGAAATAAAGTTTATATAATATTCATAGTAATTAACTTGAGTAACTCATAATGCTATTTCAACAATATCTTCACCTAAAATACACTCGAACTTTCGATAAAACTGATAAATAATTATCGAATAATGAACAAAAATCACAATATTTTGAAGAAAATCATACATACTTCTAACCCAAAACATACAATATCACACAATATAAGAAAATTAGATATCACACTACATAAAAAAATCTTCAAAAAAATCTTTCGACAGATTTCGCCGAAGTACTATAAAACTCATAAAATTAAAAACTGAAGATCTCCAAGCCACAAATCAAGTACGCACTCATAAAATTAAAAATTGAAGATCTCCAAGCCACTAATCAAGCACTCTATTACATATATATACGAAACAAATCCCACAAGTGTGCTTATACACACTTCCGATAAAACTCATAAAATAATTATCGAGAATTGAGAAGCTACATAATCCAAAACATCCAATATCACACGATATAACAAAAGTGATTTTCTTATTGGATTAGAATCATTTGTAGGTTCAAAGAAAGCTAATAGTAGTAGGAACTTTTTGTATAGCTAACAGAATTAGTGTGGCTTGTTTAGCTGTTGAGTGAGGCCTGATCCTGCTAGCACCCTCCCTAGGAGGTGGTTAGGTGGTCCGGTGCTCTTAGTTTATAGCTTTTTTGTTGGTTCTTGGTAATAATATTTCACAGTTGTTATAAAAAAAAAATCAAATCAAATAAAATATCGTACCACATAAAAAAAATCTTTGAACTGACTTGGCCGAACTACTATTAAAACTCATAAAATTAAAAATTGAAGATCTCCATGCTACTAATCAAGCACTCTATTACATATAGATAGCAACGAAACAAATCACACAAGTGTACTTACATCCACTCCACTCTCCAATACACTTACATTTCCATCCACAACCATAATGTACACTACACTCACGGACGAAACAACAAACAAAACACTTAACATAAAACTATATATAGTTTTAAGAAACTCAAAAACACTACAAGTATTTCAATATATTAAACGTAATTGTTCATGACCGTAACCACGACCATGATCAAGTTTGGCTTCTATACTTAGATTCGTCGATGGGAGCACCCTCTTGAGCGCGCTACTTGCCTGAGGCCCCGCTTGAACTGAACCCGCCTTAGCGGCCCATCTTTTGGAAGCCTTCTGCTCCAATTTGCTCCTTCCTGGTCTGCCCCCATCGCCGTCTTCCTAATTTACGAAAAAAAAAAAAAAAATCTAAACAAAAATCGTCATATGCGCGATTTTAACATAAAACTTATGTGAAGCTATTTATAGGACACAAATTTTTTGTTATTATGATGTGTATCATATTTGCATGTATGTAATTATAAATGTTATAACACAAGCTTATCTTGAAAAATGGGAGTAATTTCACAAATGATCATTCCGTTTATATTTTATTACGCCAGAATTGTTAAACACTAGGACTTCACTCAAACTTTGTGCAAATTTTATAGAAAATTACTAACTTATAAATATTTTGATAGCTCAACTGATTGATTGCTTAGTTATCTTTTATTTTGAAGTAAAAAAATATTGCATCAAATTCTTAAGCTTAAATTACATTTTTTAAATAATTTTTATTAATATTACTTTTAATCATAACAAACTGATTTTTTTAATATAGATATGAATTCTTTGTTAAATTATAAGATAAACATTGATCTCAAATAGTTTGAGACAACGAGGGACAAAAAATATATTTAAGTATACATTGTCGATACTGAATTTTGACAACACATAAAACAACGTTCATTGCATTATCTAATCCTTCAATGTTTAAGTTTGTATGGGCTTAGTGGAATTGTAGGAGAAAAAAAATTTCAAGAATCTTGTTTGTATCCTACTTTTACTATTCCTCTAAATCCACACAAACATAAATATTAAACAATTCGATAATGCAATGGACGTTGCTTTATACGTTGTCAAAATTTAGTATTGATATGACGTGTACTTAAACACATTTATTATATTTAGTTATTTCAAACTATTTGAGATTGGTGTTTATCTTATAATTTTAGGAAATGATTCATATCTATATAAAAAAAGTAGTTTATTATGATCAAAAGTAATATTCTGACCCTCTCTCATCCCCCCCCCCCCCCCTCAAATGAGGCATCTGCGGATAACTAGGGATAATAAATAGATTTATTATAGCTAATGAATCTATTCTTTTTTTGTGCGTGGATATTTTTTAGATTTTGTTTTAATAAATTATTCTTTTTGTGAGATGTATTCATTAATTTATTTAGTTTATTATTTTATCCTGTAGTAACTGCTGAGTTGCAAATTTCTGTGTAATAATTTATTCTTTCTGTACTGTAATGTATATCTAATTCTAGATTTTCTATGTCATTTATTATCTGGTGTTGTTCTTCTCGTAGTGAGTTTTTTAAATTATATAAACTATCACATGTGCTTTTTTCTAAATTTTCTAAGGTTTTTTCTATCCATATTAACTTTTCTTTTAGTTCTTCCATTATTTTTCTAATTCGGTTTCTATAATTAATTTCGTTATTTAGATTATCTTGGTTTTCTCTAGTTTTTCTAATATATTCTAACATCCACAATCTTGATCTGAATAATATCCTTCTTGGTAAATGTCTTCGTATATTTGTTCTAAGGCATTTATCATTTCAATTTCGTAATTTATTACTTCTTCTAATATCATTTTCTTAATATCTATTATTTCTATATCTTTAAGTATATATAAGATTAAAAATCTAAGGTAGTCTAAACGACCTATTTTCTAAAATTGATATTTTATAGTTATTTGTCTTAGTCTTAGTAGTTCTTGCATATTTATACTAAGAGATTTTTTATATTTTTTATTTTCCATTTATTTGTCTATATTTATTTTTATCTGTTTTTCTAGTAACTGTATATTTGGTATATCTTTAAATTTTCTATGTGATTTTAACATAATAAGTATTTATAAGAGTAGCTAGGTATGTGTGGTATATAATTTATTCTATCCATATAATATTCTCCAAATGCTTTTTCTAATATAATTTTTCTTGTATCTGCAACATTTATATCACTAAGTGCATACAAAATAAGTATCTTAAATTTATCTACCATGACATCAGATATATTATCATTCATTATCATAAAATTGCTTTTTTCAAAATATTCCCTTCAACCATATACATAATAAAATATAGTCATCTCAGATTACTATATACTAGATTATTCTTAAATAACATGTTCTTCGGTCACTATTAGCATGGCAATTCGGATACTTTTCCCTTAAACAGCGCCTCGACTCTGGTTACTCCCCGCCACGGCTTCTTGCCTCATTGGTTTCACCTTTAGGATGGCATAGTTCTTTGAAATTTTTCTCCGTTTCCACTTTGCTAATAAACTTCTTAACATATTATTTTTCGAATAATTCTACTATAAAGTAACTAATATGAATCTATTTTATCATATCATGATTGTCGGGAATTATGAATTTATCTATTCATAATTATAAATAGATATACCTATTCCGGTAGCTTTGATAGGGGTTTGTTGCTCCATAGCTTTTTCCATTGCAGTGTATATATTTAATTAACTGAGCTAAATATTTTTGAACGGAATGGAGAGAGTTTTTTGGCTAATGTGTGAAGGCTTGCCCTCTGCAATGCCTTCTGAGCTTTTATTTATAGAAAGAATTCTCTTTACATATTTTTACAACTGTCTGCTAAGAAACAAAAAACTATTAACGAAAAGACTAAAGACTTAAAAGTCTTTCACCTACCAAAACTTACTCTAAAAATTTCAAACTTTACATAAATGCTAACTACTTTTACTATCTTTTTCTTTTACGTAAGTTTCCTAAAGACTAAAGTCTAAGACTAAAGTCTTATAATATATTAAATATACTAAAGACTTTATACAATATATTAAATATTTTGTCTTCCGTTTATTTTGTCGTATCTGTTGTATCTCCATTATTGCTCTGGTTTTATCTTTCCAGCTGTCGTCTTTATCTTCTTTTATTCTAACTGAACTGCTGGGACGTCATTATCTCCTCCATTACATTTTGAACATTTGTGGTCTGGATATTTGTGTCCAATAGTCTTGCAATATCTGGTCAATAATTCTTCTGAAATAAATTTTTCTCTGATAGCTCTGGCGATAGGTTCTGTTTCTGGTTTAAGCAACGTGATAATCCATTGCCTAATAGTCTCCATATCTATTTCTCGTAACTCTTTTGAATTTGAATATATTAATACATGATTTCTTGAATAGTAGCTCCATATAGGATTTTGGTTGCAGTATGTATTTCCTAGCTCTTGTAAAATTGTAGATAGTCCGATAACTCTTTTGTTCGCATAAAACTTTGGTATCTCGATCTTGGGTATCTCTGGCTGTGAACTTATATCTTGTGGTATAATCATATCTCGTGTCATTCCTATCTTTATAACTTGTATGGGTTTTTTAACTTCATCAAATAATATCTCTGCTGGTGCCGTGTAAATTTTTATAAAAAATAAAGTACCTTTGGTTATTCTTTTAAAAGTGGTAAATGCTTCATATATCTCTGGTATAGTGGATATCTCAGTTCCATCCGTGGTATATACGGCACTAAGTAATCCATATTCATAGCAAGTTTTAACTAAGCTTGGTTTGGTTTTAGGTAAAGCAAATAGCTTATTGTATCCGGTCAATTTCTGGGTTATATAGTTTGTATCTAGTTCTTGGATATTTGTAGCTTTGGGGTTGCTATTTAGAAAAGTTTGTACATTGTAGATATTTTCTATATATGTGCGGGCTGTGTAGTTGTATGCCTTTTTGTCTTGGTTTAGACTATCTCGATATGTGGTAACTTATGGGGGTATAAACATGGGGTCTTTTGATGTATTTGGTGTATATGGTTTATCAAATAGCTTGTTTAGGTTCATATTTTTTCTAACTCCTTTGCTTGTACCTGCAGAAGTAGATTGATAAACGTTATGGGTTTTATGGAGTATCCCAACGTCTCCTTCTAGCTCTGGAATTTTACTGTCTTCCGATCGACATAGCTCTGCACATTGCTGAGTTAGCTGATTCATAGCTATAGACTTCAGTTTATCTTCACTAGTCTTTAGCTTTAGCGTTTCTATCTCAGTACCCATCTTTACTATCTCAGTACCCATACTGTCCACTTTCAATGAAAGCGTAGTCAGGGCGTTGAGTATCTTTTCATGTATATTTTCTTCTATCATTTCAGTTTGTGTAGCTTTGTCTTGATATGTAATCTGCAATAACATTTTTGTTAGTACTGATTACTTCTATTATAAATGTAAAATTTAATATGTTTAAAACTAGTCTCCGAATCTCTTTTGTTGTAACTGAATTTTGTATTTTCTTTGTTAGCCACCAGCGTACCTGTGTATTAGCTGTTCGCACAATAAATTTGTTATATACAATATATGGCTCAAATGCTAACAAACATTTATATAATGAACATAATTCTTTTCTATTTATTTCCTATTTTATTTCTGTCTCGTTGAACGTACCTGAGTAGTATCTACAATGGTGTTCTATTTTTTCTGCCTCATATCTATATTTAAGTACTCCTCCGTAACTATATTCACTGGCATCTGTTTCTACTATGTATGTAAATTTTCTATTTTCATCCGGAAATTGTAATTTTGGTAATTCCTTGCAAAGTAATTTTATTTTTTGAACTTGTTTTTTATCTTCTTCGTCATAGTTATATTCTATATCCTTTTTTAATTTTTTCTGTAGTGATTTTAAGTTTTCTGCTAATTTTGGAATATATTCTCTTACTTGGTTTACTAATCCTAAAAATGATTGTAATTTCTTTTTTGTATCTAATTCTTCTTTCGAGTTTATTATTTTTTGTACTATATGTTGTTGCATTTTTACTCCACTTTTATCTATTTGTATTCCTAAAAATTCTATCTGGTTTTTCATAATTTCGGCTTTCTTTTCACTTAGACTTATTCTTGATTTTTCTATTATATCTGTAAACTGTTCTAATAATTTTATATGTTCTTCTTTAGTTTCTGTATATAATAATATATCATCTATGTATACTATGCAATTAGGTAATTGTTTAAAATAATTATCCATAAAATGTTAATATCTACCTGGTGCATTTTTATATCCAAATGGTAATACATTCCACTCATAAAATCCTTGTGGTACCGTAAATGCGGTTAATTCTTTAGATTCTTCTTCTAACTTTAGATGGTAAAATCCTGATTTACAATCAAATTTACTAAAATAATTATATCCTTGGATTTGTCTTATTTTTAATATCTTATTTGGTATTGGATTATTATATGTTATAGCTTTTGCATTTAAATTTCTATAATCAATAACCATCCTACTTTTTCCACTTTTTTGTTCACTATGTTTATTTACTATAAATGCTGGACTATTATGTTTACTATTACTTTTTAGTATATATTGTTTTTCTAATAATTCATCTATATGCATTTTAAATTCTTTTAAATCGTCAATATTATATGTTAATGGTTTTTGGGTTATTATACTATTTTTATCTATTAATTCAATTTTTATGGTAGTTTTATGTTTTTCCCATCCTTTTAATTGATCTTCACTATATAATTGTTCTAATTTTTTCTTAACTATTTCTATCTTATTTATTGAAAATATAGTTATTTCTGTTTTATTTATCAAAAATACTACTAATTCTATTGTATCTTCAGCGTTTTTTATATTTTCTAACTTTTGTGTAATTTTTTCACTTCCTTTTATCCAATCAGTTTTCTTTCTTATTTTATTATTAACTCTTTTTGCTCTTACTTTTTGTTTACATGGGGTTGTGAACCACCAATCGTTTTTAGTTATTATATGTGGGTATAATTTATCTAAAAATGGCATTCCTAAAAGTATATCTTTTGATGTTAGTTCATAATTATAAATTTCTTCTATTGTTAGTATCTTATCCCATATTTGTGTTTTTACATTCCTAGCTTTATAAGTAATTAAGCTTCCTTCATTATTAAATCCTTTAACTACTATTGGTATTTTTAATTTATCTCATTTACTTTCTGGTAAGCAATTATATCTACATAAATTAGCTTCTGCTCCTGTATCTATCATAGGCGTATAATACCTACTGTAATATCCTTCCACTACTATCTTCATTAATACATATATTTTCATTTTATGTTAAGGCTCTTTTTAAGAATAATCTTTCCCTATTATATGTTATGGCTAACTGTGTATGTTCTATATTATATGGTTTTACTTGTTCTAACCATTTTATTCTTAATATTATAGCTGTTTTTTGCATTTCTTCTTTTACTTCAAATTCTATTTTTATTTTTCTAATTCCTCCTATTATTATTTCTTTTTCTGCTATATCTTTACTATTTATTAAACTTCTCGGTAGATCTGGGCATATGTCATTATCAGTTTTTATTTCTTCATTTTTTACTAGACATTTTGCTATATAATTTTCTTCTTGTCCTATGTTTAATAGTATTAAATATTCTTTTTCATTTATTTTTCCTGTTATATAATATTGATTTAGATTACTTATTGAATTTGTTTCATAACTCGTTCTTTTTTATGAGGTTGATGATTCTGGTTTTTCATTAGCTATTCTTTTTGTTGTACTTATTCTATCATTTACTATTTCTAAATTTTCTTCTATATCTATGTCTCTATAGCTATAATCATTATAATCTATTGTTTTTACAATTTGTTCAAATGGGCTATCTATTTGTATCTTGTTAATCTTATTTTTTCCTGTTATTTTATGTTTTGTTGTTAACACATATAGATTTTTACATCTTGCTGTAAATATTTTACTTCCTGGGGTTAATTCTATTCCTGATATCTTCCAATATAATACTTGTGATTTATCTATATTTCTATCTGTTACTGCTACTGAATAATTTGCACTTATTATAAATTTAAATTTTTGGTATATTAAATTTCCTTTTACGGCAGTTATTATGCTTTTTTCTATAGGTTTTATAATTCTATCATCTGCTAAATATAATTCTATTGGTGTATCTATTCCTTCTCTAAAACATGCTTTTATTAATATTTCTGTACCTCCAAGGTGTACATATTTTATTGGATCTCCTTTACCTTTTATATCATTTATTTCTTTATTAATTATTCTTTTTATTACTAGTGGTATACTAGCTTTTCCTTTTGCATATCTACAGTCTATTACATGTTCTTTTTGGCATACTACATAATATTCATCTTTTTTCCTAGTAAAAAGATTTTTTATTGTTGGTATTTTAAATATTTTTTCTACACTTAAATCTAACTCTTTTCCTTTTATTTCATCAGATATGTTACTGTCAAATATTATCTTTTGTTCTGTTCCTTCATCATTTAAATATTCTTCCTTTGTTATTATTTTTATATCTTCTTCAGTCATTCGATTCATCTATTTCACTATCTGTTTCAGTATCTGTTTCTTTTTTCTGAAATTTCATATATACTATCTTCACTTTCTAATTCATAATCTATATAATCTATTTGCATATATTCTGTATTTTCTATTTTTATTTCTGATATTTGTTTATTTTTTGGATTTTTGGGTAATTTACAATCTCTAGCTAAATGTCCTAACTTTCCACAATTATAACATGTACATTCTTTTATAGATTTTTTCTTTCTATATGGTCTTTTATTTTTGTAATTTTTTACATAATATCTTTTTCTTAGTTTCTTATATTTATATTTTGATTTTTTATATTTCTTATATTTCTTATGTCTTTTTCTTTTTTTATAATATCTTTCTTCGCATCCGAATTGGGGTGCTATTTTATTTTTGCAACATGCTAAATTTCTTATTAATATTTTTTCCATTTTTAATTCTTCTCTATATTTTTCACATAAGTTTCTATACCATTGTTGTAAAAATTTTATTCTAGCTCCTAACGTATCTACTACTTTTGCTTCTTCCCAACTTTTTATTATTTTTGAACTAAATGGTTCGGGTAATTTATTAAAATATAATTTTCTTATTTCTTTACTTTCTTCTATACTATATGCTCCTTTATAATAGTATTCTCTAAATGCGCAAGTATATTCATCTATATAACACATATTACATATTGTTAATTTTATCATTAAATTTCTATTTGTATCTTTTTCTTCATCTTGTTCTTCTTCTAATGTTGTCATACTACCAAATTCATCTTTTATAGCTGTTTCATATTTTTTTAATAATTCTATAGGTGTTAATTTAGTTGTTGTTGATGATGTTCCTTCCATAGGTTTATTAGCTCTTAATACTTTTTTACTATTTTCAGTTAAATTTGTAAATCATAGTTTTACTGATCCTATTAATGTTTTTTCTATATATTCTGGTGCATCTATTATGTTTATATTATTATCTAATAATTTTTTTGTCATATCCTATCCATAATTGTATTGTTTTTTCTGTATCTATTACACAGTCTAGATCTAAAAAGTTATAATTTTTATTAACTATTTGTTTTGGTGTCCATTTGTCATATTTATTATATTTTTAAAATTTATTTTTATAATATATAGGTTTTCTTATTTCTGTTGTTTTAGGTATTATATTTTCATCTTCTTTTTTATCAAGAGTATTTATTTCTGTATTGGTATTTTCCAAGTTTTCTTCATTAATTTTTTCTTGTTTTTCGTTAATTTCTAAATCTTTTATATTTGTTAATATTTCCGTATATGTTTCACTATCTTCTGAATTATAATTATCTGTCTCTTCTACCTCTATATTATTTATTTCTAATTTTTCTTTAAATTGATTTATCTCGCTTATTAATTTTTGTTCTTTATCATTTTCTTTTTGTCTTTGTTCGTATAAATCTTTTAACATTTGTAGTTCTTTTTCTAATTCAGCAATTCTACTATTTTTAGTTTCTTCTATTTTTCGTATTTCTTCCGTAGTTTGTTGTTTAATTTTTTCTATTTTCTTTTTTCTATCTATTTCTTCATTTTCTTTTTCTATTCTTACCATTGCTGTTAATTTATCTTCTAATTTTAATTCTTCTTTTTCTAACATTAGGTATAAATGTTCACCTATTTTCTTATATCTTCTTCCTAGATTCGAAAATACTATTTTTATTTTTGATCCTTCGTGATTTTCATATATTTTTTCATCTATTATAAATTCTTCTTTGTTCATTTTATTGTGAATAGTTCATGTTGGTATATATATTCTAAACTATCTATTTGTAATTCTAATTTTGATATTTCATCATTTTGTATATTTATTGAATTTTTACTAACTCCGGCAAATATATTATAATGTAACCTTTCTTTTTTGATTTTTAATTCTGTATGTTTTTCAGAGATAAATTGTTTTAATTCTTTGTATTTTTGCTCTTTATTCATTTAAATTATATTTATAATATTTTGGTTGATATCTAAATCTTATTTTATCATAATTAGGTGGTATGTGTCTCATTCTTCTAGATTTTAAATGGATTATTAATTTTGCTTCAATACTAGATATTAATGTAATTAGATAGGCTAATCTTTGTGGATTTTCTTTTGTTTTATTTAGGCTTATATATTTTGAATAATTACTAACTAAAGATTCTTTAATTTTTCTAAAAGCTTCTCTATTTTTAAATGGTCTTCTCATAATTAATCTAATAAATAACTAAATCTAACACGTATCTCACTTCCATATCTTTTAAATTACTGGGCTCTGATACCATTTGTAGGAGGTGCGGATAACTAAGGATAATAAATAGATTCATTAGAACCTACTGATGATTTTTCCCTTCTTTCTTTGAAAATTTTGTTGTTCCTTGTCTAGGTCCCTGCGGTCACTGGTATTGCAGAAATATTTGTCTTGGTTTCCAGGTTTGCTGTGTTAATTTTATTATTATAGCTTTTTTTTATCAAGAAATTGATTATGTGCAGTTATTTTGGGAATGAAATTGATTATGTAATCTTAGATTTTTATTACTATCTGTTGTTTCGTTAGCTTCGATTGCTCTTTTATCATGTTATTGTTTCTAGTTGTTGCTAATAACTTTTTTTACAATATTTTTTTGAGCCAAGGGTAAGCTAAGGTTTGTGTACACACTACCCTTCCAGACCACATTTATGGATTACACTTTTTTGTTGTGTTGTTAGTTCTGGAAACTAAGAGCTAGGCTATATTGGGGTTTTAATCTATCCAAAGCTTAAACTTATTAGGATAAGTATGTTCTACACGATGGCTTATCTTTTGGAAGGAGATTTACATGTTGTATGTTTTGGTGTTTGTTTACCAATCTGTCTGTGTTTTTGATTGGATGCTATTTTGAATAGTTGCAGAATGGTAGACTTGTTGATTGGGCCTTGTATGGTTTGTGCCTTGATTTTTTATTTCATACCTGTTGTGTTACAATTGTTTGTGCTTTCTAAAACTGTTTAGAAATTAGGCAATTAGGTCAAGTCTTGTTTTTTTATAGAATGATTATACTAAGGGGACTTGTTGTCGGAGCTAAAAGACAGTGTAGGTGCCACACTTTTAGCAGTTCAACATCTGCTAACCTATGTGGTAAGGAGATAACTTTACTTGTTTCATCTCATCTTTGTAAGATTGAACTTTGCAAATGTAGTATAGTGCCCTTCACTTCTAACAATTATGTTGAGTGTTGAAGTCACGGGAGTTGAAAAGTGTATAAATTGATTTGTTTACCAAGAAATTGATTAAGTACAGTTATTTTGGGAATGAAATTGGGCATATATGGTGCAGATATTCATGAGTCCATCTCTATTCTTGATTTTCTTCAACTTTGTGTTTTAACCAAAAACATAAATATATGTAGATCAATGAAAAGAGTAAATAAGAAGATTGGAGAAAAATTGTGAGTACTTCTCAAGACTAGCTAGTACTATATGTTGTTGGATAATTACGTTGATTGTTAGCACGTAGTTATTTTGTTCCACTATTGAATCAGCTTCAGCTGACTACCTACTAATTAAATACTTTTGTTTGAATGGTTGTTAGGTAGTGTATTATACGCCCTTCATTTCTAAATCTCCGGCCGGCCATTCCCCTAAACAGCTTCTCGTTCTTTTTTTTACCCTTTTGTTAAGTTGAAAACTTTAATTTATTTCAATGGTATAAAATTGGGACTCAAATAAGGTCTTTGAAAAAGATGGTTCATTAATGGAGTTTTAAATTTAACTTCAATTATTTAATCCTATTTCAGTTCCAGTTGTCAAAGGAGCTCAAGTCAAATGAACCGTTCTTCTCAGGCCGGCTGGACAAAAGAAGAGGTAATAGGCTAGTCATTGAATTTCTTGTTGTACATATAATGTGGTTAAATTTCAAGTGCATTAGTCTATCGAAGCTTTCTATGTACATGTATGGTGATTTGTATAAAATTGCAATGAGCGCAATTTCTTGTAATATATGCTTTCATAGTTTTAACTATTTGCTGTACTGGTTTGCTTTAGATCCCATTTTAGTTTTTGTTAGTTAGAAAGTGGATCTGTTTTTGTGGATTAGTTACTGGTCATATGATATTTTGTTAAGTATGTTCTATGTTAGAGCTCAAAAATTTATTTATTTTCTATTACGTTCACTTTTCTTCTTTATAAAATCTTATAGGTGATATTTAGCATATTCATCAAATTCTTCAATGGATAGATCTTGGATTGGAATGCCAAGAAACACACCGGAGTAATTGCTTAGTTTGGATCAGTTTCTAGATTTTGCACTTACCAATGGAGCTATAGGAGATAAAATAAAGTATCCATGTCCTATATGTGGTTTTAAAAAGTGAAAAACAAGAAATGTGGTGTTTCACCATTTGATGAGGAAGGATTTTCCTAAATATTACGTCACTTGGGTATTCATGGGGAAATAAATGTTTTGGCTAATTCTAGAAATATAGAGTTCACTGAAGATGCACAACCTTTTGAAAATCCTATTGATTATTGATTAATGAAGCATTCAGGGGTTTAAGGTATGAGGGTGTTGATGCAGGTCCATCACAAGTAGCGGGAGAAGAAGAAACTTTACTTGATTTTCATGATTCGAATAACAAAGATTATTTTGAATTGCTTAAAGATAGAAGTGAAGATTTGTATGAAGGATCCAAGTACTCAAAGTTGAAATTTTTATTAAAGCTTTATCACATAAAGTGTTTTTCTGGGTTAAGTGATAAGGGAATAACTATGCTGCTAGATCTACTTAGGGATGTATTAAAATTTTCAAAGATCCCTATATCTTTTTATAAGGCTAAGAAAACCATCAAGAAGTTGTGTCTTAATTTTATAAAGATAGATGCTTGCCCAAATAATTGCATGTTGTACTGGGAAGATGATGTTAATGCATAACCATGCAAGCATTGTCACACTTCTAGATGAAAGCCTGAGAAGGATAGCAATCTTGATCATGCTCCTAGTACAAGTAAGAAACAACAAAAGAAGTAAAAGAAGCCTACAAAAGTTTTGCACTACTTTTCATTAAAACCAAGATTACAAAGATTTTTTATGTGCTCTAAAACTACAAAGCATATGAGATGGCATGCAGAGTATGTTAACAAAGATGGGATCTTAAGGCACCCTCGAGATGGTGAAGCATGGAAAATGCTTGATACAAATTATCCTGAATTTTCTTCTGATCCTTAAAATGTTCGATTAGGATTGGCTAGTGATGATTTCAATACATTTGGAGCAATGAGTACTAACTATAGCATTTGGCCAGTGATTTTGTTTCCATACAATCTTCCTCCTTGGTTGTGTATTAAGCAATTAAATTTTATCTTCTCAATGATCATTCCAGGTCCACGTACAGTAGATAATAACATATATTCATATCAGTGTCACATATGAAAGACAATCAGAGTTGCGAAAAAGAAAAAAAAAAGAATGTCGGGGAAGATGTAACTTAACAATGCAAGAAGAAAAGCATATTCTTTGATCTTTCATTTTGGGAGTTTAATCTATTGCCCCATAATTTAGATCTGATGCATATTGAAAAGAATGTATTTGACAATGTTATATACACTTTGTTAAATGATAAAGAAAAGTCAAAGGATCATAATTTTTTTGTATCTCCGTGATTAGCATTGATAATTCTGGCTATCCAAGTGGCTCAGAGTAGAAGCTATTGTTGAACAACATAATATCACATTTGATAATCAATCAACTACTTCCAAAGATGAAGAAAAAATGAAGCCTGTCATTCCAGAAAAATGGAAGAATTACTCGTTTGAAGGGTTCAACATCTCGGATGAGGGTACAAAAAAACTAACAAAGTTGATCAACGGCTATTCATTGCTGATGGGTTGTTAAAGCTTCATGTCGGCAGGTACATAAATCATTTTTAAGGATATTGATTTATACAGTTTATTTTGTAAAAATATGACATTTAACACATATAAATCATGTAGAAAACAAAATGATGATCACTGGTCTTGATTTTGATATGTTCGATTTTGTTGTTGCACATCTTAGAATGAAGAATTGGGTCTATTTGATATCACAGTTTATACGAGCCAAATGGCCATCTATGATTTTGAAGACATCATTGGAGGCTAATGCATAAAGACTCAAGAATTGGTCACCTCAAGGACACAAGAACATGCATGGTGGACCCATTTTGAGCATGAAATAAAGCAAACCCATGTGTGGAAGATTGCATGGGGCTTACCTTCGATGCCAACCAGAGTTCACAAATGTTGAAGCATGACCCCATGGTTTTGAAGCATTGAAGTTCATTAAGAGTATTTTGGGGATTACACTTGTTAGAAAGATACTCCATGGCCACCCCTTTCATTAAGGGTATTTTGGCCATTTTGCTATGTAATAAGCTAGCCTATAAATAGTCTTCTATTTGGTCATCTGCTCTTTAGTTGATTATGTATATTTGAAAGACATTGAAAGTCTTCTTCTTCTCTCTTTGAGAGTGTAGTGTAGGGCTTGAAAAAGCCAAGTAGTATAGGGCTTAGAAAAACCATTATTGATCTTTGCTTAGAAACGGTGGTTATAAGGCGGAGTTGATTTCCTTAGTGATCATCGTAAGAGTTTGGTATTTTTATTGCAGGTCTTAGGGGTCTTATCGTTTGATACACGATTTGGTTCCTTTTTCTTCTAATCTCATATGTAAAGCTATCTATCTTACTTTATTGAATTTGTTTGTTATCTTGTTTCTCTTAGTCTTCATCTCTTTAGGTCATTCTTGTATCATTTGGTATCAAGAGCAAGATTTAATTTTATTCCAATAAAATCAATCTTGGAATTGCTATCTAGAAAATCAACCAAAAAAAGTGTCAAATCTGAAAATTGCAAAAAAAAAAAAAGTTGTTATCCATTTTTTATCCCTAGGCCAAAATTTTAGGTCCTAGATTTTTGTGTCTTTTTATGTTTCTAGTGTTAGATTCTTGTTCCCTAACGCTATTAGAGTCTAAAAATTAAATATCACAAAAAAAAAGTGTCAAAAATCAAAAATCCCCAAAAAATTACTATTCTCATTTTTTTACCCTAGGTTAAAATTTTAGTTTTTGATTTTTTGTTTTCTTGTATTTTTAGTGTTAAATTTATGTTCTCTAACACTATAGGAGTCTATATCTTAAATTTGAGCTATTTCTGGATTGTTTTGAGCCATCCACCATTGTTGAACTTGAAGTTGAAGAAACTTGAAAGGTGGATCTCGAAATTGGAAGGGTTTTTGTGAGATTTGTGGCTTGAAAATGTGATATTGGTGTTTGGGAGTTCAAAGTGTGCTTGAATATTCAAAAAATCATTCAATTTGAAGTTCATTTAGGTTAGGTTCCATTTTTGAATGTTCTTGGTGTTCTTCATGTTCTTCATATGTTGTTGAAGAATAACATTCAAAAAGTGGTGGTTTGATCCAAAAAGAAGAAGAAAGATAGTGTGGTCCTTGTTTGTACAAAGAATATTTCAAGCATATTCCAAGTCTTCCAAAGGAAGAAAGAGTCCAAAAGCATCAAAAAAGGAATATTTTCAAAGAAGAGGACAAGGGAAAGTACAAGAGGGGACCACAACAAATTCAAACTCTTTTGAGATTGAAAAAGGGTCCATTCTTTGTGTTTTCTTCACCAAAATCGATTACTACACTATCAAGAAGAAGATTATTGAATTTTAAATTGGAAACAAGTCAACTCCAAAATGTTGACCAATTTTGACCAAGGCTGCCACATTATCAAAGTGCCACGTCATCAACTTCCAAAATACCTTGAAGCTCAAATTTAGATTCTAAGTTTCTTTTCTTTGTTTCTTTATTTTAATTTCTTTATTCTAGAACTAATTAACTAGTAATCACCTACGTAGTTGTGAATTAGTTGTTCAAGTCTGCTTTCTTCGTGTTTTCGTTCTTTGTGTGCTTTTCTCGTTTTGATTCATTGAATTTCTTTGTTTCAAGTTCGTAAGTAGATTTTATTTTGTGTCTTGATTTGATCAAACAAGAATCTATTCTGGCCATTAAGTAGTGACTAACACCTTATTAACTATCGGAGTATAAACAACTTTCAATATTCGTCGCTCTAATTGTGAGGATCACAAAGGTGAGTGTATACGAGTGTTAGTGAGGATCTTTTACCACTTATCTTGTTTGTTCATTTTGTAGGTACAAGGTGATATAAGGGGAACAAATAATAGTAGCCTCGAACTATTGTGACTACAACATGGGAGACTATGATTGTAGTAAGGGATTTTATGGCTATGATGATGTTGGAGATTATGGGGGCTATGAATTAGCAATGATCAAGACATGGATAGAATTGAGAGTTATGGTTTTGAGGGAGAAAATAAGGTGAATGAAGTTCCTAGTGCTTATGGTGAATATGGATATGATGTAGGGCTTTGTGATGGTTCTTATGATGAAGTTGGGGCATATAAGGAGTTTTACACTTCCTACTCCAAACCTAGAATTGGTGTAAGGTATAATCCCTTCCTTCACAAAGCTTATGAGAGCCATGGTGAGAGTGCACGTGTGGAGCAATAAGATTCATATTCTTTACCGTATAGTACATCTTATCAAGGTCGAAGTAGTGTGAATGGGTATACTACCTATAGTGTAGGTTGTCCCATGAGATGAAGAGAGAATACATCTCTAAGGCCGAGGGGTACTCATGTGCCCATGGGTTGTCCTAAAATCTACAATGTTGATCCTAGGAGAAGTGTTTACTCTATAAAGGTAAGCATTTATGAGGTATCGGGATGCCTTCTTGTGCTAGATGATTGGCGCCATAAGGACTACATTATGCCACCCATGGTTGACTATTTGGGGTTGTTTTGAGAACCTTTAGTTGTTCCATATTCCTTGGACGGGTATAAGGTTACCGAGAGAGTGAGGATTGTCTTCACCTAATTTGAATACTATGAGGAGGTGTAGTGTGATATCTTCCCCTTGACACTAGGTCATGTATGCTTGGGTGCCAATTGGTTTGCACAATATAGAGTTCCAAATTTGCTAAATTAGCCTAAGGTTGTATGGACCGTTGGGGAAATCATCTCTTTTCCTCAATTTCTCCCAAGCTGCAAGGAGATTTTATCACTTACTCCAAGCCGAATAATTTGAGAGATAAAATATTAAGAGGAGTAAGGGTGTTCAAGTTGGAAATACAAAAGTGGAAAAAAGAGAGGTTGTGTGGAGTAAAGTGGGGGGGTTTCCACCAAACCGTGCTAACTATGTTTGTCTTTCTATTTCTAAGGACATTTATGTAGGTACTAACATGGCAAGCGGAGGAGCACAAGTCCAAGGAGAAGTTGTTGCCGAAGCATATGGGAAACCTTCACACCATGGCAAACAAGAATCTACTCAAGAACTTTGAGGTAAAATAGCTAACTCTTACACTTTTGTGCATGTGAATGATAATTGTGTGGCTAGTAGCCCATTAAGTGTGAGTAGAAGCTTACCTATTTATGAGTCTATTGATTCTTTACCTCTTTTTGATGATGTACTTGTTGTGAGTATGGATACACTAGTTGATCCTATTGATGACCGAATTGACTCTTCATCTAAGATCAATTTAAGTCCACCTAGTGTTGAAGCCATTGTGTGGAATGATAATACACCATTTATTAATTCTTTTCCGCTTGATGATAATGTACATGTTGTGAATGTGGATACATTAGTTGATCCTATTGATGACTGAATTGACTCTTTTTGTAAGATCAATTTATGTCCACCTAGTGTTGAAGCTAATGTGTTGAATGATAGTACATCATCTTGTGGGAATTGTGTTGATCAACTTATGTGCAAAAATTTTCCACCACTTGAGAATATGTGTGATATGTTTAATGGATCTCAAGTGAGTGATGATGTTGAAAATATTGATCAAATAAATAGGAGTGATCCCTTTAGCATGACCTCCAGTGAATGTTCTAATCTTGATTTTGCTCATAGGGATAATCATGTGCTTAAAACATCTTTGATACTTGATAATGATCTTTTAGAGAATGGATTTTGATGTTCTATATCCTCTTCATGGATAGATCCTTCACTCTTTAAGGACAATTTTCTTGTTTGAAGATGATGAGTTCACTCCTAATGAACCTAGTGATGAGAATAAAGTTGAAGGTATATCTTGTCTTGAAAGCTATAGCCTATATGCCAACCCACTATGGTGTGACAACATTCCTTCTAAAGATGAAAATCTCTTCTTGGAAGATGAGAGTACTCATAAGGGAAGGGAATGTGAGGTCTTGGAAAGGAATGATCAATTGGGTGATGATAATTTTGACTTGCTTGAATTCTTAAGAAACCCAATAAGTGATTGTTTCTTGAAAATTGATTGTGGTTGTGATACTTTGTATGACACCCCACCCATGTTTGATCACTATGAGGATGAATTGCTTGCTTCTTGTGAAGACTTAAGTAATAATTCCTTGTACTTTAGTGGTGGTATGTGTCTACTTGAGGGTATTCCATAGAAAGGGAAAGTGTCCAATGTTTGTAAATTACTTCTTCTACTATGTGTGACTTACTGTTGAGAGAACTCATGGTGATGATACTGAAACTAGTAGTGAGTACATACATGAAGACACCTTAGTTGAAGTAAACTTGAGTGATACCTTTCTCTACTCTCTATTTGCTTTTAATGATATATATGCTATTGTAGAGAGTATATCTTGTAGTTTGGGTGAAGTCTATGGGAAAAGGGAGTGTTGTCAAGATCCGTGTCTATGGCTACTCTTTACATTTGACCCCGGTGCCAAATATGGAAATGGTGATGTTGGTAAAACCAACTTGTTGCTTGGTCTACATTACAAGAAAATTGTCATTCTTGAAAACCCGAGAGCAAAAGTGTCATTGTCTCCTTGGGGTAATGCTTCTAAATGTTCATCCTTGCTTGACACACTTTTGCTTAAGTTGCATGAATCCTAACTTGTGGATGCCAAGTTGTCTATTTGTTTGAAGGAAAGAGCGTGTATGTGCTTAAATGTTTTTTCTTCACCCGTGCATGACTTAATACTTGATTCTTTCCTATACTACCTCTTTGCCTATGATGACATCTATGCTAGTTTTGGGTTTGCATTAAATATAGGTTGGGGTCTTGTTGGTTTGTCCACTTGTTTGAATGACAATGCTATGTGGGATTAGTGGACTTCGAGACCAATAGTGGTACTACGTTTGATGAGGCCACTTAAAGAGGTAATGAAACAATTGTGCTTTATGGTTCCTAAGACAAGGGTAGCCTTACCTTTTGGACTTAGTGATACCATTAATACCTTTGTAGTTTCTTTATCTCTTGATACTTGTCATAGCCATTTCCTTTGTGACATTCTTACTAAACTTTTCATGACTAAGACAAAGGATTCATGGTTATATCTTAAGTATGTACCACCTTGGCATGGTGATGTTATTTGTTGTACTAACCCTAACCCTCATGCCATGAGAAAGTTGTGCATAATGATGTTATTTTTTATTTCAAGATATTGTCCTTAACACATCTTGCAATTCGATGTGTGCAAGAGCGCACGGCCCGCACACGGCAACAATTTTATTATTTGGAAGGTTCATGTCCTTGTTTAGACCTTTAAAATCCCATGTTTGCTTCCTCAACACTTCCGCTAGCAAATGTTCCATCAATTTTCTCTACCTCAACAAGTTGGGGAACAACTCCAACAGTGGCTACATGTGGGTAAAAAAAATTAGTGTCATCCAAGACAAGTAAGTTGCAGTCATAAACCTTGATCTTTCCCTCCTCGAGTAGTATCTCAATAACCAAATAATGTATGACGTCCACGATTATAACTGCAAAAATTCTTTTTTCCTTGGTTCATCTCTTGTTGTGTGGATATAACCTCTCCCATCTAACATATTTAATCATTTCTTAATCTTATTGGAACCCAAAAACTAACGAAACAAATCTTGGGCCACCGGGAGTTGACGCTAGCTTAGTGATATCATCGTACCAATCCTTGAAATACTTGTAAAAGTTGAGGTCCATTATCCTATCGGCATTATCATAAGCTTTCGGGTACGCTAATTGTTTGCCCCTCATGAGGCAAAGTATTTCTTCAACATACTATGATATAAGAAGTCGATTTTTAAATACATTAGTAATTGTAAAGAAGGAAAATAGCGGAAAGATACAATAGATGGTCCATTTATTGCAGAGGTCTGTTCACAGATTACCCATCTAATGCAACTTATGCAGTAGATGGATAATGTGTTGCAGCAGAACCACCACTAGTTGCACCAGAAAATCCAGCTGTTACGACAGATGACACATCTGTTGCATATTTTCTTCTTCATGGAGTAGATTAGAAATCTAAGTTAGGAAAAGTAAACTTACCTTGTCCACGTACCATGTATACATATCTATCATACTTTTGAAGTCTTGGGCAGAAAAGGTATGCATGGGGTAATCTTGTGCACCTTTCTTGGCATTCTTGGCCTATTGTAGATCCCTCTTATCTTTGGCACCAAGTTCTGTGTATATGTTCACCTTCTTCAATGGCCCCTGAACTTCAACAACTTTTGGAGAGGGAGGAGTTTAATTTTGTTTTATTTCCAATTGGAGAGTACTTGGCTAATTGCTCTTTTCTTCCTCCTAACCTCTACGGTAAGAGTGTATGGCTCCCTAACCTTTTTGGATGGTATGACACCCCTCTTGGATTTCAATTTCTTAATAGATTTAGCCATAGCCTCTAATTTTTCAAAGAGTTTATCCTGTATATTCTTGCACTCTTCGCATTTTCAACGAGAACATGATGGTGAAGAGGGATGAGAGGGACCCCTTAATAATGCTTAACTCACTCTCATAATTAGGGGTGAGGCGGTCGTTCTTAAGTAACTCAATTTGAATTGGGGTCAAATCTCAAGGAGTGAAATTATAGACTTAAAACTTTATGGATGTTCAACTTACTAAGAGATTACCCGAAATGCTAATCAAAACAACATGTGAAATGAAATGGGGGGATTAGTTTGGAAACTTTTCGCAACACACTTTAACAAGCACTTGGTGAATGAAATTTTTACTAGAATTCAAGATTTGGGGGAAATCTTGGGATTGTGTCTACCTAGAAGTAATGCATGTGGGTTAGTGTTGGTTCATCATGAAATTTAGTTGTTAACTAAAGGATAGGCTAGGTCAAAGTTTGTTGGGGTTAATTTTTCAATAAAACCACAATGATTTCATCCATTGGCTCTTTTGAGCACCTAACAAGTGTACACATTTTCATGATCACCCAAAATCTTAATCAATCATCCTTATTTCTAGGATAATGCTCTTGACATAATTTACACTCCTAATATACTTATTTCTAACATTGCAAAAGGTAGTAAACCATAGGCTCAATTATCTACCATTGTTTTATCCCTCTATAACCCTCTTTCAAGGATGTTATCGGTTACCTAATGTTCATATTCATCCCTCTTTCTAGGATGATAAAGGGTTTCTAGAGTTCGGGGCTTTCACCCATCAAACCCATTTGGAGATTTAGCGTTTCCACCCATCAAATTCTAACACATAAGCTCAAGCAATGGTGAAATCCATACTCAACAACTAAAATCAATGCAAACACAACAATACCCACACAAAATTACACTCTAGTTCAACATAATCTCAAGATTTCTTAGCTACTCATGAAGAAAGTAAAGAGAGATATACCATAAGGATTATCCAAAACATTCATTCTCCACAAAGAATCTAAGAAATTTAGCCTTCAAAGTTGATTACACACTTGCCCAAGATTAGGGTTTCAAGTCTTTAATTACAAACTATCTTATAAGCTAAGCTAAGATAACATAAAGAGGAAGGGGGTTTTGCTTGAATATGGCTTGGGAGGCATCTAAATGCTTTTACAGATCTGCCCCTGGGCATATTCTCCCTTAACTGCGTTGCGCATGGCTGTGTACGACCGCGACTTTGCGAGTTATATGCCGGGACCGCATTGCTCTGAATATCTTGACTAACCGTGACCGTAGAGAGAGGATTGCAATCATGGTAACTGAGGCTAACGTAGTCCAGGTCTTCAACTGCACTCTTCTTTGCTCCCTTTTCATTATTTTCAGCTCCAACCTACATCTTCTGGTCTCCTCAACTTTATGACTACAAAGAGTGGTTATTAGTGCATTTATTCATAGATATTGTCTCATTTATTCATTCCAAACAAGGTAATGTGCATGTATAATGAGTGGGAATAAATTGTAAACTCACCACTCATCACCCCTATTGGGTGAGAGGGATCGGTGTAAGGGTAAGAGGGACATGTGTAAGGGTAAGAGGGACCTGTGAAAGGGGTGTTTTCAAATATATTTATTTTTTCTTGAGCATCAACATGATCATAATCATCGCATCAGCATCATCATCAACATACTTGCCACCAACATCAACAACTCCACCAGCAACACCCCCAGAAGAAGCACCCAAATCTGTTGTAAAAGGTTGGTTATGAAGAGCCTCAACATTAGGCTGACCTTGCCTAACTACTCTTCTTATGGTTGTTGCTCCTGCTGATTCCTTCTTTATTAACTAAACCGTTGGATCTACTATTGTATCAACAAGACTAAGAGTAATAAAACAAGTCATCAACTCCTTCTCACTAGGCACGATCCATGGATGCACAACCTATAAAAAAGACAGATACATTTCACAACTACTGATTTATCTGTCGTAATAGATTAATAATATGTTGCATCAGATATCCATCTGTTGTATAATTTTCAGTAGAGTGGTAATCTGTTAATTTGGGTTCAAAGAACCAAAGCAATAAATACGTAATCTATTACAAAATATGAATCTTTTGTCACAATAGATTACCTATTTGTTGTACCAGTTGCAGTAAATGGGTAATCTGTTGCAACAAATGACCCTTCTGTCGCAATAGATGGCATATGTGTTTCAATAAATTTCTTTTAGTAAATTTATTTCACTTGAAAGAAGAGTTACTGCATCATCTGAAGGGTTAAAAAGATCAGTCTCCTTAATTCTTGTGTTTCTCTTTCCATCCAACCAGCTAAGGATCCTAGGATGCGAAACCTCATCCGGGTAATCTTTGACCTGCTTTCGGAGGGGAGGAATGGCTTCAATTGCCCAAGCCTAAAAAATATAAATAGGAAGCAAGAAAAAAGTCACTATAATTATTCAATATAAATTAATGGATGAGTAAACAAATAGTGAATAAATTTACCATGAAATCCCAAGGAAAGTCGTATAATGTGATCGTCATTGGGGATAACCTTTGTTGTTGTGTGGTCAGAAGTTGATCCAGCTTCACTTTCTTTTCTTTTGGAAGACATGTTTTACCTACAAATAATAGAAAAACAAAAAATACATTACAATTGATGTATGCATAAATTTTAAAAAATACATTACAAACACCACCAATACCGACACCACCAACAGGCACCACAAACTCCATCAATACCGATACCACAAACACCACCAACTAATGACACTACCACCAGCCAATAACCACCAGTGCCACCACGACGACCACCAACACCATTACCAACAGCCACCAAAACCACCAAAATCAACAACAATGCCACCACCACTAACACCAACAACCACCAATAACACCACAAACACTATCTAGTAATACCACGATAGTCTATTGAACACTACGACAAAAATAAAGGTTTTCTTGGGTTTTTTCAATGATTTTAGGATCAAAACCCAAAATTGTTAGCCTATTCTTGAAGATAATACAACTACAAGTTTTCTTTTTAATCATTAACTAAAATCCCTAATTTAAGAAAAAAAATAACAAATATAGAACTCTTCTCGAACTCTATTACCTACAAAGACAGAGAAAATGATGGATACAAGCAAGAATGAAGTTCAAAATAACAACTATGTGATCGGAAATGGGAGGAAAATTGATCTGTTGTGAAGGGTTGAGCAATATTTTGAGTAGTTGTTTTTTGTATTATTAAGAGAGAAAGAAAAAAATGAGAACTCGAGATTGAAATGATAAAATATTTTTCTCACAAATGTATGATTTTTATGGGTTGATTTGTATTTTGGAAAAGAATGACAAGTTTGAAAATGTTAATTTGGGTCAAATAATTTGCTCAGTCCTAGTTGTAGCTAAGTCAATTTAGGTATTTCAAAAATAAGCTAATATGAATCATTTCAAATCAAATTGGTCGATTGACGACTCAAATCAGGAGGAACGCAATACCAACATCACACAATATAGTTGACCCTATCAACTCATCCTTAGTTTTAGCTAAATCAATTGAGGTATTTCAAAAATAAGCTAATATGAATCATTTTAACTCAGATTGATCAATTGATGACTTGAGTCATGAGGAGAGCAATACCAATATCACGTAATATAGTTGTCCCTATCAACTCATCCCTAGTTATAGCTAAATCAATTGAGGTATTTCAAAAATAAGCTAATATGAATTGTTTCAACTCAAACTGATCGATTAATGACTCGGTTTAGGAAGAGTGCAATACCAACATCACATAATGTAGTTGACCCTATCAACTTATCCCTAGTTGTAGCTAAATCAATTTAGATATTTTAAAAATAAGCTAATATGAATCATGTCAACTCAGATTGGTAGATTAATGACTTGGTTTAGGAGGAGTGCAATACCAACATCATGCAATAAAGTTGACCCTAGCAATTCATCCCTAGTTGTAGCTAAATTAATTTAGTTATTTCTAATAATAAGCTAATATGAATCATTTCAACTCAGATCAATCAATTGATGACTTAAGTCAGGAGGAGCGCACTACCAATATCATGCAATATAATTGACTCTATCAACTCATCCCTAGTTATAGCTAAACCAATTTAGGTATTTCAAAAATAAGCTATTATGAATCGTTTCAACTCAGATTGGTCGATTGACAACTCGGGTCAGGAGGAACGCAATACCAATCATGCAATATATTTGACCCTTTCAACTCATCCCTAGTTGTATCTAAATCAATTTTGATATTTCAAAAATAAGTTAATATGAATCATTTCAACTCAGATTGATCGATTGATGACTCGGGCCAGGAGGATCTCAATATACAAATATCATGCAATTTACTAGACCCTATCAACTCATCCCTAGTTGTATCTAAATCAATTTAGGTATTTCAAATAATAAGCTAATATGAATCATTTCAACTTAGATTGATCTATTGGTGACTCAGGTCAGGAGGAGCGCATTACCAACATCATATAAGATAGTTGACCCTATCAGCTCATCCCTAGTTGTAGCTAAATCAATTAAGGTATTTAAAATACTAAGCTAATATAAATTATTTCAACTCAAATTGATTGATTGATGACTTAGGTCAGAAGGAGTGCAATACCAAGATCATGTAATATAGTTGACCCTAGCAACTCATCCCTAGTCATAGCTAAATCAATTGAAGTTGTAGTTGAATATGTGAACTCAATTGAAATTGTATACAATCAAATGTTCAACCTATTGCAATAGATGCCCTATCTGTTGGAATTTATCAAATAGATTATTGAATCTATTACAATAAATAACCTATCTGTTGTAAATTATCAAATGGATGTTGGCATCTATTGCGACAGTTAATTGAGCAATTGGAAATTTTCAAACAGAAATTGTTATCTGTTGCAACAGATGACTTATATGCTTTAAGATCTTTTTTTATTTTAAAGCAATTTTCTATCCGAGAAAAAAAAAAGATAAAATACTAAGGTGGTAAAAAATATTACTTGGATAACTCAAATATCTCCTTCTTGAGTAGTCTTATCTTTTCTTTTTAATGTCACCGTATCCTTGTTCCACTCTAAGGTGTTAATGAATATTTAATACCCATCTCTAGAATTCTCTCTCCTTCGGCCATAAATTAACTTAACTTATTTCTCTTCTTTCTTTTAGAATTCTTGTTTTCTCCTTTTTTTGGGTAATCACAATCATCTCCTATTTTTCTCTCTTTTCTCTCCTCTTTCTCATGAGTATACTTTCGAATATCAACCAATCAATATGTTTTCTCGACTGAAATGGGTGTTCTGATCCCTTTGCTTTTTTGATATTACAGGTATGGTTCACTATTGCTTTTTTCTTCTCATCTTCTTCTTTGTAAGTTATTTAAAGTAAATATTTACATCTGTTGTTTTTATTGATTTATCCATTACCAGTATCCTATTTATTAAGAAAATTAAAGGAAAGGTGACTTTTAAGTCTTTAATTAATGAACTGTTGTTTTTATTAAAATATGCAAAAAAAGTCATCTATTGGGAGAACTTTAAAAACCTTGTTTTCAGTATCATTTTTTAATGTCTTTTGTTTGTTACTTTGTTGTTGTTGTTGTTGTTGGGGGTGTTGCTATTTTTGGAACATGTGGTATTTGTGTTGTTGATAGTGTTAGAACATATGGTTCTGTTTCTTTGTTGTTGGTGGTGTTGCAACAGCTTCCTTAATTGTTGCAACTGATGAATTAGCTATTGGAAACAAAGGAGCAACCGTTGAAAGAAATCAAACCAGTAGCAAGGTTGGTTTGATTTATTACGACAAATGACCCATTTGTTGAAATATTTCATCCATATGTTGCCGCAGATCCATCACTTGTTGTAACAGATGACTTATCTATTGAACAGATGGGGAATCTGTTGCACCAGATGGGTCATCTATTGCAATACTTGTTGTAATATGTTGTATTCATTCAATTTTGTGTTACCCTTTTGTAATATTCTTTTTATTTTTTTCTTGTTTGACATCAAATATTTTTCTCCTATTTGCAAATAAAAGGAACTGAAAGTGGATCAACTTTTTCTCGGCCAACATTAAAGGCTAGAGTAAAGATGGGTTCGAAGTAATAAGCTGCTTGCAGATGGAACCACTTGATATGTGGGAGGTGTGTATTACTGATCAACCTATCGTGAAAACACACATCCAGTGCACTGATTTTGTGAATGTTGGTTATTTAACTATTAGGCATTAATATTTCAAATAAGATATGATATTTTACAGTTAAGATTTTTAGGTTTGTACTGGTAAGGCCGAGGGACCAAGTAGGTGGTGTTGATACCCTGTTACAGTTTAATATAGATTTTGCTAATGTTTATGTGTCAAGTTTGGAGAAGGGTTCATGTTTTTGGTGGCGGTGTACATATTCAAATAGCGCTTGGACTGATTTTAAGGGTCAATGGACTTTTAAAAGGCCTCTAAAGCCTCGTACTACTGTAAAAAATAATAGAAAACCAATAGTTATTGCTCTGATCCAAATTTATATGGATGGGTTGCTCAAGCAGACTTTTATACAGCAAAAAATACTTGGGAGAATACCTGTGCGGGAAGGAAGAGGTGGAGAAGATCATATATTAACTCAAACCTTATTAAAGAAGAAACACGGGGTAGGAAGGAACGTGTAGCGAATCTGGCTGATGAAGTTGACATAAAAAATGAAAAAATTGAATGAGCTGCAAATGTGAAAGTGTATCAAAAAATTAAAATCCATTAGCCCATTTTGAAAAGAAAAATGCTGAAGTGGACCAAAGCTCTGCACTTCGTTAGGGGATTGCAACTAGCTAGCATGGCTTGATTGAAGACCCATAAAATGCAGGACCAGAACTCTAAGATTGCATATTTGTGAGCAACAATGGTGGTAAGATTATTGGTCAGGAACGAAACCTAAACCAACAACTCCTGAAGTAAAAATAAGGGATTAAGCCAAGGTGGCAATTTTCGAAGTTAAACTTGCATCCCAGGCCTTCTTTTTGTGGTTCTGGTCTGGTCAACGACAGTGGAAATAACAAGGCATGTGATTTCTGCCAAACTTCAAACCTTTTTGTTTCTACTGTCATTGACCAGACCAGAACCACAAACAGAAGGCATGGGATGCAAGCTAGACTTCAGAAATTGATGTCTTGGCTTTCAGTATTTTTTACTTCTGGAGTGTTGGTTTAAGTTTTTTTCTTGACTGAAAATCTTACCAATTTGTTGTGCTCGCCAAGATGCTTCCTTAGAGTTCTGATTCTGTTCTTTGTGGATCTTCATTGAGACCATACTCACTACTCACAGTCCCTAGCAAAGTGTCCAGCTCCAGTCCTCTTTAGCATTTTTCTTTTTCAAGGACGACTGATGAATTTTAATATTTGGATACACTTTTTCATTTGTAGCTCATTCAATTTTTTTCATCTTTCAAGTTAATATCATTGGCCAGATTGGCTACAAGTTCCTTACTTGCTTCCCTGTATTTCCTCTTAAACAAGGTCTGGAATGATATATGGTCTTCTCCAACTCCCCTTTCTTGCACAGGTATTCGCACAAGCACCTTCTACTATATAATAGTCTCCATGAGAAACCCATCCATATAAATTTGGACCGGAGCAATAACTATTGGTTTTCCATTCTTGTTTACAGCACTGCGAGGCTTCAGAGGACTTTCAAAAGTCCATTGAACCCTTAAAATTAGTCCAATCACTATTTGAATGTCTAAACTACCACCAAACACTTGAAACCTTCTCCAAAATTGATGCATAAACATTGGCAAAACCATCATTAAATTGTAAAATGCAGGATCTTGTTTGAAGGATCAATGTGTAGTTGGTAAAAAAGTGCATTCATAAAATTATTATACTTTATATGTATCTGTCACAAAAGCTTGATCAATAATACATAACTCTCGCGCATGAAAGTGGATCCATTTATCTGCATGCACCTTATTCTTCCAACCCCATCGTTAAGTACTGTACAAGACTGTGGAGGATTAGAGGATAACTATCTTCAATGTCATAAATTTTTCACCCTTTTTTTAAATTTCTTTTTTTATATTATGTAATAAAACAGTCACCAATTTAGATTAATTAAGGTATGTTATGACTATTAAAAAAGGAGTGAACAGTCGTGACTTTTTATCTAACACATTCAAAATAATTGATGAACCAAATTCCCCATCTATTGCAACTGATGAATCAGCTGATAGAAAAAAGCAAAACATCTCCTCCAAAAGATGGTCTATTTGTCACAACAGATAATCCTTATGTTGCAACAAATGTCCCATCTATTGCATATACAGACCATCTACTGCAACAGATGGTAGATCTGTTGCGATAGTAGGTTATTTGTTGCAACAGATGGACGATCTATTGTAATAGCTCAATAATAACGGTTGTTATTAAGAGAGAAACCATTTTGAAAAGGAGAGAATTTTGAATGTAAAAGAAAAAGTCACGACTTTTTACAAAAAATAAAAAGTCAGCAGTTTGAATGTAATTAATACAATTGAGCTAAACACTCATGCCTTTTATCCTAAATCATTCAGATTCAATCCTCTATAAATAGGTCCCTCCCTAATATTCATTCTACTATACTTTATTTATTTTTTGTATTTTGTCTTTTCGAATTACATCTTCAGCCACTTCTCTTCAAAGAGCATATTCCTTTCTCATTGAGGTATGTTTTTCTGTGTAAATCTACCAATTTGTAGTATATGTTGTATTATAGTCGAACACTTTTCTTTACTTTTGTGTTTACATTTTTTGTCAGTTCATGGGTGTTCTAGATATGGATGATCCTGTTTGGGACATTGCTATTCTGCGTGACACCGTGCGGGAACTTCAGAGGTAGGTTAGTGACCTACAGTGGGAGTTGGGGGCTATGAGAGAAAGGATTCTCCGAGAGATTCATAGGCTGAGGAGGGCCCCGCAGCTGTCGGTTGAAGATTGGTCGGCTCACAATTATAATAATAATGATAATTAGAATGTGTTTTCTTTTAGCATATGCATTTTAATTTTTCTATATCAAATTCATACTTTATTTTTTGTTTAATAAAAATTTATTTTTGGTCCACTTTAGATTTTTAATTCTTATTTAATTTTCATTCTGCCTATTTCTTCTTCTCAAAAAAAATATCGAAGGTTGGATGTAAGGTGTAATTTTGAATCCAGTAGCAATAGCAAGAGTTTTGATTTCTTTCAATAGATGGACCATCTATTGAAATAGATTGGTCATCGATTTGGTTTCTATCAACAGATTATAAATCTATTGCAATAGATCTGTCATCTATTGAAGAAAAACATTCCAGTTTGATGAACTGTATTGTGTTTTTCCAGTTAATGTTCATCTATTGCAACATATGGGTAATCTGTTGAAAATAATTTTGTGATCTGTTGCATTTAGTTCCTGTTTTGCCTCTTTTTATTGATGCACAAGTTATTAAAAAAGATATTTTATATAATAAATGATAATATTTATATTTACAACAATGATTTAAATATATAAAAGTCCATAATAAATAACAAGACAAGTTCTTGCTATTTCAACTATCATGGTGGATTACGATCCGGGCATGTAGTTTTTTTGTGACCAATGTTCTTACATACGGAGCACTTGTTTTTTATATGTAAATGATTCTCTGAGTCCATGCCTCCTCTTATATGGCCTTCTTCCTGGTTTGATAGTGCTTGGGTCAATATATGAAGAAGGTATTAATCTCCCAAAAGCTCTGCAGGAACAACCCAAGATTCTTCAGGAGGCACCGGGGTAATATGCTCACCATATGTCATTGTATATTTTTACACTGAATAATATGGAGAGGAGTACTCATAAATTTTAGTTCCATATTTTGCACAGTATTGAGCTCAAAGAGCTGCCACAGCATGTAGATAAAGTATTTTGTCCAAGTCAAAAACTCTACACGTACAAGATCTCGTTTGAAGATCAACCGTGAAAACATCACCATGACCGTCGATACTGAACTTGTAATCTACTATTTGATGAGAAAATAACCTATTCCCTAGACCGATGCTCATTGATATTATTTTTTCCGATTTTAGAACAAATTTGGTTCCTGCATTCTCGAACTTCACACGCCTTTTGTGAAAAAAAATTGCCATACTTCTAGATTATTTTATCAAACAGAACCACAATGAAAAATTCTCTTTCATCACCAAACAATGTATACACTGATTCAACTATGTTTGAAGACATAATATTATTCCTATACAAAATAATCACTTAGTACGACATAATACTAAACTTGTAACTCAAACAAGAGATTAAATTCATAAGAATGTACCTATTTATCGGACAGAATGCCCGACACCATCTCTCAAAACTGACACGTACGAGATGTTCTACTACCTTGGGATGCATATTCGTTATTTGATTGAAATGATCTAAAAACTCCTCACTACTATATGCTTTAGCTGCTCTATAAAAAAGGGTCACGGTTCTTTTGTTGTGAAAGTTGTTCCAAATGTTATCTCCAAGATACTTCATGCAACAACCAAAGTGAGTTGAAGTGTAGAAAATTGAACCCATCTTTGGAATACTTGGATTCCTATCCGAAATAAAATATAACTCTTCGGTACATTCGACGCAGCTTCACATTTGTTCAAAAAAATATCCATAAGAGACATCCCATTCCTTGTCCGCTACATAAAAAGTGACAGGAAATATGTGATTCTCCTCATCCTGTGCCACCACCACTAGTAAAACTCCATTATATCTGCTCCTCAAGAAGGTCCCGTTGACGGCTATGACTTTTCTCAAATATTGAAAACCTTGAATCCAAGCACCATAGGATACAAAAAAAGTACTTGAACCTTCCATTTTCATTAACATGCAATGTCGTCTTACTTTTGGGATTTAAGGACTCAGGCATGTAATGGTAGGAATCTAGGACTGCATACCCATGCTCATGTGTCCCCCTAACCAGGTCCATGGCAATCCCCATAGCCGTATATATCTTCCAATAACTGACCATGACACCCAATTTCGTAAGGAGTTGATTGGTCATATCCCATGTAGAAGGGCCTTTGTAATTGGAGAATCTATTCTTGAAATATTCACCGAGAATATTTGTCGTGGCATAAGGATTTTGGACCAAAATATGCTCCGAACCAGATGTATGATACTTTTCATGTTTATGAATGACAAATTTGTCAGAACTTAAGTACTTCACCACTATCACCACCACTTGTAGTTCGGATTAGTACATCTGAAGCAAAAGACTTTGCTTGAATTAATTACCTTCATTATTCTGAAATCTTTTTTCAAGCAAGAAATAAAAAAGAAGTAGAAAGTTATTTCTTATCCTTGAATGACATTCCCTTGTAAAATACGGTCACGTCATCTTGACGAACGCATTCTCTCTCATCTTTTCAATCACATAGACCCTTAACACCGGCCTGGCTGAATCACTAAGATAAGTATTCAACCGAACCTAATTAATTATCTTGAAAGATAGTACCCTCTAATTTTCAAAGGAGTTGTGCATGTAGTTGATGACGAGTTCTTTTGGTTGATAATTCTATTGAATAATAAAAGAAAAAATGTTGATAGCATACTAAGCTAGCTTATTAAGCTAAGAAAGGGTCAATTAGTGTTAAGTCAAGTTAGTTGTCGTAATACAGTATAAATACAACTATTTGTAACACATAACTGTTAAGTCATTTTTATTCATTATTTCTCTCTATCAATGATCAATGTTATCTTCTCTCTAAGCTCACAGCTCTTTCTCTTATTTTTATTTTTCTTCAACCTTGAAGATCTCGAGTACTAAAGATACTTTGTTCATGGTATCAAAGCGATGATCAATGGTCGGAGAAATTTACATCTATTTTCTTCTCTAGTTCTCAGTTACACAATTTGAAAGCTATAGAAATTGGGGATTTCAGTCGATCGAAAATTTGGGATTTTAGTCGATTACATTACTAAATTCAATTGAGTCACAAGATTACACTTCTTCAGAATTGCTAAATTCAATTACTGCAACATCAGAAAATTTACTTACATTGTGAGTTTCTCATCAATTTACTTACATATGTGCAATTGGAAGTACTGTGAATATTTGAAGGAAAATTGTAGTAGACAATCGAGTGAAATAGAACATACTGGAACAATAGATAGTAAAACTATAGGAAATGCTAGTACTACAACAACAAGCCTAAAAATAGATTGCAATCATCTGTTATATCTACAGTCAACTGATATTAGTGGAACATCAATTATTTCATTTCAACTAAAAGGAAGTGAGAACTATACTGTGTGGAGTAAATCGATGTAAATAGAACTGTTGGGAAAAAACAAATTAGGGTTAGTTGATGGCTCATGCAGAAAAGAATTTGTACCAAATAATCTAGGTTATCAGTAGGAACGTGTGAATGTCATTGTGTTATCATGGTTGATGAACTTTGTAGCAAGAAATCTCATAGGAGGTGTTGTGTATGCCACAAACGCATAGTCTGTATGGGAAGACTTGAGAGAAAAGTTTGAAAAAATTAATAGATATCAAGCATAACATCCATTAAGAAATTACAACATGTAATCAAGGAACACAATCAGTTTCTGTGTACTACACAAGGCTTAAAGACCTTTGGGATGAATTTGAGTCTATGATTCCAGCTCCTAGTTGTAATTGTGATAAGTCCAAAGATCTCATTCAATACCTACAGAGACAAAAATTATATCAATTTCTGATGGGACTAAATGAGTTATACTCTCAAGTTAGGAGTCAAATTTTGTTGTTGTGTCTTGTACCAAGTGTTAATAAGGCATATGCAATGGTAATGAGTGATGAAAATCAAAGGGTTATGTCTGTTACCTCTACTGTAGTAGGGATGTTTGGATCTATGGCTAACAAAAAACAAGGAGAAGCAGATGCTATAGCCATGTATGCTAAATCTGGAATTGGAAACACAAGGTTCAAAAGAAAACTCAATCCTAACTACAATCCCAATGCTTTCTGTGATCTTTGCAAGTTTAAGGGACACTATAAAATGGAGTGTTATCAATTAATAGGATATCCACCAGATCACCCAAATTTTGGACAAAAAGAAAAACATGAGCCAAGAAACAACACTGACAACAGATATAAATTTAGAAGAGGTCCTGCTACACATAATGTTGTTATACAAGATTGGCCTCAATCAAGTGAATATGGACAATATCCTAATCAAGGGAACATTTACGTGACTACTACCATTACTTGAGTTGGTTATTCATAAAACACATCATGGTGAAACTACACAAGGGAACCAACTTAGATACAATGATGGACTAAGGTTTACTCAAACACAGTATGAGCATATATGTCAACTACTTGAGAAAGACACCATCAATGATCAGGAATCAGGCCACACAGTTACTCATTTTGCTCACATGACATGTATCTATAGTGCTTTGACTATCACCACTAATCCTCAAAAATGGATTATTGACTCAGGGGCTACAAATCATATGACATATAACAAATCAATACTTGACACAAACACACTAGCACACACAGGAAAATTGAAACAGGTGGTATTACCAAATGGTAAACTAAGTAAGGTATCTCATATTCGTTCTAGTAGTATTTCTTCAAGAAACAGAGTGCACAAAGTATTTTATGTTCCTGATTTTAAATTCAACCTGTTATCTATTGCAAAACTAACCAAGCAGTTGAATTATTTAGTTAAGTTTTATCCTGATTTTTGTATATTTCTTCACTGGTAAGGTGAAGGAGATTAATAAATAACATGAAGGTCTCTATTATATTGTTGGACACAACACTACTAAAGAACAAAAGACATTTTATGACAACCTGGTGATCAAGAAGGATATTAGTCTTTGGCATAAGAGAATGGGACATGTTTCTTCTAGCATCTTAACCAAATTACTGCCCAATAAGATTTCTAGTATAATTGAGTCTGTAAATAAATGCACTATATGTCCTTGTGCAAAACAAGCTAGGCTACCATCTCCTACAAGTACTACTACTACAATCATACCTTTTGAACTGATTTATATGGATGTCTGGGGTCTATATAGGACTACTACTACTGATGATTTTAAGTTATTTTTTACTATTGTTGATGATTTTACTAGGTTTACTTGGGTGTTCTTACTAAAGCTTAAGTCTGAGGTATTTCTGCATATCAAAAACTTCCTAGCATATGTCAAAACTCAATATGATTCTATTGTGAAAATAATAAGAAGTGACAATGGAACAAAATTTGTGAACTTTGTATGTCATGATTTATTTACTAGTTTGGGTATAATTCATCAAAAGTCTTGCCCTTATACTCCTCAGCAAAATGGAGTTGCTGAGAGAAAGCAAAGACATATCCTTGAAGTAACTAGAGCCATGAGGTTCCAGGGTTCTATTCCCATTAAATTTTGGGGGTATTGTGTACAAGCTGTAGTTTATATTATAAATAGATTTCCCTCACAAGTTACTAATTACATTTCTCCTTTTGAAAAATTAAACAATAGATTGTCTTCTCTTATACATCTGAGAGTACTTGGTTGTTGGAGCTTTGCTAAAAATTTACAAAAAACAGACAAGTTACAATCTACATCTAGGGAACCTGTTCATCTAGGGTACTCTGACACTCAAAAAGGTTACATTCTTTATGAGCTCAACAATAAAACATTCTTCGTAAGTAGAGAAGTAGAATTTAAGAAAAATATCTTCCTTTTTGCCCATCAGAATACAACGAGTTCTACCTTATTTTCTAGTCCCGACACTATGTGTGACAATTATTCTATGCCTATAACTGTAAGTCCAAGTGTGCATATGACAGGTTCAATCAACAACATCTCACAAACTACAGCTGAACCAGCTGACTCACGGGAGGCTATGCCTGAGTAACTTGCAGAAGTGTAGACTGACTCTGTACATAATGAGCTTATATCTTCAGCACCTAGAAGATCTACCAGAAGAACTCATAATGAGAATGTACCTCCAGCACCTAGAAGGTCTACCATAGGGACTAATGATCCTATATCTTCAGCACCTAGAAGATCTACCAGAAGAACTCATAATGAGATTGTACCTCCAGCACCTAGAATGTCTACCAGAGGGACTCATCTACCTTGTTGGATAAAAGAGTTTGTATCTCTAACCATGGATAAAAATACACCTTATGCACTATCAAAATACCTAACTTATGATTATCTTCACCGTAAATATACTATATTCGTAACTGCTATGTTTGTTTTTACTGAACCAAATACTTATGCAGAAGTTGTTAAAGACAAAAAATGGGTTGAAGCCATGAAAACTGAAATAGATGTGCTGCAACAGAATCAAACCTGGGATATATTTCAACTTCCTCAAAACAAATGTATAATTGGCTGCAAATGGATTTATAAATTCAAATACAAAGAAAATGGAGAAATAGAGAGGTACTAAGGCTAGACTTGTGGCAAAGGGGTATAGTCAGCAAGAAGGAATTGATTACTAAGAAACCTTCAGTCCAGTAGTGAAAATGGTAACTGTTAGGTCTGTCCTAGCCATTGCTACTAGAGGCTAGCATATACATCAAATGGATATGTATAATGCCTTCCGACAAGGTGACTTATATGATGAAATCTACATAGACCTCCCTCAAGGATTTCAAAGTCAGGGGGGGAATGAAGCAAGTATGCAGACTTAATAAATCCTTATATGGATTAAAACAAGCTCCAAGATAATAGAATGCAAAGTTAACTGAAGCACTACAAAAGGACAGATTTTTTCAAAGTCAGTATGATCACTCTCTATATACTAAGAAGACTGAAAAATGATTTACTGCAGTATTGGTCTATTTAGATGATATGCTTATAACTGGGAACAGCTTGAAATTAATCAAAGATAAAAACTTCAATACAAAAGGCATTCAAAATGAAGGACTTGGGAGAACTAAAATACTTCTTGGGGATTGAGTTTGCAAGGTCCAAGTTAGGAATTGTAATGCATCAGAGAAAATATGCCATGGAATTAATATTAGAAACTAGACTTAGTGCTTCCAAACCATCAACTACACCCATGGACAACAATACTAAGTTCACTATAAGAGAATATGATCAGCTATTGGAAAATGTCAAGCATCAGAAATCAGAACTAACAGATAAGCTTATAGAAAATCAAGCAGGCTATTAAAGGCTAATTGGAAAATTTCTTTACCTGGTAGTATCTAGGTCTGACATATCAAACAGTGTACAAACACTTAGTCAATACCTTCATCAACCAAAAAAATCTCATATTGAGGTTGCTCTTAGAATAGTCAAGTACATAAAACAACAACCTGGTCTAGGAATCTTACTATCCAGTAATAGAGAAGACAATTTATCAGAATTTTGTGAGGCTGACTGGACATCATGTACAGTCACAAGAATGTCAGTGATAGGTTTTATTATAAAATTAGAAAACTCCCTAGTGTCCTGAACGTCAAAGAAACAGAATACTATGTCAAGAAATTCAGCACAGGCTGAATACAGAAATATGGCCACAACTGTCTCTGAGTTAGCCTGGTTAACTAGTTTAATGAAAGATCTTGGAGTGCAGATACACCTACCAGTAAGTATATATAGTGATAGAAAATCATCTATTCAAATAGCTGCAAACCCAATGTATCATGAGAGGACCAAGCATATCGAAATTGACTGATACTTTATAAGGGAAAAGGTTAAAAAGGGTTAGTGAAAACTGAGTACATCTCTACCAAGGATCAACCTCTTGATCGCCTTACAAAAAATCCTAAACAGACCTTAACATGAACTTCTTATATCCAATCAAGGAGTGATCAATATCTTTACCACTCATAGATTGAGAGGGGTTGTTGAACAAGAAGAAAGAAAATACTGATGGCATACTAAGCTAGCTTATTAAGCTAAGAAAGGGTCAATTAGTGTTAAGTCAAGTTAGTTGTAGTAATACAGTATAAATATAACTATTGTAACGCATAACCGTTAAGTTATTTTCATTTATTATTCTCTCTCTATCAATGATCAATATTATCTTCTCCCTAAGCTCACAACTCCTTCTCTTATTCTTCTTCTTCTTTTTCTTTAACCTTGAAGATCTCGACTACTAAAGATACTCTGTTCAAATTTAGTCCACAATAACTGATGATTAAGTTCACAAAATTATCATAGAAAATATCACTTTGGACTGTCATTGCTATCGTATCTAGCATTTTACCCTCCTTCCAACATCATACATATTGATTGCTCCTCTCAATCTATTAACCATAACAATCCACCCCCATTATTATTGATCCCTCCATTAGTGGTACCTAAATAAAGTCATTTGTTAAAAAAAGTTAATAATGATATCCTAATAAAATTAATAGTGATTTCATACTGCCGTAACATGAACCCCAACAGACGTGTAATCTGTTGTAACAGGTGAAAAATATTTTGCAATAAGTAAGTGATCAGTTGCAATAGATTACTTACATATTGGGATTCATGTAACGCTCCTGAAGTTGATTTCAATAGACGAGTCATCTATAGTAACAGGTGAATCATATGTTGCAATAGACTATACATCTATTACAACAGATAAAGCGCCTGTTGGGATAGATGTTACAGTACTAAAGAACCTTTGAAGCTAATTTCAACAGATGAGTGACATATTGCAACAGATAACTAACCTGTTGCGACATATGACTTACCTGTTGCAACAGACAATACGTCTGTTAGAATCGAGTTCAGGTTTTGTTGCAATAGATAACTAACCTGTTACGATAGTTGACTTACCTGTTGCAATAGATGACGCGTCTATTGGAATCGAGTTCAAGTTCCATTGCAGTAGGTTATTGATCTGTTGCAATAGATATTTACCCTATTGCAATAAATAACTAGTCTGTTGCAATAGAAGGGTCATATGTTGCAATACATGACCCATCTTTTTGATTCATGTTACGGAACTATAGAACCATAAACATGAATCCAACATATAAGTCTTATGTTGCAACAAATGGCTCATCTGTCGCAATAGATGAGTGGTTTATTTAAACATATAGCTATTATGTTGCATTCATGTTCGCGTGTTATCTATTGTTGAAAAAATAGCACAATAGTAGTTACCCAGATGACAAATTCAACTAAAAATCATAATTTGACTTAATAAAATCTCCTATGAAGTAATGCCAAAGTGGAAAGTGATGTACGCAATAAAATTTGACGTAAGAAATTGGTCAAGTAGCAGCAGTAGCGGTAACAACAACAATAACAATAGTCAACGAAAAAAAAGAAAATGATAATGAAGTAGAAGATGATGATAATGAAGTAGAAGATGGTAAATAAAGCAACAACAACAATGAACAATAAAAAATCGCTAAGAGAGAGAAAACAACAATAGATGAGAAGAGAGAAAAACACACTTTTTCCCTCCGTTTCCTATTATATTAGGTTAATACTTGGATCAAAGTATAAATTTACGATTTTCTGGGTTATTCTCAAAATTTTCCAACTCACTTAATCCATAATAAAGTAATTATCACCAACACTCAATTATTAAGGCTTGAGTCACCTATACCTCATTTTGAAACTCTTTTGTCACTTTTAACTAAATGCTCCTAGAGTCTTCATAGCCCACACCCAACCTTCCCCTACTTCTAGATTAACCTCCTTCCTTAGAAATACATGCACGCATAATTGCAAATTCCTCATCCACATTTGTTTCCTCTAAGGAAAAATCCCACATTAACTCACACTCACAATCCTCCTCGAACAGTGCATCACTAGTAGACGTAGATTCAGATCCTGTAACTTCTCCAAGTAAATCTCTATCTCCCTTTCCTTCTACAATTGCTACTATACCTGACGGGTCTTTCCAAACTACTAACCTATGTCTCCCACCACTACATCCCACAACAAGTTCACCAACACCTATCCTCATAAACACACATAACAGCCTACCTCATCTCCTTATTTATCAACGAAGGAAAACCACGTTTCCTACTCAAGTGGATCTTCGGCCAACCTGCCCTTTCCTCGAGTTAAACCTCGCTCCCTTGTCACCTTACTGTTTGTCTCCCCTACCCATGTTATTACTTGCTCATAAAACAATATCACCAAACCAAACAATTTTTTTATTACTTGGCTAAATTGAACTCCACCACCACACCCACCATTGTCAAACAAGTATAAAAAATATCCCAAGTGGCATAAAGCGATTAAACAAAAACTTGATGCTTTAATTAAAAACCAAACTTGGGAATGTGCTCCTCCTGACCCAACAAAAAATATTATTTTCTGCAAGTGGGTTTTCAAGATAAAAAGGAAAGTGGATGGGTCCATTGATATATAAGGCGCAACTAGTTGTGAAAGGCTTCACTCAAAGGCCAGGCATTGACCTCCACGCAAATTTTAGCCCAATCGTCAAGCCTACCATGGTCCGGATAATCCTTTCTGTGGAACTTCACCATAGCTGGAATCTCCGCCATCTTGATGTCAACAATGCATGCATTTCTCCAGGGCAACCTGGACATGGAGGTGTACATGGCACAACCTTCGATTTTCACTACTGATGACAAACCCACTCACATATGCCGGTTACGCAAGGCAATCTATGGCTTGAAACAAGCCTCTCGGGCATGGCACAATACCTCATGAGCTATGTTTCATCCATAGAATTTATTAAGATGAAATTAGATCTCTCTCTACTTGTGAGACAGGGTCTAGGTAATACAATGTTTGTCCTTGTCTATGTGGATGACATCACTGCTACAGGGATCAATAACTTTTATGTTGATTGGGTTATTTCTTCCCTTGATTCTTAGCTTTCTATTAAAGATTTGGATAATCTTCACTACTTTCTTGGTGTTGAAGTGATACACAGCTCTGACGGTTTAATCCTCACCCAAGCAAACTATGTGAATGAGATCCTGAATGATAAATTAATGACCGACTGCAAAAGTGTCCAGACGCCAATGAGTGCATCTGAGCAAATCACACTATCTAATGGTGCTTACTTGACTGATGCAACACGCTATCGTTGGGTCTTAGGCATGCTTCAATACCTATCTTTCACTAGACCGGACATCGCATATGCACAAAATAAGTTATCCCAATCTATGCAAGCACCATCATATCTCCATTGGAAAGCAGTGAAATGTGTTCTTCATTACCTGTGTGGCACCATCCAATTAGGCCTACGTGTAATCCCCATTGAGGACTTCAATATGCACATGTACTCTGATGCGGATTGGGGTGGGGAAATTGCTGATAGAGTTTCCACATCCGGGTATATCCTATTCCTTGGTCACAATCTGATTAGATAGTCCTCAACTAAGCAAAATATTGTCTCTTACTCCTCCACTGAGTCTGAATATGGGGCAGTGTCTAATGCCCTTTCTAAAACCATGTGGGTTACCAATCTTCTTGCTGAGTTGCACGTTCCAGTACATCAGATGCCTACCATTTATTCTGACAATCTTAGAGCCACATTCCTGAGTAAAAATCCAGTCCTCCATAGCAAAGTGAAGCATGCTGCAATGGCCTTTCACTTTGTTCACCATCATGTCGACATCAAAAAGGTTCAAGTTGTCAACATCCATGCTGCCGATCAAATCGCTGACACCATTACCTAGGCACTGCCTAAACCTATTTTTGAGAAGAATTTATTCAAGTTAGGCTTAGTGAATCATCGCCTAACTAGAGGGGGCTTATTGAAACATCACGTATTAAGTTAGTTAGTAATTAAAAGTGTAATCACAATTTATATTTTAGCTGTTCTGTTTATTTCGGACTGGTCAAGTTTAGTTAGTTTAGGACTCGTCTTAGTTTATCTGTAACTCTATTTAATATGTTTTCTGCTTCATTAATAAACATCTTCTTTCCAGCACTTGCTCTCTGCTTATAATTTCGTATGTGTAATATTAGTAGAAATATTAACAATTTGAAAGGGCAAGTTGCCTCACCTCATGAAGTTTGAGTTGAATGGTTTCTATTGAACAAATACTAAAAGAGATTGGATTCCATAGTGCAATGATTGGATTAATTACGTATATTAAAATAGTGAGTCATACTTTCTCCATCAATGGTACACTCTCAGAAGCTATCAAAGCAAAGAGGGAATTGAGCCACAAGGAGACCTCACGTTCCCTTACATTTTTGTCATATTTATAGAGTAGTACCTTGACAGATGCTTAGGGACACTACATTAAAATCCTTAAATCCCAACTTTAACTCTCACGCAAGATACCTAAATATAATTGGGATTACACATTTATGCTTTGAAGATGATCTTCTCATGCAGCTTGGCAGAGGGGATGAGAGATCTTTACAACAGTTAAAAGAAAACTTCTGCTTATTTTCTGCAGCCTCAGGCTTAAAAGCAGACTTGAAGTAAGAGTTAGATATATTTTGGAGGAGTGAAGGTTTATACAACAAAAAATATTGAGCCTACTAAAGTATGATGAGCCGGGGGAACCTTTCAAGAATTCAAGTACCTAGGCGTGCCTTTGTCGACAAAGAAATTGATTGTTCTGCAATGCCGACCATAAGTTAACAAGATTATTGATAAAATTACTTGTTGGATGGCCAAAAGCCTCTCATATATGCAGGAAGAATCTAACTCATATATATAAAGGCAGTCTTGTTTGGTGTATAAGCCTATTGGGCTCAGCTATTTTTACTATAGCAAAGAAGATTGTCAAGGTGATAGAAACTGCATGTGTCGTGTAGAAGCTATTTATTGACTAATATCACGAAGAGGGCAATGGCTTCTTGGAATACTGTCTATTTGCCAAGAGGGACTGGTGATCTTAATCTTCTTGATCTGCAAAATTGGAATACTACTGCTATATGCAAGTTATTGTGGGCATTGAGTCTTAAAAGTGGGAAGTTGTGGATTTCAAGGCTTTGAAAATTCTGAGTATGAGGAAACAATGGTTCACTCAAGATGATCCTACTGCTCAACTACTGCATGATGGTGCTTTGGAGATATCTAAGGCTTATACATTGTTAAGGTCACAAAAGTGGAATGGAGAAATCTTATTTTTCATAGGAGTTTCTTTGTTTTTAAAGTCTGATAATCTGAGAAGTGAGGTATAGGCTTGCCCCCTTGACTTTGTAACGTCCCTAGTGATTAATAAGAAAATTTTAATTGCCAAGAAAAGAAAAAATAATAACAATAAATAATATGATAGTCGAAGTAAACGATTAACAGGTAATAGAGAAAATAAAAGAACAAGATAAAGGGAAAGCACAAATGATAATAATGATAATACTGATAAAGAGAAGATAGATAATGTTCAATTCTAGATAAAGGGAAAGCACAAATGATTATAATGATAAAGAGAAGATAGATATGTTCAATTCTTTACTAACTTTCTACTCCCATATTAATAAAACTATCTAAGAGGATTTAATTTGTTCAGCTAGCTGATAGCTGCTAATCTTGCTAAAACTCCAACTAATGGTGCTGTATTAGCAGTGGCTGCCTCACCTTGCTGGAAATTACCTCTTGTATCATTATAATAATCATTAATATCAGGTCCTCCAACAATTGCACCATCTATAACATTTGGATTTGGTGCATTTTTATTGAACCATAGGGTAAAACCTTCTTGGCACCTCACTGGAGTTTTGTCTTTTTTTATTGACACAATTGATGCTCCTCTGTGATGAACCTTTTGTGGGTAATTTGTCCCAAATCCAACCATGTAACTCATTTTTTTTGGGTTTTTACCAAGTATATAATCCACCTGATAATAATTAAAGAAAGAAATGGGAAATAAGTTAGTAAAACAATAACAACAACAATAACATGTATAGTATATTTTCACAAATGAGATGTGAAAAGAATGGATCTACGTAGACTTTGGTTCTACCATTGAAGAGTACGAACAGAGGTTGTTTTAAATAAATCTTCAATTCAAGAAAATCAATTTTCAGGAAAAATGCTTTGAAGAAATGCAAGTAAAAATTATGATAAAAGATATGAAGAAAGAAAGCACTGACAATATAGATATCTTTAACTTTATTTCATAATCAACACTCACATTATAACTATTCAATTTATATTAAAATACTCAATTTCCTAATATTACTATTAATCTTTAATATGGAGCATATAACAATATTTTGAGCTCACCAGTCAAATATAGAAAAATATATTCTAGAAAATTATACGTCATGGTAATCATATTCCGGAATCTTTTCCATAGAAAATGACATTGCTCGTATAGTACATACATTATCAATGTAAGATTTTCCCATGGTTGTAATCTTATCAAGTTAAAAGTACATACATTGCAGAAGGATATCTACGGATAAATCTTTTTAAAAAATTGAATTTGTAATCTAAAAAATAAGATACCTGAGATTTGACGAAAGTGATTAGTTCCCAAGGTTTTACATTTCCACTAGTACATTGCAGATAATTTTTAGTGGCAGATAATGTATCAGCATAACTTGTAATGACAAATGTTGCAGTTGTGACATATTGCAGATTATTCCATGGTTGCCACCATAAAAGTCCTCCATTTGTCTTCTTTATGTTGTTATTTCCCTTTTGGATACAATTGCATATAAATGCCTCTGCATTTTTCTTGTATTCATTCAGTGAAATACTTCCATTCCCTGCAAATTTCTTCTTCAGCAACATCTGCAAACGATAATGTGTATTAATTACCGATGATTTTGATGATAGCTCAATTGAATTTCCTTCATCGAAAAATATATATATATAGTCAATAAGACGTGGATTCAGGATTTGAGCCAAAAAGATAAATTCTTGTGTCTCAAGTATTTGGTACGCAAGATAAGGTGAAATATCTCATGGTTAAGTTTTGTACTAAATTTATACCATATTAATTGATGGTATAAATTTATTCCGAAACTAATTTCTACCATCAATCAAACATAGTATAGATTTAATATCAAACTTAGTCTTGAGATATTCCATCTTATTTCACCCAATATGAAATTATTTTATATTACTTTTATGGGGTATAAATTAGTTTAAAAATTATAATTCCAGAACTATCATTTTGAAATAATTTAATTTACGTACCAACGACACCATGACTCTATTCAATGAATCGGTTACCTTTGCAATGACTAGTTGAGCACCAACATATTTGTCATCCCATGATAAAGTGGGTCTGGTGCCTCCGGTGCCTCCAGAACTAGTGGCTTTAGCATTGATGTAATTGCGGTATTTTTGGTTTTTTGTGGCTTTGAGCAACCAAACAGCAGCCCACAATAGTTCATCCTGTTTGAATCCCAAATAAGAAGGGCAAACAATAAATGAGTAGACGTAGTTAAACTAATTAGAGGATGTTGCTAAATATCTAAATATGAGATTTTATATACATAAAAATTCTCTTTATAGATAACTACAAGTCTTTAGACATTATGAGCCTTGAAATTCTCTTGTATATAAATACAAAATATACATGAGTCCTGAAATTAGATATTAGATATTTGTATATGAATCCTAAAATATATAAATATACGAATACAACAAAAATATATATTTAGCTATTTAATCTAAATTTTAACTGTAAGCGGTAATTATATTTTAAACATTAGCTACATTTGATTATTATGACTTGATACTACTCCACGTAATTTTTCTTATATAAACCGATAGTCACATCTCTACTTTGACATCGTTTATTAGATATTTTAAGAATGTTATGGTGAGATATTGTTATAAAAATGTATAATATAACATATTGTGAAAATCAATTTCTAAAGAAAAACTCGACTAATATATTGAAATGTTGTATGTTATGAAGAGGTGTGACCGTAGATATCTCATAAACTTTTTAAAAGTAGATCACTTCAAAAAGTATTTACTGCGTCACATTTTATTTGAAAGTATCGCTATCTAGGAAGTCAAATATTAAGTTGATTTAATCTAATTTATGCTTCAAAGACAGTTAGATTATCTTTACCAAATGTGCTACATTAATCTAGATGAAAGCATTAGTTATTACTCCCTCTATTTCAAAATAATGAATTGTTGAGTTATTTATTAATGTTCAAAATAAATGAATTGTTCACTCTTTAAGAGACATGTTAGAAATTTCTTTCAATTTTACCCTTTCATTTAATGAGATTTTTAAGTACTTCATATTTTCTAGAAGAGTAATTTAAAAACAATTAAAAAGGATAATAGTGAAAAGTAACCTATAATTTATATCCTAAAAGATTTTTCTTAAGGAATGTGTCATACCCCAACAATTCAATTATTTTGGAATGGAAGGAGTATCAGCTTTACAATTTACTCCTTCTGTTTTGTTTTAATTGACCCTCTTTCTAAAAATATTTGTTTCAATTTAGTTGTCCCTGTTGATAAAATCAAAAATATTTTGTTACGTTCTTCCAATATTACCTTCAATATTAAATGACTAACCAAAATATATTTACTCAAATTTATATGTTCAAAGTATAATTAATAAAGCTAATTTGGTAAAATAAACCCCTAATAAATATTTTCTTAAGGAGAGTGTCAAGTCATAAAAGGCTAACTATTTTAAAACGGAGAGAGTAATTGTTTAATATCATCAATGAGAAAACACAACTCGTCATCTCAATTTATGTGATATAATTTTTATTTTAAATCTTTCTCCAAAAAAAAGTTTATGTGTGACATGATTTTTATTTTAAATCTTTCTCCAATAAGAGTAATGCTTTTTTAAAAGAAAAAAATTAGAATTTTTATTTGACCTTTAATAAAAATAATTTATAATCATTTAAAATTTTTTGTTTTATACATTAAATTTTATATCAAGTCAAATATTGTCATATAAATTAGGACTAAGAAAGTAAAATGCATTAATTTACCTCGTAGCCTGAGCTACCATAGAATTTACCGGCCACTGGCATGCTAGTTTGGTACACGCCTGGGAACTTTATAGCAAAATCAAATAACTGCGAAATAATGCATATAAATTATATAATTAATATTTACAATTTTTTTCTTAGAAATAGAAAAAGGGATCTCACAAAAATAGCCACACATATTTACGGTTAATTTTTTTAATTATATACATAGATTATACATAATTATATATAAACTATGCATATATTAAATATCTGGTGACTATCTTTTATTTAATTAATTATATAGATCGTTGTTCAGATTAATTCTTCTATTTATTTTTTCAGAAAAATGTTCACGAGTTATTATTTTACCCTTGCAAAAAGCTAAGATGAATATATCTTCGCATGTATAGGGGATTAATTATTAATTTTATTAGGTTACTCTGAGTACTCATTTAAAGACTGGCCAATTTAAAGTCATTTTGAAAAATTTTATTTTTAAAAGTAGAACACTTTCTATCAAAGATTATTGTACATGATTTAATTATAAAAATATCTTTTTTTTTCTTATTGTCAATGCATAAAACATAAAGTTATTATTGTATTAAATAATCAATGTATACTTAAATATGAAAACTAGTAAGAACTTAGTTGTCACCTTTTTGGCATGTGTAAGAAGTTGATTCGAGTAATGCGAATTCAATCCCTTAAAAGCAATGGCTGCAGCAGCCAGAGCTGCAGCTGTTTCTCCGGCCAAGTCAGCACCTGGATGTCGTTCATCAATTTTATAAGCAATCCTCGGTGTTGTCATATCTTCTGGCCTCTGCCAGCACTGATGATCTGAATTTCCCTCTCCGATTTCGCCATATAAAACGTAAGACTCTTTATGCGCTTTTATAAAGTAATCAGTGCCCCATTTGATTGTATTCAGGGCATTTTTCAATTCATTTTGTGAATTTAGATAGTGTCTAAATTCAGTTACACTCCATGCTAGCATTGTTACCGTGAATGCCATTGGAAATCCGAATTTCACGTTGTCTCCAGCATCATAGTATCCCCCTATTAAGTCGATCTATTTGAAAAAAGAGGTTAAAGCATAAGATTGCGTGAGTAGTGAAAATTCATATAATCAATTGTGAAAGATGGACAACTATATATTTATGAGTTCATATGAATCTACACAATTCGATACAATCTAGGAATATCTAAAAAATTAGTATCATATAATCTATAGTTACAAACAATATATACTCATTCTATTTTATTTTATTTGGTCATTGTTGACTTGACATATCATTGAAGAAACAATTAATTAGAAATGTATTTATCAAATTAATCTTATTAATAATTCTTTCAAACTTTAAATTTGATTATTATTACTTTATATAATTATTACTACTAAAGATAGAAAAGAAAAAATATAATAAAAATCTTTCTATTTTATAAGTTAGACAATTAAATTAAAATAACTATTTTTAGTATAGAGATAAGTAAAATTAAAAGGACAATAATTTATGAATTCATATGAATCTAGACTCCTCCACACAATCTAGAAATACATTAAAAATCAAAAGTATACTAATAAATAAGAGTAATAACTATTGAACTCATAAAATTAAAATTTTAGATTTGTCTAGCATAACAGACTCTAATTTGTTAGGAAATGCAACATATAATAGTTATTGTTGTTTGTACTTATGGATTAGTCCGTAAAAAGAAACACATACAAGCATAATTATTTTTTCTTTGATAATGTACCGATGAATCGAGTCAAAAAATAATAAATTTCAATTATGTGTACTTATGCAAAAAAAAATAAAAACTTTCTTGTGTGGTTTATGTGTATCTATGTTGAATCTACTAGGTATAGATTTTAGATTCCACTTTGAAAAGAACATTCTTGCATGACCTTGCTTAGAACTATAACTTACGAGTTTATCTAAATTTAATAATGTTGTGTTATCAAATAGTCAATATATGGTTAAAAAAAAATTACACAGTACAAATAGATGCTCGATTCTAGAATTTTAAAATCAAATCAATAAAGTTTAAATTCTAAAATCCATCTACGATGTTTATTTACCCCTTCATGTTTGCCATCTTTAAGGGCTGAATCTCCCCTCCATTGCACACGTTGATCATAAGGTAATTTTCCAGATCTTTGAGCTTCATAATATAATAAAGATTTTTTAAGTGCTATTTCATAATTAATTGAAGCTGCATTTGCAAATAAAATCAGAAGGTAAAAGGCAAACATAAAATGATTTCTTGAAGACATGATTATATAAACTTTGTAATAAAGAGAAAATTTTAGGTGAGTTAATATATTTATATATATGGTGAGTTAATATAAAATTTTGAGGATCTTTTATGACAGGTACATATATTTATATATATGGTGAGTTAATATTCAAGATAAAGCTCTATTTATGAGGCATATATTATTATTATTATTATTAGTCCTTTTTAATTCGAAGTAACTAGAGAAAATTGAAGGAAAAGAGTCTTTTTAAGTCTTCATTGTGAATTTGGTGACATTGACCAACTTAAAGGGTCAAACATAATTAGGAAACTTAATTAAGTTAATTATGGACTTGATTAATATTTTTAAAACTTTCTAATATTTTCAAAAATACAAATCAATTCACACCCCTCTCCTCTCCAAATCAATCATCTCTCTCCGCACTCCTCTCTCTCGAGACAATTTCTCTCAACTTCTCCCAACCAATAGTTCTGCAAATTTCTCCCTTCAATCCCTGGCGACTTCAACCTCCGGTGATAAATAATTGGGCTTCAGTTCGTTTTCGACTTTCAACCGTCAATCGACGTGATAACATTGCTCTCCAGCGACAACAACTTTGAGTTCTTCATCATCCCTTTTCTTCTTTCATAAGTATGGAATTATGATTTTTTATTATGAAGAAAAAGAGGAACTTGAGCCAACTTCTCTTCTAGTATTGGTTAACAATTTCAATATTTATTGCTTAAATTCAAAATGGGGACTAAAGAAAATTTTAATTTCTGGTATTTCTTCTCTTCTCTTTTCAGAGTGAAATATAAGTTTTTGTTGTTATTGTAGTTCTTGTTGTCGAACTATTGATTCGATTTATTGGTGTCAGTTGAATTTTTTGAAGTTTGATTTTTGTTGTTTGTGTTTGTATAAACAAAACAATAATGTTGGTGTTTTTGATCACTACTGATGTTCTTGGTGTGTGTGTGTTGTGTTGGTGTTGGTGGGTTGATTTATTGTTGTTGTTCTTGGTCGAAATGGTATATTTGATATTAAATGGTGATATTGTTGTTGTTCTATTGAACAAAACCTTGCTACTGACTTTTTTCTACAACATCTTGCTACCAGTTTTTTCTACAACAGATTAACAATTTGATGCAACAGATAAACCATCTGATACAACAGATGAACAATCTGTTGGACGAAATTCTATCAACTATTCCAACAAGACGACAAGTCCAAGACTTTGATTTCTTCTAACAGATCATTCATCTGTTGAGACATATGACCCTTCTATTGGAAGAAATCTAAATAATATTGACGGTTGATAACAGTTCCATCAAATCACTCATATGTTGCAACAGATGAATGATCTATTGCACAGACCAGTCATCTATTTCAATAGATGAGTGATCTATTTTTATTATTTCTAAAATATTACTCATCCATTGCAATCAGTTAGTTATACGTTGCAACAGATAATCGACTTATTACAACAAATGTGTGATCTGTTGGAATTGTTATTTTATTGTGTTGTACATGTTAGATTTACTGTTATCCTTTTTTTAACAATGCATTAATCAATTATAAATTTTTTCCTGTTATTTTTAGATAATATAGCTCCCAAAAGAAAAGAAATCGAATGAAGTCCAAGTAAAGGAGAAAGTAAAGAAGCTAGGCTACATCCATCACTCTATAAGCTTGCTTTACACGCGTTATCTCAATCAGAAGCAAAAGATAATGAACATGGGATGAAAAATATTTCAAAAGAGATGATCCAAATGCTAATAGCTCTTCCACTGAAGAGTTGATCAAAACCTTCAGCATTGATATTTATCATACAAGAATGTAGTGCGATGGTACCACAGATTTAACTGGTGATTTGGTGGTTAAGTCAGCTATCAAAAATCTTTTGATGCCTTTAGAAAAATACTTCGACACCAAAAATTAAATACTTATTTCAGGGACAGCTGCTTTGGGCAATATCTTGATTTATCGGAGGACAACGGTACTCATTTCCAAATGTCCCTGGTATATGATCTTCTCAAGCGTATGTTTATGTATGAAAATAAAGATATGATGGATGAGGTGTGGATAAATTACTGTGGCATGCCTGTTTGTTTTGGTTGGAAAGGGGTTTGCCATAGTTACTGGACTAAAATGTTATCCTCCTTCTCCTTCGTATAGATTTGGATAAAAAAAATTGGATTAAAAAGCCATGATTGTCACATTCTTATGCAACAATTGTAAGACCCCGCAAAATTCTAAACTTAACTCAATCCTTTGGAGCATGAAGAGAGTTCCCAAACTTAGAAATTTAAGCTACGTGTTCACACTTAGAATTATTTTTAGCCTTCATAAGTTGGCGATCTTATTTCACGACCCTTATGACCTTAAAATATCAATCCTTAGATGGAATCATGATCAAGTATGTCAATAGGTCATTTTGGGTGGTTTTTGAATTTTTTGAACCTCATTTGAATCAAGTTTGGAGGAACAAAATAGTGGGTCGACATGATCTGAACGCGTCGCATTGACCATCGCGTCGACAAATATTTTTTCCAGCCTCAGAGTGCAGATTCTAGTTAACCAATGCGAACTCAACGTGGCACGTTAGTCATCGCATCGATGCCATCGATGCGGCGCGTCAGTCTGGCATCACTGGGCATAATTTCTGCTCTTTTAATTTCGCATTCAGAGGGGTAAATGGGTCTTTTTTTCACCTTATATCAGCCTCCAAAACACGAGATTAAGCCTCTCTAAAGTCAAAATTCATCATTCTTTCTTAAAATTTCTCAAGAACAAATCCTAAGGGATTCAATTTCAAATTCAAGCTTCAAGAACGCACCATCGATCTTTACGAATTTAATTACCAAGGTATGTTAAGTGTTCATTTATGGGTTCCTCTCACCCATAGAGTCCAAGAATCTTTTTTTAAAACTACAAGTTCATGATTTCATGGTTTACATGTTAGAATTGAATTGTGTTCTTATATAAATTTGATGTTTGGGGTTTAATTCCATGATTTATTACGAGTTTCATGAAAACTAGATAATTGTGGATTGAATTATGTGATCTTCATGTTAAACTCTTGAACTACAAGTTGAGTGTAGTAGCCATGATATAATTACATGTTTATTGTTATATGAAACAACCATGCTCCCCAAGTGTTTATTAAAATACTTAGGAGAATTGACTAGTGAAAGCATGACATGATATTATGTGATTCCATTCATTCACAAGTTCATGTATATCAAATATTTTGATAAAACGTCTACATAAATGCAATTGTTAGTAAGCAAGTACTATTATGCTTTTACGGTCATGCTACGCTTCACTTTTCATGTATCAAGTCCTGGGGGTATTCAATACCCAAAAATCTAGTTGTTGACCTAAAGCTAGTAGTTACCGAATAGTCTTAGAAATATCATGATTCACATTATTCAGTTAGTACAGAACTCAGCGTATTCAGTTAGACATAAGAACTCAGTGAACTCAGTCCAGTTCAGTTAACACAATCAGTAACAGTTCAGTCCGGCCTAGTACGGTTTAGAAATTAGTTCAGTGTCTGTTTCAGTTAGGAGTAGGATTCAGCACTGAGTGAACCCAAGGATGGGAAATTACCTGCCAGCAGAGGGTGTGATCCTTAGAAGCAGTACTTGTGTTCCAGAACTATGTAGCTAGCCCAGGTTGAGACATAAACCTGCCAGATTAAGGGTTGATGAGGTGTCTTACCTGCCAGATTGAGGATACCACCGTTCTCATCCAGAGCACCTGCTAGATTGAGGATGACTCTTCAGCTTGTCTTTACCCATGACACGGTACTGACACCCTTCCAACTGGGGTTACAGGTTGAACCCGAATCAGTTCAGAGAGAGGCATGTCGATTAGATGATTACCTTCTATGATTTTAGTTTCAGTCTCAGTATATAACTCAGTTCAGTTCTACAGAATCAGGACTGTCAGACACAGTCAATCAGTATTAAAAACTCAGTTATCAGTAATCTCAGATATTAGTTAATCAGTTTTAGAACTCAGTACTCAATTTCAGTAAAAGCTCAGATACAGTATACTATACACGCATATGCACAGTATTGCATACTCAATATTTATAGTAGTTTCAGTTATCTATGTACTATCATATTCAGTTATTCTATATCATTCTGTCAGTTACTATTCATGCATGTGAACCCCTTCATTTAACCTTACCTCATCTAGCATACCAGTATATTCCACATACTGACACATACTTTCTCTTTACGTTATGGTGTCTCATATCATAGGTTCGAACTATCAGGTTCCTGACCGCGCTTAGCCAAATCCATTCAGCAGCATCAGATTACAGTAGTGAGTCCTCATCTATTGAGGTTATGCCTACATTTCAGTATTTTCAGTTTATTGGTATTCAAGTAGTCGGAGTTAGTTGGGGGCTTGTCCTATCAACTATACCTTCAAACAGTTCAGATAGAGGCCTTTCAAACTAGATTATTTCAGACAGATATTCAATTTTATTTATTTATTTATTAGTAATGGATTTCAGTTATGAACCTTATGGTAGATTTAGCCTAATTTTTGCATTTTTTTAGTAGTATCATTTAGTGATTGCAGAAGGTAACAGTCATGGTTTAACTTGTGATCCTTCGGGATTATGGGCATCGTGTGGTGTTCAGGGTGCAAACTCGGGGCGTTACAACAGTTGTTACCCATAGCAATTTGCAATGTGCTTCCAACACAGGTTGTTGCAACTTTGGTTGAGTTGTCCTCCTTTTTTAGGCAGCTCTGTTTGAAAAGTTTAAGTCTTACAGACTTAGACAAGCTACAAAATAGAATTGTGGAAACACTTTTCCATTTAGAGATTTTGTTTCCTCCATCATTTTTTACTTTAATGATTCATCTAACTATTCATTTAGTTGATAAGGTAAAAAAAAAAGTAGCCCGGTACATTATCGTTGGATGTATTCTGTTGAAAGGTAAAATATTCGTTATTCAAAATCATTTTAGTTGATTTTGCAGTTGTATTTCAACGTAGATGCTTCATATTACACATTAATATTATTGGGTATAGATTGTTGGGCCATTTCTAGTTCCTTGTAGGAACAAATCACAAGCAGAAGGTTCCATAGCTTAAGGTTACATAGTTGAAGAAGCTTTTACTCTTTATTCTCATTATTTTGAGGAAATTGAGTCAAGGTTAAATCGACCTAAACATGTAAAGGATGAACCAAGTTAAAATGAGGCTTCTGAAATGTCAACTATGTCCCCTTAACAAAGTAAGCATGTTGGAGGCTTCATAACAAAATCACTGACTCATTTAGATAAAACACAAGTTCATAGATATGTGTTACTTAATTGTGCGATCGTGAAGCCATTTATTAAGTAAGAAATCTACATTGATTTGATTTGTAAGATATGTTTTGAGTAATCGGATGAAAATTGCTAATTAGAGTTCCTTTATAGAGAATTTAGAGATTTCATCAAAAGAAATACAAGAGGCCGAAGAGTTTCAGCAACAGAGGTAGAGAGAAGAGCTAGTAAAGAGTTCCGTGATTGGTTTCCTAAACGAGTGAGTGAATGATATTAGAATGTTTTTTTTTCATATAACTTTCATATTTATAATTTTTGATATAAGTGTTTTATATATTTATATTATGAATCCAGATATAGCAGATACTGATACTATCTCTGATGAGATAAGTTCTTAGCACAAGGTCCAGCCCGAGATGCAACAATATTCAGTGCTTATAACATCAATGGATTCAAATTCTGAACTTTGTCTACAGAACAAGATTTAAAAACTCAAAATAGTGGAGTTTTTCTTGTCTCTAACACTTTTTGTGTCGCAACTAGTGAAGATAGACATGCAACACAAGCAGACCTTTCATATTATGAAAAGTTGAAAGATATTATTGAGCTTAATTATTATGGTCAGTTTAGGATTGTTCTTTTTAAATACTAGTGGGGTGACACTACTCGGAACAGAGGGTTCAAAATAGATACTTGGAAGAATAATTGTGTCAATTTTTTCAAATTGATTCATATCAGTGATCGTGCGGATGATAACTCATATATTGAAGCATCCCAAGAAAATATGGTCTACTATGTTGATGATGAAAATGACAAAGAATAGAGTGTGGCTATACATCTAAAACCAAGAGATTTGTTTGGCATGGGAGAGGTTGATGAAGAGAAAATATATGAGAATGAGTCATACCAACAACAAGAATTTGGACAATTTTTTTATATTGATTACGAGAATGTCCAAATTGTAATAGAGGAGCATATGAGAGAATAGATATATCATTAGTTTTTAGTTTCCTTTGGCACTTCGTTTTTCTTTCTTGATTAGTGTTTTTTTTCAAGACTTTCTATCTTTTGGCTGAGAAAGTTATCTTTGTTACTTATATAATTCTTGATCTTTCTCATTTACAACTAGAGGATAATTATAGATTTTAACCATATGGCCATTTAGTTTTCAACATGTATATAATGGCCTTGTAGATGTAGAATATCCTGTGTCCTCTTGTAGATAGGTAAGTTGTTTCTTCACAAATTGACAAAGTTGTCCTTTAATGTTTTTGGTCAATCATCAGATGTGTTTTGTTTCTGGTCAATCTATCGTCTTTCATAAAATTTCATAGTTTTGCTCTTTGCAGTTCTTAGTGAAAAAGAGTGTGCAGTGACACCTGATGTTGATTGATGCTTTTCAGGCATAACTAGAGAACAGTAAGTTTCAAGAAAATTTCTCATTTGATATTAAATTTCATCTTTTGGCAATGCCATTCATATCTTTGTTGTTTGGTGCTTTTGGTGTATGTTGACCTTGTATTTGGGGAAGACACAAAGGATATAATCACTACAAATGTTGGGTAGGGATTGCTTAGCACCTTTGTTCAACCCATGACTACTAGTTAGATGGTGTAAACACTTAGTTCTGCACATTAGGATAGATTCACTCTATGCTGTTGTGACCAGTAAAATGTGCTCTATTGTGCCATACTCCAAGAGTTAGTTTTCCTTTTTCGATTCTCTTCTTTTTTATAGGAATGGAATAACAAGTTTAATATCTTGGGTTTTTTTTTTTACTTCACGAGTGCACTGGAAGAATTTTTATTCAAATGTTCATTTCTCCGGTATATTGATTGTGATCTAGCTCTCTTGTCTAGATATCTTGCTTTTACAAGATAGATTGTTAACATTTAATATTACTATTGCAGTTAAAGTACCATATTCATCCTATTAACCACTTTGTATTGTTATCTTTTAGTTCCAACTTTTATAGTCAAATATTTTATGAAACTTTCTGGTTCTTGAAATATATGCTACAGGATGGTACTTGAAACTGGTGATAGTATTATTGCTGGAAAAGTTTCCAGTCATAACATGAATGAGGGTTTTCTTTATTATGAGTGTAGTTTTCCACTGTTTTGTGTCTTCTAATTTAAGTCCAAGTGATGGTGTCTATTTTAAATTGTTACCTTCTACAATATGTTTGTTTTTATGACTTTGGTAGTTTTTCTGGTTATGTGGTATCTGGATAGTTTTTCAGTCCGAGTGTAGTTTTTTTGGTTATGTGATACCTTCTATAATATTTGATCTATTGGTTAAAAAATCTAGCGATTTGTTTTCAGAAAGATTTTGTTCATGTATTACTGGTCATCTCTATTTCTTTTATGCTGGCTAATCTTGCATTCTCTCTGTACTTCTTGAATGTCCAATACAAGGGGGTATAAAATTAGCAACATAAACCAAAAGACAGGGCCATCATTGAAAAAAGGCATTTTGATAATGTTAGGGCCTCTTTTGTTGATCCTAACACTGGATCAACAGACTTGGTATCATAACCATATAGTTTCTCCGTGAGAATTCCTACAACTGGTCACTGCAAAGGAAGAAAATGAAACCTCAAAGGCGCAATCAAATGCATAAATCATGGTTCTATTTTTTGAAGGTACCACTTCTGCAAACATGAGACCATTTGGAAAGGTAGAATTCTAATTGATTATCAGCCCCATCGGGAATAATGTCACAACAAATATGTGATAGCTTCTCACAGACCAGATATAATTGTAGTCAAAATCCAAATTTTATTCTGCAGTTACATGACTGTTGCTTATAATTATTTGATTAATGTACTTTAGTAAAGTCTACTGTAATTGTGTTATAGTATTACTACTGTGAGGTGTAGCTTCCTAAATGTCATCTTAATAAATGCTACATTGTTTACTGTAGATATTCCAATGTTCAAGCGCTTGCAGAAAAAGCAAAAAATAGATATGTCGGTATCTACATCACAAGGTATTGAATCAGCCCCTTTTTTGTTGGACAAAATAAATCTAGCTCCTGTCAATTTACCATGCACCACAACCATCTCGACTAGCTTATTCAATATCCCATCCAGCTTCTATAGATCAGGACACTCCACATCTGGGTCTGATAGTTTTCCCTGAATCACAACCATCTCTTTAAATTCACTTGACATCACATACATCTCCTGTTGGTCGAGACTCATCCAAGCTATCTCCTATTGGTAGAGACTCATCACAGCCAGCACTTGTTGGTCGGGACTCATCACATCTATATTCGATTGGTCGGGACTCATCCCAGCCATATCGATCAGTTCACTCTTCATCACGACTGGATCTAAATAATCAGGACTTATCACAGTCATATCGATTAATTTATTTACATCACATTCGACTCCGAAAAATCAGGACTCATCACAACCAACTCCAACGGATCAGGTTGCACCCAAAAACCGTTCTAGACATGAATCAAATACGAATTGGGTCATAGACGCAATAGGAAAATACTTCAGACTATCAATACATATTCAACATACATTTCTAAGCCAGTGTAATGTCTCTCATAGCCTCACCCAATCTCTTTTCTGATAACAGATTCAAGAAATAATGTCAAGAAAATCATAGTGAAAGCTAAGAAAGTACTGAATTTAACAGGTGAAGAACGCATCGTGGTTGATTTTGATGTTTATGATGAACCATTTGGGGAAGCATGCAACCTACTTTCGTATTTTTGTGGAATTTTAGCTTGTGATTGCTCTTTATTTCCAATCAATTTTGAGAAATGGTCGAGTTTACCTATGACATACTTCAACCGCGTCTTCGATCATATTATAAAGATATAAGCTCTAAATTTTGACGACTATACCATTGGTTAATTGTCTTTGAATTTTATATTTACATGTAATAGAAAAGCTAACCAATATTTTCATTTTGAAGCCCAAATTCTTCTTTGACACAGTCGAATCAGTTGCTCGATGACATGTTTCTTTATTTATTGAAAAAAGTAGGCTTCAAATAAGCTTAACATGCGGAACGAAGTTGATAATCCACCTAAAAGTAAAGCTCAGATTATGGATAAGGTGCCGGATGGGATCCCACCGGATCAATGAATTTCTTTTATTGAATACAATTTTAAAGAATCAAAAAAGGTATTTATGTAAATGAATGTCTTTATAGTTGTTTAATTATATTTTTCTAATTGAGGTTTAAATATATTCTTATAAGAAAATGCGGCAAAGAAACTATGAAAATCGAAAGAAATAGACAATTTCCACACTGGTGGCTCTAAAGCAAATGCCACAAGAAGGGCTGAAATGGTGAGTGAATTAACCGCGAGTGTAATTATTTCAAAGTAGTAAATTATTTTGACTGTGTTTTTTTAATTTATAGATGCTTGAGACTGGATGATGGCCTGGATGAGTACAAATGTACATTGCTACTCATAAGAATCAAGATGGAGTATATGTTAATGAAGCGGCAAAAAAAATATGTGTGAGTTATACTTATGTGCCATAAACTCCTATCGAGCAATCAACTACGGTATACAAATGAATTTCTATTATTAATTTATTGTGACAACAAATTTTCTATATATAAGAAAAAATTGAGTCAGCTTTGAACTAAAGCACCATAGATGAGTCTCAAGTTTTGCCAAATGGTGCCGTTGGTAAGGTGCTAGGGCAAGAGCACTCTGGAAGGGTATAGGAGATGTTCCTAGTAGAGTTTTTAAACAAGATAGACCTCATTTGGGTGGTACAAGTGCTTCAAGTAGTGGAGGTTCTTGTTCGTTCCAATGTCGAGAAAACTACAATAAAATGATGAATTCTCACAATCAGATAATAAGTGTTTTGAAGGAATATATGATAATGAAAGAAGGAACGATACCAAAATAATTTGTGGGGCTCTTTGATTACTCTTCAATGATTTCTCCCACAGCAGTAAGTAAAGTTCTCTTTACTTTTTTTCCAATTGAATCTCATTTTACTTAATTGATTTTGAATTTTAAGTATTCTCTGCAATGGTGGTTTGAGTTTCTGTGACATAGTTAGGTCTTGGATGGGATGTGTAAATCTTGGCAGGTGGTGGTGAATACTTACCTACTAACATATTTGCTTATAAAGTTCCAATCATGTGTAGTTACTGCATTTTGGGGTAGAATGCTGATTTGAATGAAGAGAAAGCAGACTTGTTCTTACTTATCACAACTGATGCATCATCATTATAATTTTACTGGTGTATACACACACATATCTCTTTTTGATGTGTTATATAAGACGTTAGTTGCACTTTACTACTTTGGTTGTGCCTTTTTGTCCTTTGAATGATATAAGAACCATTATGCAGCTCGGATAAGAGGATTAATAGATTATAGAGATGTGTTTGTTTAACCTAAGCTCAGTGGTTATAGCAGTTGAAATTTTTTGTCTAATGAGAGATGCAGTGACTAGTAATCAGATTGGATTGAGGAAATAATTATTTGAATTTTGTATGATATTTTTTAGAAAGGAGTAACTTTTCGTGTGAGATGAGATATAGAGTTAACTGGACAAGTAAGTTCCTAGACAATGGCTCTTCTTACTAGACACTAGACCTCCCTGTAATTGAGATCGATCGGAACCTGCTTATAAAGCTGAAGATGGTTGGTTCTTTTCTGAGGAGAAATCAATGTACTTCTGTTAGTAGTTACTATATTTTGGAGTAGACTGCTGATTTGAATGAAGAGAAAGCAGAGTTTTTCTTGCTTTTCATTACTGATGCATCATCATCATCAAGGTTAGAGCTGGAGCTCTTCATATTCAGCAATGGTTTCTCAGTATGAGATGTTTCACTAATCTCAGACCCTGAAACTGTTTCTTGGGTTTCACCATTCTCAATCTGGTTTGATTAGCTTCTACATGGGGTGGTTTTACAAGTGAAGTAGAATTACTGTGCCAAAGTTGTCTGAAGAGAAGAAGAAACACAATAGGGTGATTAGTATTGCAGAGGAAAACAAATCTGCTGGTGGTGAAGATATTAAGGATACCAAAGCTGATATGTAAATTAAGAAGCTTGAATTTTGTTTGGTAGTTTTGTTTGTTGAATAGACTTTTTCTGTGTCTTGGCTTTATGTGTCTGTAATAATGTTCTTGAATATATAATTAGGCTTATGATCACATGTCCTAGTTTAATTAATTTTTCTGTGCATTGAATTGAAGAAAAATAAAAAGATCTTTGAAATCTTATAATTTAAATTAAAAAAATATAATAATTGTTGTAACGTTACAAATTCGGTTCTAAATTTTGTACTACTATAATGTGTTCTTTTTATCTTTGGTTTTTATCATTCATAAGGTAGATGATTAGTTTAACTTGTTGTTTATAATAAGGATTGAAAGTTTATCTAATTGATTTTTATACTTTGCATTTGTATGTAACCAAGTGATGCGGCTAGTGGACCTATTTCACCCATGAATGCAAGGAGATCACGTGATGATAGTGATCCTAATGACAGTCGTTGATTTCATTGCAAATTGTCTTAAATATTAGATTATAATGATGTAATTGTGTGGTTGGAGTGAATCTTAAAATATTGAAGGTTGTGTTTAAATTTGATTATGGAGATTGAAGATACTAGTTAATGTTGAAAATTTAGAGTTTGAAGATGCTATTGTTGAAAATTTAATTTTGAAGTTTAATGTTCAATGTATTTTTGATATACTTGTCAATTACAATGTTGAATTAGTCATATTGTGCTAATGATATATGAATTGAACAAATATTGAAACAATTAAATTTGAGCTAAATTAGAATTTATAATTAGCTATTGAAAATTGATGGGCTCCATTAAATTTAAAAAAAAATTGCGGAGATTTTAAACTCCCGCAATTTTTAAATAAAAATTTATTACAAAAAGAATTAGATTTAGAGTACTGGGGGTCGATCGCCGCAAAATAACCGCCGCAAATTAATTATGACGGTCAGAAAAAATGTCGTAAATTAATTGTGACCGCTCGTATTGTGGGGGATTTTGGAAACCCCGAAATTAAAATTTGCGCAATTTGACCCCTTTTTTATAGTGTGTACTTCAAAATACAAGATAACATAAAAAAATATACATTAACATACCTTACTAATGAGAATACATTAACTTGTATTTTGATAGAATATTTCTATAAGATTTTCTTTTTATTTATAATGTTTCTGCATTTAAGAATAAAGATGTTTCTACACTCGAGAATTAGGATTTATACATGCCTTCGCATATTGCAACGAAGTTTCATATGCAGATAAAAATCACGCCATGCAAGTCGTTGGTGTCAGGCGACTTACAAGTTGCAAGCCCTAAACGACTTGCAAGTCGTTGGACCCACAACATTTTGTCTCTTTAGATTTCTTTCCAAATCAAATGTCCCTTTAAATTTTTTGCTAAAAAAAAAGCCCTTTTGGCTCAAGACTCTGATTCAGGCTATGTTGGTCAAAGTCTCAAAAAATACTGACATATTCACGTTAAATCCTCCAAAATATGCTCGTACCTTATCCAACATCGAATCCTTTAAAAGTATACTACTTCTGAAAGTTCGACTCAATTAATTATATGGACAAACAACATAAATCTCAAACAGTTTGAAACTTGATTACAGAAAACCTCGACATTTCACATAATTACTAAAATTTTAATTTTAAATATGTCAAAATAAATAATTAGTCCTTGATACATTCAATAAAAATACATGTGTTCTTTTGTAAAGATGCATAATCAACTCTCAATATATTTTTTTCAATTTTGAATCTGTCGAGATAGATAATTTATGAAAATAAGTTTAAGTTTTTTATAAAAATAATCAGCTTTTGATATAACTTTTTAAAATTTTGAATATCGATACGTAATTTAACTCTCAATAATTTTAAATCTACCGAGATATTAATTAACTTTCAATATCCAACGAAGATATATAATTAATTAAAAAATTTATAATTACTTATTTATATAAATATAATAAATTAAGATCTATATTTATATTTTTTTTCTTATATTGTTAAAAATTTCAAACAATATAAAATGTGAAGTTACCTTCAGCAAGGTGTTCCTGGGCTTCAAGACTTTTGCCACCTGTTTCCTCCAGGAACCACCGCAACTCCTTCCCTTGCCTTGCGATCCAGCTCCTCTTTCTTGCTCTTCTCTTGACATAATTTTTTTTTATTCTTCTTTAATTTTCTTTCAGTAAAAATAAAAATTTCAGTTGACAAATATATGTTTTCCATATGATATTTGGCTGTGGTTGCTAATTTACAGAGGGGTACGGGTCGTTTGGTGTGAGGTATAAGGATAAATAATCTCAAGATAAAATAAAATATTATTTTATCTCATATTTGATTTAAAGGATTATTTAGTACCGAAATTATTTATTCCATCATTTACATCATAGTATGGTATAAGTTATTCCATACATATGATGAAATAACTAATTTCAAATTATTTTGAGATAACTAATTTCGAAATTAATTATCCGAAATAACTTTTTTCCAACCAAACGACCCTTAATTATTACGTATGTCCATTATCACAACAACTCAGCAATGGAATGAGACGTGGCAACAAGGTGACAATATGTTTTAGATGCAATGGTGAAACTTTGTTGAATCATACAATTATAAATTTAATTTAAGTTTAGAATGATTATTGAATGATTCATCAGTCCATTAGAAATTAAGCTGATCCGTAATTTAAATTCACAAATAAGAAATCTTGTCAAAATACATATAGTCATAATAAAAATAATTAAAAATTTTATCAAGTATCAAAAATTATTAAAAATAAGTAAATTTAATAAAAATTGTACATTGAATTAATCCGTATTTTAACTTATTACAGTCCAAAATAATTTTTGAACGATATTATTATTAATTCAATGAATTTTAACTTGGGTACTAGAAGTTATTTAAAAAAAAAATTAAATTTAATAAAAATTGTACACTGAGTTAATCCGTATTTTAACTTATTTAAGTCCAAAATAATTTTTGAACGATATTATTATTAATTCAATGAATTTTAACTTGCTCAATTCTGCTCAATCCTATATAACACTTTACCAATGCGCTAAAATTCAATTCACCCATTTGACACTTTCAAGTCACTTTATTGATATGTTAAAATTCAATTCAATAATTCATTGATTTAACAGTTTGAGGCTTTGAGTTCACGTGTTAGAAACTCGTTTCTAAGAGTGAGCTATACACTTGATAAAAAGAATTTTATTTCAAAATTTCAGCCTCAAGATCTCTAATTAACGAAAGAGCTATGAATTATAAAATTTTATTTTAAAAATCAATCTCAAAATCTTTAGTTAATCAAAAGAATCATGAATTATTGCACATATTCAGCCTACAATGTTTGATAACAGTGCTAAAATAGTGAATCTATAGACATCATGCAAGGGTATACAATTTTGAATCTAATAGTCAGCCTGATGGCCTTTCAGAATAGGATCTCTAATTAATGGAAAGAGTCATGAATTATCGCATAAATTCAGCCTGCAATGTTCGATAATAATTTTAAAGTTGTAAGTCTATAAACATCATATAACAGTGTACAACTATTGCACAATATATAGCACTTTAGCAAAAAAGTAACTGGCAGTGAAAAACAAGTCCATGGACATTTCTTCCCCTCCGTACACGGAACCTCCACCTTCAACAACATCGGATCCACCGGAACCTCCAGACTCCTCAACCAACATGCATGAGGACGTTCTAATCAAGACGGGAACGACGGATTCGCAATCCTTCAAATCCGTCCTCCTAAACAAGGACTCCAATATGAACGGAGATTACCTACAGCCTACAAATGACTCCACTTTGACAGAATGCAGAGACGCCAAAGCGATCCCCCTAACTGCTGAAGACAAACTGCGGATCTACCAACTGTGGCAACACTCAGTCATTATAAAACTCTATGGGAAGAAACTAGCCCATAACTACCTCAAAAACAAGTTGATGGACTTATGGAGACTCTCGGAACCACTAACGTTAATAGACCTGGGTATTGATTTCTTTATCCCAAAATTTTCCCAACCCACAAGTCTACACAGAGTGCTACATGAGGGACCATGGTTCATCACGGGTAGCTTTCTAACCATCAAGAAATGGGAACCAAACTTCGTCCCGGAGATTCCACTCTCACCCACACTGCTATCTGAGTAAGACTTCCAAGCTTACCCACCGAGTTCTACGACCGTCTGATTCTTGAAAAGATAGGGTCGGAATTATGAACTCTACTCAAAATAGACACATGCACTTCAGCGACCCTCTATGGCAGACACGCTAGACTCTGTATTCAAGCCTAATTGAAACACCGGTGTCAACCACAGTTACCATTGGCAACCATATTCAAAGAGTTGTCTATGAAGGCGAAGGAATCCTATGTACTGATTGCGGAAGAATTGGACATACCCTTATAGCATGCGCTCTAAGACAACATACTACATCAAATCCTGATCCATCCACTTCAGCCCCAGCACCGTCCATTCAGCACAGCTCCGACGAAGGATGGCAAATCGTGTCCTTCCCGCGAAGATGAAGCCAATCGAGAAGCCCAAAGAAAGACAAAAGAGAAGGCCATGAAGTTTTGGGCCCAAATCCCAACCAGGTAAATAGGAGTAGCCCACCAACAGGTATGTTTCCTCAACCCAAATCATCTTCCTTGAATAATCTAGTTCCAGGTAAAGAAATTTACCCAACCCACAATCAATCCACCCGACCCACTAATAAAAATGGCTCCCACTTTAAAAAAGAAAGGAAATCCTTACATACCCCCTTCCCCTCTAACAGTACCACTACTAAAGTCAACTTTGGCATACACACGGTTCTGAGCTTCACTAGCACTAGATACTCCTCTATCACCTCTACCGTGACCCATAGGTTGTGCACCCCTACTCAAAGGAGGCACCGAAGATGACGCAACAACTGATCCGGTAGGTCGTGTTATACTACCTGTGGTCCTGCGTGGGCAATCTCTATCCATATGCCCCGGCTTACCGCACCAAAAGCAATTGTCCGTCCCAAGCCGACATTCGCCAAAGTAAAATTTTCTACAAATGGGGCACGGGTATCGTGGAGGTCTCAATTGACTCATACTTCCTTGCCCTTGATACCCCACTATTCGCGAACTCTGATTTTCACTGCTTTGCCCGAACTGATTACCTCTGAACCTTTGAAATTGCGGTGGAGCACTAATTGTAGGATAAGAAGATAACGGGCTAGGCAATCTATGAGAAAACGAAGGCCTAAAACCTCCCTGAGATGCCACAAACTGCCCTATAGCTCTGGGCTGCTTAGAATATCCTTTTTCTGATTCCTGGGTTCTTCTTCTTTGCCTCTGATCTTCCATCTTCTGAGCGAAAGCTTGTATCCTCGCTATATCCATGTCCTTGTTCAAAGCAGCAATGGTACAATCTCTAACCAAGTATGGTTCCAATCTATTCACATAGTGATGAACTCTGTCGTCCATAGTAGCTACCACATTAGAAGCATATCGAGACAAGGAGTTAAATCGAAGACTATACTCCCTTACACTCATATTATCCTGACGAAGATTTAAGAATTGATCTGCACGGGCCTGACGAGTCTCAAATGGAAGATAATGATCAATAAATACATTTTTGAACTCTCCCCACGTAGTTAGAGGTGCATCAATACCCCTAGATCGTTTCCAATCCTCGTACCACAATATAGCCTCTCCTTTCAGTCTATATGCTGCTAGCTCAACCATCTCTTTACCGGATACATGCATAACATCTAGAGCCCTTTAGGTTTGATCGACAAAGTCCTGCGGGTCTTCATTAATATCTGATCCGGTAAAAGTAGGAGGATCCAGTTTCAGAAAATCCTGAGTCCAAAGGCTAGCTGCTCTATCCGTACCACTAAAACCCGTGGTAGGAATAGCTTGCCCTTGAACTTGACCGGCAACTATATGCGTCAGAAGTTGTACTGCATCCCTCAAATCTCGATCAATAGCATTAATAGACGGCCCTTCCGGAGGAGAAGAAGCGCCTGATATATGCTCAGCTTGAGACTCACTTTATTCAGCTTGTGCCGGTGGTGACTTACTAGTACCTTCTCCGGCCACTACATCTACTCGCTTCCACTAATTCTTTCTCCTTGTAACCGGCATCGTCACTATAATAAATAAAAAAGAAACAATTGGATTAAGCGATTGATTATGACTTTATCTCTAATATGGGATCTATTGCACGATCTAAGAAATGAAGAGTGGAAACAATCCCTAAATGTCCAATAGCCTCCTGTTTATAGATGTGGTGCACAACACACCGATAAACGAGATTCTACGTAGACACGGCTTTGTAGACTCACTAGGACGAACTTCTCTGATACCACTTCTGTCATACCCCAAATCCCATTGGAGCGGACTGGCACCCGTAGCCAAGGAGGCCCGGGAGAACCCATTCATAACCTATACTTTCAAATCTACATTACTTATGAAAATTAGAAATTTGGGTAGCACTTCGTTGTTAATAGAAGAAAAGAGTACCTGTATCAGCCCAGCAGACACGCATAAATATATATATGAACAGTAATTTGGCCGTCAGAGCCATCACGTCTATCAACCAAACACTCCTATGGCTGTACAATATGTCTACAAAAGCCTCTACATAGATACACAACTGAGTTGGGGTCGGGACAAACTCCCGCCCACAAAAGACTTTTATACAAATACCAAAGGTACATATAGAGACGACTTGGGATGCCCCGAAACAACTGGAGCTCACCACTAATAATAGAATGTCCTGGCTCTTACTGCGGAGGTGTACGACCTGAAGTACCTGTTCCTGCAGACATGAATACAGGCCCCCCGTAAGGGACGTCAGTACAGAAATATGTACTGAGTATGTAAGTCAGGGAGTATCAAGATGAGGTACAAAAGATCAACAGAACCCAGATACCAGTGAATAAACAGTATGAGTAGACCACACTTAAAAGAACTGATGGGATACCTGCACATTACTTTCATATCATTACTTCCCGTAATCCTTATCAATACATAACATATGTCATACAATGGTCAACTGATCAGTGGTACTAATACAATACATCAGGGACCACCCCTGGAATAGCATATATACATAATCTTTATAATACAATGGTCAACTAATCAGTGGTACTAATACAATACATCATATCATCAATTTAAAATACAGACATTCCATTTCTTAATTCAATTAATCTTTGAGATTGGTTACTTTGTGGTCACACTTTATGGAACTTGAAACCATGATACCTCAATAGGAAAAACATATAAATAGGTAATCAATATCATGAAGATGAATTAGAGAATCATGGATACCTCATTAAACCATTTCGGAGTCAACAATAGTAAATGGACATTTTTTTGACTAGCCGGACATCTTAAAAGTGAAAACAAGTTCAATTGGTAGTGTCGAAGATCATATGATGTTATTATGTGTCATGTGTCGTAGGACAATGTTGGAAGCTTACTTGAGAGTGCCATGGGTCATTATTCATGCCAAAGAATAGATAGAGTATGTCTTACATACCTTGATATAACCACTTCAATACAAGTGACTTCCCGTACTCTTAGAACACTTATCTACAATAAGTCATTTGTGGCAAACTAGTATTAGCAACCAAACCTTAACATTTAGGTACTAACTTCACCAAATAATGTCTTGGAAGTAATCCTTTAGCTCATCAATAAGAGTACTACATACATCCTCTTATACTCTTATTACATTCACATATCATGCATTTTCATGAAATATCCCTCAACATCACTCTTAGCCTTTATTTCCCTTCTTAATCACCATCCAATACCAACATGATCACTAGGCATACATAACCACTAATATAATGATATATCACCACAATTCATCCTCCATAATCCAATACAACAACTTTCATAATTTACTACTAACAATTTATACACAACAATTCATAACTATGTTTCTAGTTATCTTCCAACATCAAGACAATACTCATAATCCTTTATCAATACTTATTCATGGATAAGAATCAAGAATAAACAATATTCATACCTTAACAATGAACTCTTGTATTTAGGATCCTCCTTACATAACCATGGGGTGCTTCTCGAAGCTTTCGAGATGGTGAACACAACTACGGAACCAATTTGAATTTTCTACGGTTGAATCACAAAATATTTGAGGTTGAAATTGGCTAGGGTTTTCACCTTCTCTTAAAATTGGATAACATCTAATACAAATGAGGCTAAGTGCAGGTTTTTAAGACCAATTTTCGTCCAAAGGTAATAGAAAATGACCATTGTGCCCTAAAAATTGAAATAAATCCCGAATCTGTCCCCAGTGGACAGTTTTGACAGGCTGAAGTAAATCAATCATAACTCTTTGCTCCGATATCAGATTTGGGTGAAATTGGTATCATTATAAAGATAATTAAAAGTTCTTTCATTTCATATAAATTAGGCCACCCAGTTCGTCCTGTACAAGGAGTTATGATCATTTGAAGTTGACCCTAAAAATCTGTTTTGAGAGGCTGAAGTAAAACGCGTATAAATCCTTATGCAGATGTTAGATTTGGATGAAACCAATTGCATTAGAAAGAAGACTCAAAGATCTTTCTTTTGATATATGGTATCTTGCCCAGTTCATTATATTGAGAAAGTTATGATCATTCAAAGTTGACCCAAAAACTGGCAGGCCTCAGTATTTTCCTGCTAATTTACTGTTCACAAAAATCTGTTTTGAGAGGCTGAAGTAAAACGCGTATAACTCCTTACGCAGATGTTGGATTTGGATGAAATCAATTTAATCGGAAAGAAGACTCTCGGAGCTTTTCGTCTATATATAGCATCTCACACAGTTCGTTTTGTACAAGGAGTTATGATCGTCTCAAGTTGGAGTGCCTAGCTGCAGAAATTTTCCTGCAGAATTACTGTTCACAGGCTTCCCGGCCACCGTTTTGAAATTTCGAATGTGCTCGCTTATATGAAATACTCCTCTGTTTTGGGCAAACTTTATATTGTTGGAAAGCTTATTCCAATACCTACACATACAACTATTGACGGGATACTTCCGAACACCATAACTTAATTTAACCCATACGCAAGTCTTTAGGACTCCATATAATCGCGATAAGTGTACGAAAAAATTTACGGGGTGTTACATAACTCCCCCCGTCTATGCATCTTCTCCTATTAATTCTTCGAAGCCTGAAAAAGGAAATCATTCCCCTAAGACGCTTGAGGTGATCTATGCCATCGCATCAATTAACTACACTAACCCCTCTAGCGATATACCATGTCCGAAGAACTCTCTCTCTCAACCGACTCCTACTGCTGCTATAACCAAAACCAATGGCAAATCCATCCTCATCGAACATACCCCTCAAGGAACCCCTGTGGTTCACCACAGCTCCGCACCCACCAACTAGAATACCAACATCCTGGGCAGAACTAGCTCTTCATGGCAAGTCAATCACACACTGTGTGGTGGTGGAAGACCAACCAATCATTCTGAGGATCCAAGATCCATCTTGGATGTCTCAAATAATTAGAGAGGGAGTGGACGGTATAATATCAGGCCTGGGAACTCAAGTTTGCGCATAGACACTGCACTACGCAAAGGCAATGGGGAAACAGAATTTCATGAAAATGGGGGAACTCAACTCCCTCATGGGTCACACATTCAGAAGCTTGCCACTCTACCCCACCATCCCTTACCTCCCAGCACTCAGACTCTAAGCTTCATCCCCTGGACAGCCCTTGTCCAAGAGGAAGAAAACAAAAATCTAGAAGAGTTGTCAACTCTGGAAGCCTTAAAGTCGACCAATGCAGATATGGAACAACTATTAGAGGACCTTTGGGAACCAAACATAGACTTCTTTCTTCTCGAAAAGCCTTTTCTCAAAGAGTTCAAAGAGCCCTTCAGTGCAACTATTATAGTACATTGTCCGATGGAAATGAGAGTCATCTCACTGATTCTGAGGAACCAAGAGGACTCAACTCCTCCTGCAGTCATTGTGAGTCCATACAGAGGTCAACCCCAAGTCCTCCCAAGGGACAAGGGAATGAACATACTACTCTCCCCATCCACACCAGATGAATTGATAAAGATTGTAATCTAGAACACTAAAGGCACAAACAACGCCAATTTCTGCAGATACTGCGATGCTATTCTTCAAAATCACCACCCCTCCATGCTGGTCCTGCTAGAAATAAAAATGGCTGACCATCAAGCTCTCACCAATGCTCTTAAATTTGATGCTCATATCCAATCTGCTGTTGTGGGGCGCAGTGGTGGAATTGTGATTAAGTGGAAGGAAGAATGCTGTAAACTTGATAATATCTTTGTCTCTTCCCAAGGGGTCCATGTCATGGTTAAGGTAAGAGATGATCCTAAACCCTGACTTTTATCTGCTATTTATCCTAACCCTGATCCCACTAATAGACTTTTCCTCTAGGAGAAGCTCTTCCATCTGGTACAAACCCGTAATGGCGAATGGTTAATGGGTGGAGATTTTAATGAAATTCTAATGGCTAGTGAGAAACCTGGGGGCAACAATGGTAGCCCTAATAGAATGAGGCTCTTTAGAAATTGCCTCAATACTTGCAACATGATAGATTTAGGTTACAGAGGCAATAAGTTCACTTGGACTAACAAACGTCATAGAAATAGGAATTCTCTCATTTTGGAAAGACTAGATAGGTGTGTTGCTAATAGCTCTTGGATAAAGCACTATCCTGAAGCCACAGTTACACACCTACCTAGAACCAAATCTAACAATTACCATCTTCTGCTATCCTTGGTCAATAGGACCCCTATGGGACCCAAACCTTTCAGATTTGAGCCCATGTGGTGTAGTCACCCTACCTTTAGCCCCCTTATTGGCCAATGCTTTACCCCCACTAGTACTCTTAACATGGCAGTCAAGTCCTTCCAAGAAGAGGCTGTCATCTGGAATGTAAAAGTATTTGACAACATCTTTAAAAAAATAAGAAGGATCAATGCCAGACTTGATGAAATCCAAAAATCCAACAACTACCACCACAACTCCTTCCTCCAAAATCTTGAGGAAGACCTCCTGCTGGAATATGATCTCCTTTTAAGAAATAAGGAAGACTTCTAGAAGACCAAATCCAGAATCACTTGGCTCTCTCATGGGGATGCCAACACTTTCTTCTTTAATGCCACCACCATTAATAGAAGAAGATAAAATAGAATCCAAGCTCTTCAAGATGATCAGGCAAACCTACTCCAGCAAGAGGAGGAAATCACCAACCATAACTTGACCTTTTATTCCACTCTCTTCACTACTGATCATATTATTTCCATCAACAACAACACACTCCAGTCCAACAACCCTCACTCATTGCCATCAGATGTGGTACAAGTGCTCCATGCTCTCCTAAGAGACTCTAAAATCCTCCACTCCCTTAGCTCCTTTAAGCCTATGAAGGCCCCTAGTCCTAGTGGGCTCTACCCCATGTTCTTCCAAAAGTATTGGGACATTGTGGGGGAAGCATACCATAGACTTTTTCAAGGAAGTCTTCACCAATAATACCATGCCTGCTGAGTGCAACTCCACCCTACTCTGTCTAATTTCTAAAAGTGAGAATTCCACTACTATTAGGAACTACAGGACTATTGGACTCTGCCATACCTCTTATAAACTCATTACCAAAATTCTTGTAAATAAAATCAAGCCATACCTTTCCCACATCATTGGCCCCAGCCAGGCTAGTTTCCTAACCAAAAGAAGAGCCTGTGATCATGTTATCATAGTTCAGGAATATATCTCTCACTTCAAAAAAAATAAGGGGAACCAATTCCAACATGATTATCAAGATTGACCTGAAAAATGTTTTTGATAGAATTGAATGGTCCTTCATAAGAGACACTCTCCTATTCTTTCACTTCCCTACAAAAACCATCCAACTCATCATGTCTTGCATTACCTCCAACTCAATTTTCATACTAGTCAATGGAAAAAAAATTGTTGCTTTTGAACCTTCAAGAGGTATCAGACAAGGGGATCCCCTTTTACCCTACCTTTTCATTCTATGTATGGAAAGACTCTCCAAAAACATTTAGGTTGTTGTGTTAAATAAGAAATGGTCACCCATCAGCATCACTAACGGTGGACCAAAAATCTCTCATCTGTTCTTTGCTGACGACCTCACACTTTTTTGCAAAAGTTGATGTCCTGAATTTCTCCACTATCAATTCCATCCTCACTGAGTTCTATCAGCTGTCTGTTCAGAGAATCAGTAATGCAAAGTCCAAAATCATCTTCTCTAGCAACTGCAAGACCCAAGATTCCTCCCTTTGCTCAAATCTCCTCAATATCAGGGTTGCTACCATCTTTGGAAAATACCTGGGATACCCTATCTTCCACCAAAAACCTTAACACAGTGATTTCCAATTTATCCTTGACAACATGTAAAACAAAATGGCTGAATAGAAAACCACCTTTTTAAATATGGCTGGCAGGTCTATCCTAACCAAGGCTACCCTTGCCAACATCCCAACTCATATCATGCAGTACATCAAGATCCTTCCCAAAATTATTGAGGGTATCAACAGAATTCAAAAAAAAACTTCCTACGGGGCAGTACTGGAGATAGGAAAAAACTTCACTTCATAAGTTGGAATACCATCACTAGGTATAAGAAAGAAGGTGGGTTGGGTATCTAGAGAGCTGAACTAAAATAAAGAGTCCTTCATGCCAGTCTAGCCTGGAGATTGTACCAAAACCCAAACTCACTCTGGAGCAAAATTCTCCTCTCAAAATATCTGAGACCTAATACCACCCCTAATAGTATCAAAATTGTCTCAAGGACATGGAAGAATATCTCTCAGGGGTGGAAGGACTGTAGACTAGGAATTGCATGGAATGTGGGTAAAGGGGATAAAGTGAATTTTTTCAATGATAAATGGATCCCTCATTATGTTAGCCTCAGAAGAATCATCAGTTGCCCTCTTACTCCCAATGATGAATCTATCAAAATCAGGGACATTCTTATTGATGAAAACTGGGATTTTTCTAAATATCCTTCTCCCTTCCTGATCATGTCACCTAAACCATCTCTTCCTACCCTATTTCCCTTAGCAACAGTGTCCAAGATACCCAGCATGGTCCCTAACCTCCAATGGCACCTTCTCCACTGGAAGCCTCTACCACAGCCTTTCTGACCCCCTCCCTCCCTCCCCTATAGAACTATTCTTGATGACCAGAGCAACTTTAATTTTATCTGGTTAGCCCCTTGCCCTAACAAAATCAAAACTTTTCTTTGACTTTTGTAACACTATAGACTTACTACTAACCATTACCTACATAGGTTAGGCCTTAACATCCCACTGATAGAGATGGAACATGCAATAACAAAAACGAAGCACCAAAAGGGTTGCTATTTATTTTTTTACTCGATGTCTGATATTTGTATTAAAGTTTTGGTTAATTCGAATCATACATTACAGAGTTTATTCTGGAGATAATTCTTTCAGCAGAATTTTTTCTATATCTAGAGATCGAACACAAAATTTTTAATTAAGGATTAAGTAATTCCACCACAACACATGTTGGTGTTATTTATATTTTTAACACGGATATAAGCTAAGGATAAAGTATCTGCATTTCTGCTAGTTATATTTTATTTTTATGCAAATCAAATGTAGTATTTTAACGAAATGTTCGAATATTAAAAATTAACAATATATAATATTTAAGAATTAGTTGAAATATTGATTTTACAAAATTAACAGATGAGTAGTTGTGAAGGAAAAAAAAATTACGCCCATCTAAAAGTGAAGAAATTATTTCCTACTTTTGATGAAAATATTATCATTAAAATATTTTATAAACTAAATATTGGAAAATGACTTAATTTTAGAAAGTTATTATTCCTCCACACGCAACAGGTATAAAAATAGAAAAAAATATTTAAAGTGGCAAGAATTAATTAGCAGAAAATAAAAAGAGAGTTCGAAATCAAAATTGGCCTTTATTTTAAAAAAAATAATCAATTTATGTCATAGAAAAAATTAAAAATGAAATAAATAAATTTTGTGCACTTATTTTATGCATAATGTTTTTTTTTTTCACATTATAAAGGCTGACACAATTTAAATTTAATAGTGCGTTTTTTTCTGTGCACTATCCATTTTTTTACATAGTGCAAAAAAATACACTATTAATTATTTTCATGAATAGTGAAAAATGAAATTTTTTTTTACACTATCCATTTTTTTCACATAGTGCATAAAAAAGTGCACTATTAATTATTTTTTAGTGAATAGAGAAATGTGCACTTTTTTTTGCACTGTCCCTTTTTTATCCATATAGTGCACAAAAAAAGTGCACTATTAATTATCTTTTTGTGAACAAATAACAATAATAATATTACAAATATATTTCAATATTACCTAAATAACAATATTTTATTAATGTTATAAATATAAAAGATTTTTTTTTACTTATATAGCCATTTTTAAAAAATCAAATAAGATAATTTCAATTCTTAATTTAATGCTATGAAAATCGTTAGTTTAACTAAAACTAAAGTATTCTTTCAAATTATATAACAAAATACATATCCAAGATCCCAAAATTCTCTTTCTAGCATAATTTTTTTTTTTTTTGAAATAGACCAAATATTTTACACAAACGAGTACAATATTCCCTCAAAATATACCAAATATTTTATATTATGTACTTTTAAAAATTATTATATTTAATACTATTATTTATAACTTATCCCAATTATATTTAAATGGTATAATGCATTTATTATTTGTACCAATAATTTATACTAATAATAATTTGGGTATAATAATATCTTACTAATTATATACATTTCTAATAATTTATACCAAATATATTCAAGTGGTATAAATTCTTTTATCGTTATTATACCAGTAACTTATACCAATAATATCATGAATATAATAATTATACTACTAATTATATTAAGAACGTTAAGAATACAGTATAATAATATTTCTTACCAATTATATATATTATTATGAGATTAATAACCATTAAAAGGTATTTTATTAATTATATTTGTAACATAACTAGAAAGAAAATGATGAAAAAATAAAATGAGAGTCAAAAATCATATTTAAATATGTATTTTTATTTTTATCCAAACATTTACTTTTAAAATTATTTTTTCGTATACCGCTAACTTAATAAAATTATTATTTTTTAGTTATTTCTTTGAAAGAGAGATAAAGTCAACTAACTTTAATTTAGAAAGTATCCAACAATTCTTTTTTTTTTTGTGATCGATCTTATATTATTATAATTATAATAACATCACACGTACAAGGATTTGTCTTGTGACAGTCCCACTTTACAAACACTGACAGCAATAGTAATTGTCTTGCTAGAGCTAGTATTTATATCCTGATGACTATTAGCAGTAGTATTATACAATAGCTGATTGGTAGTAGGCACTCGAATTGTCCGACGTGATAATTTCTCATTCCTATTACCCCGCAAAATATTCAAAATAGACGTTAAAGGATCCCACATTAACGTAGTACTATTAGTAGTAGATATATTGTCTCTAGTCAGTGCATCTGTCATCTTATCCTGTTCCAGGTAAATGTGAGTCAGTGGTAGATTATCTAAACTGCGCATCAAGGACCTGCAGTCAAAACACAAATTTAAAATTTCATCAGGTAAGATATTTAAGAGAGATACAAGCTGATAGCAATCCACATTTATTTCCAAATGGATGTAATGATATTGAACAGGTAATTCCAATCCTATATGTAATGCATGAAGTTCCGCTTCTATGGGGCTAAGCGCGCAGACTGTTCTTACATATCCTAGCAGTCAATTGCCCTTGAAATTCCTGAAAACATCTATTGTAGATGCCAACTTTGTTGTACTATCAAATGTGGCATTCGTGTTAAGCAATATCGAGTTATGAAAAGGGGGCTGCCATTTGAGATACACTGTTATAAGCTGCATAGTGGGATTTGATTTTTCAGTCATAAGTCAGAATTCTGTCACAAATGCTTTAATAGCTGCAACGGGGATCTGAAACGCCGCATTGTAAAAGACGCATTTATTTCGAGCAAGCCAAATCATCCATAAACTATACCCTAGCAAAATTTTATTGGGGAGGTAAAAAAGGCACTTGTCGAAAATTTTGATGTTGAAAAAACATTGCAGCCAGGAAGAGGCAAGGTTAGGGATCCTGGCATAAGATTGTAAATCCTAAATTTATCACAGGATACCTAGCTGCTCTTAAACGGGAGTGACAGATTTACAAGCTAGGAAAATGTGGGAGGTGGTTTCTTCAATGTAAGAATCGCAACTTTTACAAGTAGGTGAAGGTATACAGTTAATATAATATAGGTAAGATACAGTGGAAATTTGATTGTGATTCAGAAGACAAATAAAGTGGTGAATTTTTTATGGCAGCTAAAGTTTTCAGACCCAATCAAAAGAGGGAATATCTGAGTCAATAGCTAAGTCGGCATCCCGACAATGACCTTGTAACAAGAACTGACAGTGAAGGAACTTGAGTCAATTAGGCCCCATCTAATTTGATCCACCATGTTTTTATTATGTAAAGGAAAGTGGAAAGATTTAATTCTAGAAAGGATATCACAAGGGAGAACAAAATAAAGACTCGACAGATCCCTGACGTTTGCCGACCTCAACCTGGATATTTTAGGTTGACTTTTGTGTTCCTGGAGTGGACCTTGAATCAAACTCCGAATCGATGCATTTGGTCCAACCCAGGATTCATTAAAGAAGCCAATGTGGTCACCACTACCTTGGTACCATTGTAACCCAAGTTGGCATTGGCGCCAGCTTAACTTCAGTGCTTTCCAACTGCGAGAAGTGTACCCTCACCGTCCTAGATATTTAGCTCACAAGATATGCGCCCACAAATAGTTGGAATGGAAAGCACGCCATGTAGAAGAGGCCAAGAGGGCCAGGTTTTTTGTCTCGATTCTTGGATACCCAAAACCCTCTGGTCCTTATATTTTGTAACAGAGTCCCATTTTAAAAGATGTATCTTCCTATGGATCAACGTACTCCCCCCCAAAAAAATTTGTTTGTAAGTTTCCATCTTCTTAATGTTGTAATTTGGTGGGCTCATTTTGTATTTGTATTTGTTGAGCCCAAATTGTTAAATAGAAGCCCAATCATAAATTAGCCCAAACCCAATTAAAAGGGGGTAGGTGGGGGGTTGGTGAAAAGGGTTGGTGAGGGTAGCTTAGGACCGTCGGATTAGAATCGATCCACACCGTCCATTGGAAAACTTGAGGCCTATAAATACCCTCACCTCTCATTTGTAATTACACACCAAAAACACAATTCTTCTCTTCTTCCTTAGCTTCTCTCCATTTGTAATATTTCCTTAGTGAAATATAAATATAATAGTGTCCGAGGACGTAGGCACAATTTGCCGAACCTCATTAAATTCTGGTGTTCTTCTTATTGTCTTGTCTAACTGTTTTCAGTTAATATTTGTCGGGTATAGTTGTTGTGATCTATTTGTGCTACTAAATTACTAGTGATAATTCTGTCAAGGCTAGACTGGTATTTAAGTGGTCCGCTTGTGACCCTCCACTCTTACCTGGGATTTATCTGGTGTGATTTTCTAGTACAAATAATTTACACGCTATTTGAAATATCCCGAGCTTCCGCAACAATTGGTATCAAAGCCCAAGGTTTTATCTGAGTATGCTCTGTGGTTGCAGCACAGTCTGATCTTCCACATCAGAAAAGAATTACTTTGGTAATCTGGTTGTTAACTGAAAATAATATTTGTATTAAAAATGGAAGACAAGACTATTGAAACAGCCGCGTCGAGTGTCAACAATACGTCATCATTGGCATCTTCGCTTATGACAAGAATTGTGTCAAATGCGAAATTTGCAGTTGAAATTTTTGACGGATCAGGACATTTCGGGATGTGGCAAGGTGAAGTTCTTGATGTTCTTTTTCAGCAAGGGCTAGATATTGCAATAGAAGAAAAGAAACCAGACGGAATTGGAGAAGACGATTGGAAGGTTATCAATCGTGTTGCTTGTGGTACCATTAGATCCTACCTTGCAAGAGAGCAGAAGTATCCATACACAAAGGAAACTTCTGCAAACAAATTGTGGAATGCGTTGGAGGATAAATTCTTGAAGAAAAACAGTCAAAATAAACTATACATGAAGAAGAGACTGTTACGCTTCACATATGTTCCTGGTACCACAATGAATGATCATATCACCAGCTTTAACAAGTTGGCGACAGATTTGCAGAACATGGACGTGACCTTCAGCGATGGAGACATGGCCTTGATGTTGTTGAGTTCACTTCCCGATGAATACGAGCACCTTGAAACTACTCTACTTCATGGGAATGATGAAATTTCTCTAAAAGAAGTTTGCTCCGCATTGTATAGTTACGAGCAAAGAAAGAGAGAAAAACAAAAGGTCAACGATGGAGAAGCATTGTTCGTGAGAGGTCGTTCTCAAAACAATATGAGAACGAAGAAAGGAAGATCCAAGTCAAAATCCAGACCCAGCAAAGATGAATGTGCATTTTGCCGAGAAAAAGGACACTGGAAGAAAGATTGTCCAAAGTTAAAGGGAAAGGCCAAACCTAACAATGGTAAGGCTGTCATGGATTCAAATGTAGCTGACTGTGATGACTCTGATTTCTCACTAGTTATATCGGAGTCATCCACATCATCTGATGTATGGTTAATGGACTCAGCTTGTAGTTATCACATGACTTCTAATCGAGAATGGTTCATCAATCTGCAAGAAGAAAAATGTGGAACTGTTCACACTGCGGATAATAGCTCTCTTACCGCCCATGGTATTGGTTCAATTCGACTAAGAAACCATGACGGATTGAGCAGAACATTGACAGATGTTCGATATGTGCCAGATTTGAAGAAAAATCTCATTTCTGTGGGAGCCCTAGAATCAAAAGGGTTCAAAGTTCGTGCAGATAATGGGGTGATGAAAATATGCTCTGGCGCATTGGTGGTGATGAAGGCAATTCGGAAAAACAATAACATGTACCACTATCAAGGTAGTACAGTTATTGGGACAGCGGCAGTGACATCCACTAATAAGGAAGCAGAAATGACCAAGTTGTGGCACATGCGCTTGGGACATGCTGGAGGAAAATCCTTGAAAGCTTTATCAGATCAAGGATTGCTAAAAGGTGTAAAAATATGCGACTTGGAGTTTTGTGAGCATTGTGTCAAGGGAAAGCAGACAAGGGTTAAGTTTGGAACAGCTATCCATAATACTAAAAATATTTTGGATTATGTTCACTCTGATGTTTGGGGTCCTTCCAAAACACCTTCATTGGGTGGGAAGCACTATTTTGTAACCTTTGTTGATGACTTTTCCCGGAGAGTATGGGTGTATATGATGAAATCAAAAGATGAAGTGCTAGGAATATTTCTCAAATGGAAGTCAATGATTGAAACACAAACTGGCCGAAAGATCAAATGTCTTCGCACGGACAATGGCGGAGAGTACAAAAATGATTTTTTTCAGAAAGTTTGTGAGGAAAATGGTATTGTTAGACACTTCACTGTCAGACATACACCACAACAGAATGGAGTGGCAGAACGCATGAATCGAACTTTGCTGGAGAAGGTTCGATGTATGTTGTCCAATGCTGGCTTGGGCAAAGAATTTTGGGCTGAGGCTATAACATATGCGTGCCATCTCATTAATCGTCTACCATCTGCCGCTATTGATGGCAAAACACCATTGAAAAAATGGTATGGAAAGCCTGCTGAAGACTACAGTTCTTTGCATGTATTTGGCTCAATTGCATATTATCATGTAAGAGAGTCAAAGTTGGATCCGAGGGCAAAGAAAGCTGTATTTATGGGGATTACTTCTGGAGTCAAAGGATACCGCTTATGGTGTCCAGAGACTAGAAAAATTATATTCAGCAGAGATGTTACCTTTGATGAATCCTCCTTGACGAACAAGGTAGCAGTTGAGATTGCCAAACAAATTGAAGGTACTTCGAAGCAGGTGGAGTTTGAGGGAAAAATAATTTTTCCCTCACAAAGATCAAATGAGGAAACAACAGAAAATGTTCCTCTGGAAGAAGAGCCAGTTGAAGAGGAGATTCCGTCCCACGAATCTCAACAACAACTTGAATCAATTGCAACGAGCAAGCCAAAAAGAACCATAAGGAAACCTGCTCGACTTATGGATACGGTGGCTTGTGCAGACTCAATTGTAGCTGATGGTATTCCTACCACTTATAAAGATGCAATCAAAAGTTCGAAAGAAGATAAGTGGAGGATTGCCATGAATGAAGAAATGCAATCTCTTCATCAGAATAACACATGGAGATTGGCCAATCTCCCAGAAGGCAAGAAGGCAATTGGGTGCAAATGGGTATTTGCAAGGAAAGAAGGATTTCCTAACCAAGAAGAAGTACGCTACAAAGCAAGATTGGTGGCTAAAGGATATGCTCAAAAGGAGGGAATTGATTATAATGAAGTGTTTTCTCCAGTCGTAAAACACTCCTCCATTAGAGTTTTGTTGGCTTTGGTAGCAAAGTTGAATTTGGAACTAGTTCAGTTGGATGTAAAAACAGCGTTTTTACATGGAGACTTGGAAGAGGAAATCTACATGACTCAGCCAGAAGGATTCAAAGTTGCTGGAAAAGAAAATATGGTGTGCAAACTTGAAAAATCGTTGTATGGATTGAAACAATCTTCTAGACAATGGTACAAACGATTTGACGAGTTTATGTTGGGACAAAATTACAGAAGAAGCAAATACGATAATTGTGTGTATTTGCGTAAGCTTGAAGATGGATCCTTTATATATCTTCTCCTGTATGTTGATGATATGTTGATAGCTTCGAAAAGTAAAGAAGAAATAGGGAAGTTAAAATCTCAACTCAAAGGGGAGTTCGAAATGAAGGATCTGGGTGAGGCAAAGAAAATTCTTGGCATGGAGATAAAAAGAGATAGACATTCAAAGAAGCTCTACTTATCTCAGGCAGAATACATGAAGAAGGTGCTAGATCGTTTTGGAATGAACGAAAAAACAAAGTCGGTTAGCACCCCACTCGCCCCTCACTTTAAGCTAAGTGATTCTTTGTCACCAAAAAATGATGTTGATCGAGAGTATATGTCAAGAGTACCATATGCGAATGCTGTTGGTAGCTTGATGTATGCAATGGTTTGCACAAGACCCGATATCTCACATGCTGTGGGAGTTGTGAGCAGATATATGCACAATCCTGGAAAGGAGCATTGGCAGGCTGTGAAATGGATTCTACGGTATATTTGCAATACTGTAGATATTGGTTTAGTCTTTGAAGATAGTCAATATCTGGTCGGATATTGTGACTCAGATTATGCTGGAGATTTGGACAAACGAAGATCAACTACTGGTTATGTTTTCACTCTTGCAAATGCACCAGTTAGTTGGAAGTCGACTTTACAGTCAACAATTGCCTTGTCTACCACTGAAGCAGAGTACATGGCTGTTACAGAGGCTATGAAGGAGGCAATTTGGCTTCAAGGATTGCTAAGAGAGCTTGGTATAAAACAAGAAGGCGTCACAATATTTTGTGATAGTCAAAGTGCTATTCATTTAGCGAAGAACCAAGTTTATCATGCAAGGACGAAGCACATTGATGTCCGATATCATTTTGTCCGAGAGATTATAGAAGAAGGTGGAGTCAAAGTACAGAAAATTCGAACGACAGATAATCCTGCTGATATGTTGACAAAGGTGGTAACGTCGATCAAGTTTCAACACTGTTTGAACTTGATTAATGTTATCAAAGATTGAAGATAGCATTTGGGGACACTACTATGTTCATGAGAGAATTGAAGAAAAAAAAAAAAAAAAAAAAAAAAAAATATCGCCCAAGGTGGAGATTTGTTGTAATTTGGTGGGCTCATTTTGTATTTGTATTTGTTGAGCCCAAATTGTTAAATAGAAGCCCAATCATAAATTAGCCCAAACCCAATTAAAAGGGGGTAGGTGGGGGGTTGGTGAAAAGGGTTGGTGAGGGTAGCTTAGGACCGTCGGATTAGAATCGATCCACACCGTCCATTGGAAAACTTGAGGCCTATAAATACCCTCACCTCTCATTTGTAATTACACACCAAAAACACAATTCTTCTCTTCTTCCTTAGCTTCTCTCCATTTGTAATATTTCCTTAGTGAAATATAAATATAATAGTGTCCGAGGACGTAGGCACAATTTGCCGAACCTCATTAAATTCTGGTGTTCTTCTTATTGTCTTGTCTAACTGTTTTCAGTTAATATTTGTCGGGTATAGTTGTTGTGATCTATTTGTGCTACTAAATTACTAGTGATAATTCTGTCAAGGCTAGACTGGTATTTAAGTGGTCCGCTTGTGACCCTCCACTCCTCCACTCTTACCTGGGATTTATCTGGTGTGATTTTCTAGTACAAATAATTTACACGCTATTTGAAATATCCCGAGCTTCCGCAACACTTAATTATATGGGTAGGGAGTTTCGCGAGGTACATTAAATGATTTGGGAAGCTATTCAAGGTAGATTTAATTAAATTCATCCTCCCAGCAGAAGTCAGGAAAGGAGTCTTCCATTCAGCCAAATGGTTCTTAAAGTTGTCCTATAAGAATTAAAATTTCTGAGTAGTTGGTCTTTCGGTAAAAATCAGATAGCCCAAATACTTTCCAAATCTACGTCCTTCAAGGATATTTAACACGGAAATGGCAAAGTTCTTTGATCCTCCAGGGTATTGTTTGATAAGAATAACTTCGACTTCGTAAAGTTTATCCGTTGGTCAGAAATTGATCCAAAATGGTGAAGAATAGTTGCTATAGAATTGCAGGAGTTGGTGTCCATTGTCACATAGAATATACAGTCATCGGTAAAGAATAAATGCGACAATTGGGGGGGCCTAGTTTCTATTATTATAAGGTTCTAAAGACCGTAATCAACTGCCAAATCAATACGCCTGGAGAGACGTTCCATGCAAAGAATGAAAATATAAGGGGAAAGAGGGTCTCCTTGATGGATTTTCAGTAAAGGACAGAAAAAGGACATCACGGAGCCGTTCAACGGGATGGTGATTAAAGAGGTGGTGATACAGGATATAATTAGAGATACCACCTTATCGAGGAAATTAAAAGGGATAAGTGTATCAGGGATGAAGGACTATTCCAACCTTTCAAATGCTTTTTCTAGATTGATCTTGGCCAGCATATAAGATTTCCTACCCTTAGTTTTCCTGAAAAAATGTAAAATTTCCTACACAAGGATCACATTATCCATCAGTCTGCGATTCACCAAAAAACTAGACTGAGAAGGACCTATGATATCCTGAATAATTGGTTTGATACGGTTCACTAAAATCTTAATAATAATATTATAGGTAGTATTAGCCTGAATAATGGGGCCTATATTGGGTAATTGAAGTCGGGCTGAGGCATTTTGGAATTAGACAGAGGAAAGTTTCATTGATGGACTCTAAAATAATCCATTTCCTAAAAATATTGAAGAAAAATTCTTTGATTGAAGTCTTTAGGATATTTCAGAATTTTTGGTAAAAGAAAGGATGAATACCATTAGGGTCCGGTGCTTTATAAGGCCTAAAAAAGAATACCGCAGTATGAATTTCCTAATGAGAGAGGCCTTTTGAGAGAATCAACCTGACTAAGGGAGAGGATATGGGATAACGTACGACTGACTCACGTACTAGAGATAAAGAGGTCCAATTTGTAGAGGTTATCATAAAAGGATATCACATGTTCCTGAATTTCCCGATTTCTAGAAATGTAATTACCCACCGAGTATTGAAGAGATAAGATTTTATTTTTATGCCTTTTATGGATAGTGGACAAGTGAAATTTTTTTATATTCGCATCCTCTTCATTTAACCAGTGGATACAAGACGTGAGCCTCTAAAATTCATGTTCAGCAGTAAGCAGCGGATTAAATTCCTAAGTGAGGGAATGTTTGAGGTTATGCAAGAAAATACTTGAAGCATACTGTGGAGATGATTGAATTCCATTAAGTCGCACCAAAATGCATTTTTTCTTAGCGAAAATATTTCCAAAAATCTCCTTATTCCAAATAGATACCTTCTGCTGAAAACTAGAAATGGAATGCAGAAGGGAGTTATCCGTATCTCTCTAGGTGTCCCTAATTAAGGAAGAGAATTGAGGGTGAGACAACCACATATACTCTAGCCTAAATGGCTTTGAAGGGATAATAACTCGAGGAGACAAAGATAAAAGGAGAGGACAGTGATCCGAATGGGTGCGAGGAAAGTGCCTCACTGTCACTTCAAGAAATAATTCTAAGCATTGAGCATTTGCATTAAAACTAGCATTTCCAAATTGGATTTGTTATTCATACGAGAGTTTGTCCAGGTGAATTTACTGCTAGATTAACCTAAGTCAAGCATACGACAGTAATCCAAACACTGAGCAAAACAGTTAACTCTATTCTGATTTATTGCTGCACCACAAAATTTTTAAAAAACCCTACAAACATCATTGAAATCCCCACCCATTAGCTATGGACCAGAGACTGGGTCGGATATGTGTTTAAGGTTTTCCCAAAGAACTAATCTATGGGACAAATTATTACAAGCATAAATAGCAGAAAAAAAAGTTTGTTTATGGATGCTCTTACCTGAATCATGCAGTGGATTTCTTGGTAAGTGAGTGCAACACCAGTTACATTTAACAGATCAGCATGCCATAAAATGGCTATCCCCCTGCCTATCCCTCGGTCGAAACAACCACAACATTTGAAAAGTGGAATTCATAGGGCATGGACTAATGATTGTCCCTATGAGTTTCCAGCAGAACAACTAAAGCGGATTTATATAACTCAATAAGGTTTCTAAAATGTAATCTAAAATCCTAATATTTTTACCCTTTACAATTCCATATTAGAAAATTCATAGGTCTTATGAAGTGAAGGGGACGCAAAGAAGCGTTAAAAGCAACATTAGTGTCCCACACAGAGAGACTCAAAATCATGGCATATTTTTTGACTTTCGAATTCAGTGTCAGTCTTACATGAATTGAGCACTTGAACATATTTTGGGGACAATTTATGCTTATATTTTTCATACAATTCTCTGAGGAAGAATACTTGTACCCGACTTAAGAAAGTAGTCATTGTCTCTACTACTCCCGGCTTGTTTTCCAGCTGGTTCGGATTATAAGAAGGGCGAGAAGCATTTAAGTTTAGGGCTTGCATCTGAATCTCGGGGCCTTATAGTGGTTCCATAGGTACAACGGTCAAATAAGGTTGTATCCATGGGGCTGCCTCTTCCCTCGATCGATGCTGCGAATAAAAGGGTAGAGCTTGTATACTCGGGTCTATCCCCGAGGGATTGTTGAAGATCTCTGAACTAATAGTCATTTCTTTCATAGTTATGTTGGCAAGATCGGTGGGGTTCTAATTCAGCACTAGACAATCTCGATTATTCACTTGAAGGCAGAAGGTTAGAGCATAAATAGTCAGGGTTATTTCCAACCTCTACTGGGTGGTTGAGCAAGGGTCGACATCGAGGACAAGTAAACTAGATAGGGAAGATGGTTGTGAGCCTACTCCATTAGCAGAATGTTGCTCTGAAGAAGATTTTGAATCGAATAAGGTGAAGGATGGTGGATATAAAGAGTTCTGATGGGGCAATTTTGATGCAAAGCCATAATTTATAGGAGTGGGTGTAGAATGTTGGTTTTTCAATGTTAGATGGCTAGAAGAGGGATGAGTTAGAGAGTCTAATAACGGAGAGAGTAACAGGTTGTTTTCACATGGACTGTAATCATTGTCCACGTAAATATCTGCAGTCGATATAGATGAACAATTTAATAACATGGGTAATATTATGCATGATTTCCACGTAATCCTCGGGTTTTTGAAGAGTCATCTGAAGGTTACCTAATTTTTCACATACTTGAGTTGAATTAGTAATTTCTCTAGTGGTAACATCTATATCCTTATCACGCAAAGAAATATCTTTATTAGTGCTCTGAGGGAATCTTTTGCCGCCCTCTATGGGCCCTACTATGTAAGCTGTGACGTCACAAAGGCCACTTTTTTATGGAGTGAAGAAACGAGGAGTTGAGGGTAGAAATGTCCTTTAGATTTGAATTAGTTATAGAGTACTTACCTGGGACCACTCATGCCTGGTTGGCTGGCTTTGTCGAAACTTAAGGCAAAAAAACCCAGTGCGAAGCTGCTGCCATAGCCATTATTGGTATGTTCTTTTTCGGCAATTGTTTCACCGGTCTTCTCTAGAAGGTGACTAACTGCCAGACATCCTTATCCTTAGTAGTGTCATTCTTATCAGCATCACCAACCTGTAGATTTGGAGAATCGACACTATCCTTAGGTCGGATGCCTCCCTCATCTGGCCTACTATTTTCCAGCAAGCCTGAGCTCAACTGATTTTTAAAAAAGCAATAGAATGTATGTCCTAATATTCCACAATTTGTACAGAGCAAGGTACAGGCCTCATACAAAATTTTTTGTTTTAGTTCCCCAATAAGGTGGTCTAGCAGAGGTTCACCCAACGACACTTGTATGCATAGCCAAGCATATCTACCTCGAGACGAAGAAGATGTGCAAGTATCAATTTTTCTCCAGATTAATGGATACACTAATAATAGTTGCCTGAAGCTTTCGATAGAAATATTTATCTACGGATTGTATAAGTACGAACAATTTTCGTAAAATTTTAATCGATCAAAATATTCCTCAAATGATGAACGATTTTTATGTCATTATTTATTTACATTGCTTGATATTGTACAAAAAGGACACAATTAAAATGCAACACGTTAAGCTCAAGATGAGTTCTAATGAAATATGGATTTATTTAGGACCGTTGTTTTTGATTTAATGTCCTACTAATATTATTAATATATGTAAGAGCCCTAAAGCAGGCAACTCAAAGTTGTCCTTCCAGCTTGTTCGGGAGGTATTTTGATTGATCATTTTAAGTGAAATTGCTATGTGTTCAATCCACCTTTCAGTTGTTGTACGTATTTTCTCACGATTGTTCTGCTTCTTCATACCTCTCATCGTTTTAATTTATTGTTCTGATTTATATCTGCTTTTTAGACTGATTTCAAGTAATGATTCTCCATTTCAACCATCTTTCTGAGTTGATTTCATTTTTGTATATTCTTATTTTTGCTTGACAGTATCAATTTACTCCACAAATAATTTAGTGTCTGCTTTGATGTCTAAATGTATGAGAAAATTCTTCAGATAAACAGACTTTTCATTAATTAGTTTCCTTCTGCTTTAGTTAGTGATTTGTATTTCAGAATTTTTTATTTATTTTTTGAATCTTATAAAGCTATGTAGATTATGCTAAATGAAAAAATATGACAAAAACGGTGAGAGTATTTTAATTTGTTAGGAATAGCATGATTCGAGGAATTTTTCTATCGATCTACTTTTGCTTGACTCTTCACATGCTCAAAACCTGTTAACAATTCAAAATATATGTCAGTATTTTTTTGAAAATTATTTTTATTTTTTTGGTGCCAACTTAACTACAGTGGGGGATGACAGCAGACGTAATCGTACGGTTCATAAAAGGATATTAAAAAGTACTTATTTTTTTAACAGATATAGAAATACTGTATGCTCAAAAGTAAAAATTTTAACTTATGCTTGTTCACAATATAGATGTCAATAAATAAAAATCTTTGGTGCCAACTTGTTGCTCTCAAATAAGGAAGTGTCACTACTTAGCAGAGAGAGACTTTAAAATCATACTTAAACGACATGAACGATATACATAATTATCGCTTGACAAAAGAGAGCTACTTTTATTACAGCGTCGCTCCAAAATCTTAAATCAGTAAATGTCGATCAAATACTGCTTACATTAATGATGACCAATCTACATACAATATAGTATAGGATGAATTTATTTATACAGTTTTTTTTAATTGTCATGGTTTCAAAAATCAAGGGTCATGGTGACACTTGATGCAATAAGTCTTGACAAATAACCTATCACCTAAACTGATATGAAATAGAAAAATAATATCAAAACTCAAGGAAAGACTCCTAGAATGGAGTTGAAACACACATATATAGTAATAGCAGAAAATACATAACCAAAAATATCATAAGAATATCTCAAAATATGATGTCACAGTGTAAAAATCAACTAATACAACCGAAGCCAAATTATACATAGGATATACAAAAAGAAACAAATTTTGTCTCAGAATACAAACAAGACATAGTCTAAATAAAGAAAGGTAGTAGTCCGCTTCGGATGCGTAAATCAACTGCAGTAGGGGTCAGTACAATCCATTTATACTCAGTAGGTATCATAGGCCGACTGAGCAAAGTAGAAAATAAAGCATATAAAATATACACTATGAGCATGTCACTTGCAATCAGAATATGTCTCAAACGGTAGCTCACACTGTCTCCATTTACAATTCTATAATATTCACATATACCACATGCAAATACGAAAAAGAACCACAGGTATACAAATATTACACATACAAGTATGAAAAGAAGTAAGCATAGACAGAGATCACATCAAAGACGATAATACAACACAAAATGAGAATAATATATATGAGATGCAATGAAGATGATGTTGTGATGCACGAAGTTGTAGCACAACCTCCGTATACACCTACCGAGTTGTGCTCCCGAGGTAGGACCCATAGGGGTTCGTCAATTCATATACAATTCAATATTCAATACCATTATTCATGACTCCTCTCCGGCACATACATCGACAGAGGGTTTACAAAGATGTCACAAAGCCATTATTTTCAGTATTTCCAAAGTGATACCAATGTTTCACAAGTATATATAACATGGGAATGCAATGCTCACAACCAACCAAAAGTGATACCAATGTTTCACAAGTATATATAACATGAGAATGCAATGCTCACAACCAACCAAAATAAGAATTTCCAAATTCAACTAATATATCAACCATGTGAGCCAGAAATTCACTCAATAAGTCAATCATTCACGAAATCAAAGTAATCCATATGCCAATAGAGTAATATACACAAAATACGCCATTGACACCACATAAATTTCAATTTGGGCCTTTCACAAGAAAGATACCGCCAAATATACATACATAAGGCAACAATATCATATAAGACCACACACGGTCACACATAATAGATAATAACTCAAACCACCAAATAACTACAACACAGGCCCCCATACCGGCACAACACAATAATAAAGTTATTTTCATGATTAGTTCTCACACCCATAACATGATTCTATTTCAACATTAGCTACCTAATCCAGTCTGAAGAAAGTTAAGTCATAAACTACCTCGAATGCCGACAATCAGTCCAATAAGCCTTCAACACAGAGTTTTTCCTTCATGAACGAACTCGAAATCAATTAAAACACATAAATATAGAATCTACGTGTTAAAAGAAAGCTAACAATAGCTTTATTGTGTATTTCTGGATTAGGGTCAAATGAACCCTCGAAAGGAATTTTTCGACAAAGAAGGGTAAAACCAAAATTTTAGTCCAAAAATATATTGCTCATGATTAAAGAAAGTCATAGGAGAAAATTCAAGTAAAACGGATTGAAATTGGGATTTACATAGAAGAATTACTAATTTAGGCCTTCCAGACCAAAATCTCAAATTTCATTTTAAATCCAAGTCTTAACGAGGTTTAAATGACAAGAATCAAAGAAAAATAATTAAAATAGGAATTTGAAGCTTACCCAAGCTTGAAAATGGAAGATATTACCCTAAATCTCAAAACTCCAAGCTCTAAGTCTCAAAAATAATGAAAGTTATGAAAAATGGGTATTTATATATACCAGGCGCTCCTAAAGCGTCCAAGTACCGCTATAGAGGTACCCACTCTATGGTCACAGTCCGCTAAAGCAGATCCTGGACCGCTTTAATGGTAGGCGCTAAAACGCCCAGGATACCTCTTTAGTGGTACCTGCTGGGCGGCCAAGGCCGCTTTAGTGGTCACACCAGTAGTTATGCACCAGTAGGAGACTTGAAAATTTTCAAGTCTTCACGGATCCCTCGAAATTCATTCAAAATTTTGAGAATGCAAATGAACTATGTTATCCAATCAATTCGACACTTCAGACTCAATGACGATATAAGATTTTTGAAAATACATTATTTTCACAAAGTTGACTCTCGAAACTCAATTTTAACAATTTTCTAAAATCGAGGATCTAAATGAGATACAAAAGTCGTAAAACTACATCAACCATGTTACCAATCTAAAATCGACGTTATGGATCTGATGGCACAATCCATTTTGTCATTCGACACACAGATCAATAAGTATTGATCAAAGTCAACTATAAAGCCTTTCAAGCCATTAAAAATCACAATCTCGCACAATTACACCAAAATACATTGAAAAATGTGTCAATTGTCCACACTCCAGAAATACCACAAAGCAACCACGGGGAGAAATAAAATGACCAAATCACGCAGAAATGAATAATTCACAACAATCACTAAAAATTAAGTCATTACATTAACTTTGTACATCTATGTTCAACTCTAGATAAGGTTAACAAAATGTTGGAAAACTTCAAGAAAACATATTACATGATTTATCTTGATTTTTATGATGAAAATGCTGAGATTGATCATTATACTGACAAAAGACAACTCCTCTTGCTTGCTCCTTACTATTAACATTGAAGAATTTCACTAAGGGCTTGTTGGAAAGCCACCTTGAGAATTGAATTTGATGTAATTACACAATTTAACATGTTTAGTTGGTCAGATAATTACTTGGTTAGATTCCTCTCCACTTCATATGGGAGAGTTGTGAATTGTTGGTAATTACATGGTGTAATTACAAGCTGATTACTTTTAATTTCTTTCTTTTATTTTTATTTTTTTGTTTTAATTTATTTTTTATTTTTATTATTTTAAATTCTTTTTCTTTTTTATTATTCTAATATTTAAAAGAAAAATATTTTATATCATCTATATTTCATTTCCTTCTCATTTTCCAACCTTACTTCTTGCGATTCCATGCAGTTGTGTTATCTATTTTATGTTTATTTTTTCATTTAGCATAATTTTGTTAGTATTCTAATTTTTAAATTAAAGTAGAATTCATTATTGAATAAGGTTATAGACTTACGCGTTTCTTTTCTTTTGAATTATATTTATGCACATTATGTTGAAATTTGACATAAGAGTATTATGTTAACATTTTTTGTTTTGATTTTGAAATTATGTTATATTTTTAGTTTTAATTTATTTGTTTTACTAGTAATGACTTGCTATTTTACATTGTAAAACATTCATTTTTAGGTTGAATTAATAGCTTATCTTTTTGTTAAATATGTTAATAATTTTATGACATTATATTTATAATATAATTTTTGTTTGTCAAACATGCATTTCATGATGCTTTTAAAAATCATGTATTTTAGTTTTTTATGATTAATTCAATTAAAATATAATAATTTGAAAATATAAATCAGTTATTTTCTTATAATATTAATTAAGAACATATGTTTATTAATTAATATATTTTTAAAGAAAATAAATATATCTTAAATATTTAATTTAATATCATTTATAAAGGCCTTTATTTGTCTAATATAAATTCTTAGTTTTTGATAATTAATTGTTATTTTAAAATTTTAATACAATCATGTAATTATATTTGTGCCACCAAATAGTATGCTTGTGATTATACTGTAATTCCATCGTGCCAAACAAACAGGTCATTGTAATTATTAGTCTGTGTAATTACTAGGATGGTAATTACTACCTTAATAATTACATCAATTTCAATTACTAGGTGTTTTTCTAAACAGACCCTAAGGGGTCGTTTGGTGTAAGGAACTATAACAAATAGTCTCGAAATAAAAAATTTTGTACCTCAATTAGTTGTCAAGTTCGAAATAACTTATCCTAGTACTAATAAATAGTACTGGGATAAGTTATTCCACATATTTGGTGGTATAACAATCCCAACACAATTTATTTTTGAGATAAAATTATAAAATGAAAAAACTACCATCTAAACCCTTGATTATCACATTCAAACAGACACACACACACATATTGTCACGTCCCTAAGCCTAGACAGAATGAACAAGAACCGTATGAGCATATGCTATACCATTGACACCTATTTTGCATAGGAGGATTACTGTTCCTAACCAATTATGAGGGCCTACAAAAATGCACGATTTTAGCCTAATAACCCAACTAATATAGACAAGTGAAACTATAAGCACATGAGACAATTTAATCCTGTCTACGAACCCTTTAATAGAATTTGTAACCGTACAATGAAGTATGGTTGGGATAGGGCCCCTAACATATCCAAACTATAATTACAAACATGACTAAAGATTATTATACATCTACTAGCTACAGATGAGGGAGAAGCTCACCAACGACTTTGCAGAACATGGGACGACTGCCTAGTGTGGAAGTCTGCTTATTGGCATACCTAATTCTGTATTTACATAAATATAGTGCCCCGAACGAAGAGACATCAGTACATATAAAACATGTGTTGGCATGTAAAGCGGACAGAATAACAAGTAACTAGTATAGAAGCTCATATAGATCAAATATCAAGATGAAGGACTTATGAGCATGCGAATAACTGATATATAATATGAAACAGTGACTAACATACTAGTCTCACGGGCATGTCATAACTCAAGTATTAAGGATGAACGATCATGGATCAATATTACCAGACACTAAATGACTTATGTAGGCAACCTTATTAGTTTATACATGTGTTCTCACAGTTATTTTTCATTATAAGACCCCTAGCAATTTGCCTAGGTAACATACTATGCCTATATCAAATACAAGTGATCATGGATGGCCTACCGAAGACGTTCTGTGTTAAATATATGACAATGTTGCCTCATGTCTAGGTATGCTTTTGTTACTGAATCGCAGTCTGTTGTAAGGTATGCTCCTCCGTAGAGGCTCACTATAAGGGTCTGCCCGCAAGACAAATGTGTCATATATTGACTCGAGTCAGGGAAAACATTACATGATATTTCAGCTAACTCCAAATGCAAATGATGCCAGAAGGGTAGGTACGCCACAATATTTGGGCTCACTATAGTGGTCTGGTCTCAATTCTGTGTAGAGAATTACGTCACGCGTGTGTGTCAAGCCAAACCTATACATACCCTCCCGTCGTTAACTTTATCAAGTAGTGTCTTATAGGCCTATGCAAGTGTATCATAATAATTACTATTCATCCATTAAAGTAATGCTTCTTTATACAACTAATTTCTTTACTAGTATCGGGCAATTCAAATGCTAGTTGTTATATTATTTTATAAGCATAATACATAAATATGACCCTAAACTTGACATCAAACTATAACTTTGACCTTAAACTTTGATAGTGCACAAATAGGACCTTTAATTATTCAAAACCTGAACAAATATGACCTCCAATTTTGTAACTTCCATGCGGGAGTTTCACTTGCGCCTACGTGGATATGTAATCCAATCATACGGTGCCACGTCATTAAAAGGGCTAACTGGAGGACTTTTGATTTGAAACTTAAAACGACATCGTTTTGCTTCTATAAGTTAAAACGACGTTGTTTTGCTAATTATTATTATTATTATTATTATTATTATTATTATTATTATTATTATTATTATTATTATTATTATTATTATTATTATTCTACTACTATTTCTACATATTACGTACTACTATTGCTTCTATCAATATACCACTACTACTACTATGAATAATTATTATTATTATTATTATTATTAACAATATTTTAATAAAATTTTCATCTTAATAACATTTTATTAATAACGTTTTAATAACGTTAATTTAATATACTACTACCACTACCCTTAATAACGTTTTCTTACTAACGTTTTAATAACGTTAATATAATAATAACATTATATTAATAACGTTTTAATAACATTAATTTAATATACTACTACTGCCCTTTATAACGTTTTCTTAATAACGTTAATATAATAACATTTTAATAACGTTAATTTAATATACTACTACTGCCCTTAACAACCTTTTATTAATAACGTTTTGATAATGTTTAATATACTACTACTGGCCTTAATAACGTTTTATTAATAACATTTTCGTAACTTTAATTTAATAATGTTAATTTAATAACTTAATTTAATAAAGTTAATTTAATAATATTTTAATAACGTTAATTTAATAACTTTAATTTAATAACATTTTATTAAAACTATAATTTTTTTATTTATTATTAGCATAGTTTCATCTTTGAACTAAAAATAATGAAAAAACTAATAATGAAAAGTCATTTAAATATATAAAAAAGAATTAGTAAGGGCATAATAGTCATTTTACCCTTTTTTTACTGTTGGAACACTCAAATTTTTAGTCCGACGCGCGCAGTTTTGCGTGTACAACACGTGTGTTGCCACATAAGATCGGAGGTCATATTTTTGTAATTTTTAATATTTAAAAGTCATATTTGTGCACTATCAAAGTTTAAGGTCAAAGTTATAATTTGGTGTCAAGTTTAGGGTCATATTTATGTATTATGCATATTTTATAACTACATTGCTATGTGATTTAATATACGAGTGCGACTATACTATAGCCATTTATTCTAAACATATTGACATGTGATAGAATATATGAATTCTAGGAATTTCTAACACACACGAATACAACCATGTGTCGCTCTATATATGCTTGACTTGACAAGAGTAAAATAAATATTGTGACTCCAGTAAATAGACCCATGAAGGATGGAAACAAGTAATTTAAAGTAGGAAGGGAACATGAATATTATGGCGATATTAGACATATAGTCATGTGTTAGATGTATAGGAGGTGAAAGATTTGTTCCTTAATATCAAGTAAATTATATCGACTCTGCTATGAGAAAGAAATGACCATAGTTGTGCCGGCGAAGGAGGATTTGGCTTTACATACCTTGGATGTCTCAGTAGCTAACAGTAGGATCACGAGTTTCAAACGAATAACACTTTTGCAACCAACCAACCAACCAATAACTTCGATCCCCCAAATGGTGAGCAACCATCCCAACATAAACAACTACATATACAATACATACGTATATTCATCAATAATTCAAAATTTCATCTAACAACTTATCTCAATATTCTTCCCTTACCTCAAAATTAAGCAACTTTCCTTTACAATATCAATAATAAATATGCCCCCTACCAAAAGAAATATTTAAAAATTTCACTTTTACTACAATTCCATTTCCCCCCTTTTTCGTTTCAAGAACTCTAATTATAAGACCCAATTCAAGAACTAGTATGAAATTTAATTCAAATGGTAATGACTACCTCCTCCTATAATCCAAGCATGCATTTCATAATAATATTCACGTAAAGAATCGAGAAATTACCAACTTACAATTACCCTTCAATTTTTCATGACACCACTGAAGGAAGAAAATATATAGTACTACTGTTGCCGCTTAATTCTTGACAATTGATGAAGAATTTCAAGTCCAAAATTCCTTAACAATGGTTATGAAAGAGTAAAGGAGAAGGAGAATTTTGAAAAAGAAAGGGTTAAGAGCTAGAAAGTGCTAGTACTGTACTTTTCTTTGATTTTCAGAAAAGAAATAAGAGCACCACCCCATATATATATATATATATATATATATATACTAATATCGTAGTTCGTGTTACCACGGACCCAATATATGTTATTTACGTTATCTCAATTTATGTAGTACAAATAGCATTTGGAGTATCAATCAAATTTTTATTAATTAATATAAATTTTTAAATAATGTAAGTTGTTAATCATTGTGATTTATAGTATCTTTTATGTAATTTATTAATTTATGTCACTCGCTTTGTCCCAATTTTAAAATTTAGTGAGTTAATCAAATTTTTTTACTAATATATTTTTTTAAATATTTTAAGTTCTTAATATTTGTGATTTTAGTATCTTTTAATATAATTTTAAATAATTTATGTTACTTGCTTTATCGCAACTTATGTGACACTATTAGAATTTCAAAAGTCAATCATATTTTTTATTACATATTTTTAAAATATTTTAAGATGTTAATAGTTATGACTTATAATTATTTTTTTGCATAATTCTTAAATATATAATATTTTACCAAAATAAAGTAAATAGATAAAGTACTAAATTTTTAAAACAAGTTAAATTCGAAAACATCATTTGGATCAACAACTTACTAAATTAAAATAATTAAACATGTAAATTATAAAATGCCAAAACTATCTCAAATTTACGTGACACAAATATAATTTAGATAATCAATCAGATTCTTAATATGTTTTTAAATATTTTAAATTGTTAGCTATTGTAATTATAATATTGTTTATATAATTTTCAAATAATATATGTTACTCTCCTTATCCAAATTTTTGTGGCATTGATATCCAATTATATTCTTAAAATAATTTAAGTTTTTAATTATTATGATTTATAATACTTTTTCTTCTATTCCAATTTAAGTAGCACTGAAATAAATTCGAGAGTCAACCAAATTTTATGATTGAAGCAGCGAAGCAGCTATGTCCTAAATGACTTATAATACCTAATTAGAAGTGATATAGCAAAATTACTATGAGAAAATATTTGTGAAAAAAATTAATTGAGTCTCATATAAGATGTCATGTTAATTTAAAACGTCAAGAATTAATTTATCATTTTATGTCAATTTTATTTTTATTAAATATTATTAAATTTTTAATATCTAAATGACTTATAATAATTAATTAGGGGTGATATAGTAAAATTTTGGTTGAAGCATCTGAAGTAGACATGTCATAAATGTCTATTTTACCTTTTTTTATTAAATATTATTAATTTTATTATATGTAAAATTGTGTTACAATAATTAATTAGGGGTAATATAGTAAAATCATGGAGCAAACATACTTGTGAATTTTCTTAAATAAGTCTCATATAAGATGTCCTATTAATTTAAAACATCAAGAATTGATTTATCATTTATATCTATTTTATTATTTATTAAATATTATTAATTTTTTAATACCTAGATGACTTATAATAATTAATTTGAGGTGATATAATAAAAATACGATTGAAGCAGCTGAAATAAACATATAATAAATGTCTATTTTACCTTTTTTTAATTCAGTATTATTAATTTTCTTATATATAAATAACTTAAAATAATTAATTAAAGATAATATAGTAAAATCACGAAGCTGAAGCAGGTGAAGAAGCAGACATGTTGACGAAGAGTTGTCTACTTCTTCACTCTTATTAATAGTAGTAATATATATATATATAATCCTTCACCTCCTTACTTTTTCTAAAAATAACCTTTATACCCTTTTTGTCTACTTAACAAAAATAGATTGGGCTTACTATTTCACTCCACTTAATATAAAAGCTCCACATAATATACGAGTATTATAATTTTATATAAAATGTACATGTCACGTAATTCTTTATAGATTAAGATTTATACTTCTATATATAAAAATTAATATCAGAATAATCTGAGGACAACTAATCCCAACATAACTAATCTCAGTATAACTTGTCTTCAAACCAAACGGCCCCTAAAAGTTTTTCTCTGCCATAGATTCAATGATTTGTAAAGATTCACATTTTTTTCGGTTTCCTCTCCTCTAAATTTTTCTTCAGTTTTAGACATAAATTAGTCTTGTTTGGTCGTATTATAATACCTTTTGTATCTTCATCTTTTCAAAAGTGTAAGTTATTTTTCTAGATCTGCATTAGTCTTCGTAATAAAAATTTCAAGATATAACCATACACGAAAACTATTCTATTTCAAATTGTCATTTGATTGGGATGTTTTCGCGTTAGGCTTCTGGAAATTGACAACTCACATATCTTTGCATATTATTTCAAGACAATGAAAAGATAGATGAAGATTTGCATGTACAATCATACTATATACTCTAGAAGGGACGTGTAGGATTGTTTTCCTCATAGGTCTCTTGCTACAGCATGCTTTGTTAGTAACAATTTTATTATAATTTGTGTAGCTATTCGTGCCGCTATAGATACTGACTTAATGAATCCAGGATTCGCAACGATTATCAAACATTGCAGGAAAACAGATTATTGTAGTCTTGCACAGTGATGACATTCACAATTGTCATAAACTGTTTGGCCCTTTCAACACATACGTTGCCTCTAGTGTCAAGGTTAGGGAGCCCGTGCTTAATTAATACGAGTCAACAGCTTTGAATGTGTTGTCGATATGTACGTAGTTCTCATATCTAGATTGTTTTTGATAAATGGGATAAGTAATTTGGGATAACTATTTATAGTAAGGTAGCTGATGGAGTAGTTGTAGCGTTTGATGTGTGAAACAAAGGAGAAAATAGTAAGTCACCTTTTTTCTTCTTAACTATGAAATGACTATAATAAATATAGGACATTGTGCTAACTACACTTGCTTTTATATCATTTTATGACATGCAGGACATTTCTAAAGACTTCTTTAGATAGCTAGCTTGGAAGTTGCTATGTCATGTGCATCAATTTGGAACCAAAATGACAGATAACTAGAATTTATTATCAAAACAAATGTATTTTTCCTCTTTCTTTCATAAAGTATTCTGTGATTTATGATGTTAACAGTAGAGGATTGGAAGGGAGAAGTTTAGTAGCTAAGCAAGGGCACCTTATTATCAGCTACCAGTTTTGCTATTTCTATTGGGCTATTGATTTTCTTTGGTGATGTATGTGTAAAATATCATTGCTGTTAATAGATCTCTTACGAAGAGTTGGGTTTAACTATGCAAAAGCTATATAAAATATCATTGCTGTTAAAATACCTTTAACTATGCAAAAGCTGAACAAAAAATACTTTAATCCTACCTGGCAAAATGCGTGTCTACACTCAAAACCATGCGCGTCAGAGTTAGAATTGAAGTGTTTCTTTTGTTCAGCTTTTGTATAGTTAAAGGGCCTACTTATGCACTGGCAAAGTTAAAGGTCATAGTTATAACGTGTCTTTTTTATTAGGTGACAGCATCTGAGCGATTGAGTTTCACGCATGTAAGTTGCAGAATTGGAGTTTTTTGGTTCAGCTTCTGTATAGTTAAAGGGTCTACTTGTACACTGGCAAAGCTAAAGGGCATAGTTATAATTAAGTGTCAAGTTAAAGCTCCTATTTATGTATTATGCCTATATAAAATAACTAAATTATAAATCAAAATATCAAGTTCCTGCGTTCATATTCATAAATATAGAGCGAGTTTCATTTAATACTACTGCATAACACAAGGTCTTTTTTTTTGTCTCTGTAAGATCACTTTCTTTTATTAAAAAACTCATTCACCATTTTGTTTCTGATTGTTGAATTTTCTGCCTGACATGTGGCAAAAACTATCTGCTTAGCTCTCAAAAATTAAAAGTTAACGTCATTATTTGCTTATATAGTTGATATAAAGCTTGAATTGAGGGTGACAAAGGTGAAAGTTGCTAACTTACTGTATAGTTAACGATGGTAAATTTATGAGCCTATAGATAATGTTTAATAAAGTTAACTGACTAATAGCTAATAGATCATTAATTTGAGTATATATTGAGAAATATGTAACATTCAGCGCTGATATAGATCATCTCTATATACTAATTGGCTATAATCCAAGTTTAATGATTGATGTAGAACTTTGAGCGCACTGCAACTGCGTGTTTCAATTGATGATAATGAATAAATGTTTATCCTATTTTTATGCAGGTTGATACTTTGGTAAAAAATTTGTACAGGCTGCACATAGCTGATCTATGATGAACAAAAATGATAAAAAAAAACTGTAAAATCTACTGATTTTTATTATATATAGCTACAGAGAAATCAGAGTTGATTTCTACATTCCCTTGCATCCTCTTCGATTAATTCAAATTCCTATCTAGAAATTTCACTTTAAGGATAATACTCTTCCCGTTCTTTTCTGTCGCATATTATGTGATGCTCAACAAATTTACCTTTTTTGTTAATCTGATGTTACTAAAAGTAAATTTTGTTCATACTAAAATAGGAGTTATAAAATTATCACCTCAATAAGAGTCACTTGGATTGATACAATGACTGATAATAAAGTCGAAAGAAAACTAAGGGTGTATTCAGATTGAAGAAAAATGTTTTAGGAGATTATGGTACGTGGGCCTACAGGTATGGCGCTAACTAAGCTGTAATTACTCACACTACATAATTTTTAAAACCCACAGATATACGCATGAGAATTTAATATAATTTCTAACATGTTTCCTTCCTGTAACTTTATGTAAATCTCCCATTTTCTAATATTGCAATTTCAACAGAGTATAAATGTTTATACTGTTAACTTGCAGCCTGACTATTTCATTATGTTGTTGCAGAATTTACTGAATTAAAACAGGTTATCTGAATGAATGATCATCTTTGTGTGAGTAATAGCAAGACAGTGAATAACGAATAATCCTCAAAATTCAAAAAGTAATTATATAAATGCTTATATTGTTTAATCTGTTGTCTCAACTCTCATTATACAGTTGCAGAATTTACCGAAGTAACATAGGTGACGGATGAATGATAATTATGTTAGTGGTTAGTCATAATTTTAGTGCTCTTTTGAGTTGCACCTCATCATCAGAAGCCTTTTTTTTGCCAGCTATTCCTATAACGCAGTTGCCTAGACCATTGCCAAGGCTTCAAAATATACAGCTGCCCTAGAAATAGAAAATGATATAATTTAATAATAATTGATCTTATTGATATTGAAGGGGTTACAGCTGTATATATAGAGAACTGAAGAATAACTAATTACAGAATAACCCAGATGTATTTAATAATTATATATGTAGTCTATTATCCCCCCGCAAGCTGATCAGCGGTAACGAGGGGCAACTTGGAGCAGAGATACTGAAAAGGCTGTAATGGAAGAGGCTTGGTGAGAATATCAGCAAGCTGGTCAGTAGATGGGACATAGTGCGTGGCCATCGTTCCTGCAAGTACCTCATCGCGAACAAAGTGACAGTCGGACCCAACATGCTTCATACGATCATGAAGGACTGGATTTTTGGTAACACAAATAGTGGACTGATTGTCACAATAAATCTGTGGTTTCGTCGGGGGAATGCCAAGTGCATCCGTAAGGTATCGTAACCACATGGCTTCAGCAACACCCGCAGCCATGGCACGATATTCTGCTTCTGTGGAGGAACGGGACACTCGCGTTTGCTTCTTGGTGCACCAGGAAATCAGATTCGGTCCCATCATAACAATATATCCAGTAGTGGACTTTCGATCATCTTTGTCGTTAGCCCAATCCGAATCAGAAAAAACAGATATATCAAACGAGCCCTTTTGAAATAAAATTCCACAGTGAAGAGTACCTTGAAGATAGCGCAGAATGCGTTTCAAGGCCTGAAAGTGTTGTTCTGTGGGAGCATGCATTGATTGGGAGACTCGATTGACTGCATATTGGATGTCCGGACGAGTAACAGCAAGATAATGAAGACCACCGACGAGGCTCCGATATAGTGTAGGATCGGCAAAGGGAGTATTCGGCCCTGGGGATTGGCGGACTGCCATGGGAGTGACCGCGGGTTTGCAGTCTGCCATTCCAGCTCGATTTAGAAGTTCAAGGGTATATTTTGTCTGATGCATCAATATTGTTCCCGATTTGCGGATGAGTTCGAGGCCAAGAAAGAACTCCAGAGGACCGAGGTCCTTAAGTTTGAAGTCACGATGCATAGCCTCAGTAATTTCAGTGATGAGTGATGACGAGCTGCCTGTAATAACAATATCATCCACATAGATAAGAATGATGACTGTCCCTCGAGAACAGTGAAGGGTGAAGAGGCTATTGTCATGATGGTAGGTGCGAAAACCAAGACCCTGCAGAAAAGTAGAGAGACGTGTGTACCAGGCACGTGGGGCCTGTTTCAGGCCATACAGTGATTTGCGAAGCTTGCAAACATAGTGAGGACGGTTGGGATTAACATATCCCGGTGGCTGAACCATATAGATGTCTTCCTCAAGATGACCATGAAGAAAGGCATTGCTGACGTCTAACTGATGAAGCGGCCAATCATAGTGAAGAGCAAGAGACAAGACCAAACGAATAGCCTGTTGCTTAACAACAGGGCTGAAGGTCTCCTTATAATCCACACCATACTCCTGATGATACCCTTTTGCAACCAGACGTGCTTTATAGCGAGAAAGAGATCCATCTGAATTTCGTTTGATGCGAAACACCCATTTGCACCCAATAGACTTTCGGTTACTAGGCAGAGGTACCAAATCCCATGTACGTTGTTCATTCAGAGCCTGAAATTCCTCATCCATAGCTTGGCACCAGAAACTATTTTTGGAGGCTTGGTTGTAGGTAGTAGGCTCAGTTATGGGATGTGCATCAAAGGGTATTTGAGTGTGGTAGGCTTTGGGTTTGAAGGTACCGGCCTTGGCTCGGGTTGTCATAGGGTGAGTGTTGAGTGGAGGGTGATTAGGAAGGGGTGGTGGAGTTGTATGATGTGTGGACGAGGGTTGGGTGGGGCTGCCGTGGGAGCTGAGATGTGCAGCGGTGGATGGGGTGGTTGTATGTGTGTTAGGACTATGATGTAGGGAAGAGGTGGGTTGTTTGGCAGTCGGCTGGGTGTTCGGGTGGGAGGTTTGGGGGTTTGGGTGGGTGGGTGGTTGGTTCGGGTGGCTAGGTGGTTGGTACGGGTGGGTAGTGGTGTAGTGGGGTACCGGGTTAGGTGCCGGGTGAGCCGGAGCATGAGCGTGTGAAAAGGACGGAAATAATGGCACAATGCCAAGTGGATTGGGGGAGTATGGAGTAGAGGAAAGACTTGTGTAAGGAAATTGTTCCTCCACAAAACGAACATGACGGGAAACATATGTTTTCTGAGATACAGGATCGAAACATTTGTAACCTTTGATAGTGGGATGATAGCCTAGAAAGACACAAGGGGTGGACCGAGGTTGAAGTTTATGTTGAGTGTGTGGACGCAACCAGGGAGAAACTAGACACCCAAACGGGCGGAGATGGATGTAGTCGGGCGGATGATTGTAGAGACGGGCATATGGAGTGGAGTTGGAGAGAGTGTGAGTGGGCATGCGATTTATGAGGTAGTTGGCAGTAGCAAGGGCATCAACCCAAAAGGAAACAGGTAAGGTGGAATCATGGAGGAGCGCAACAACTGTTTCTATTAGGTGACGGTGTTTGCGCTCAGCAACGCCATTTTGTTCAGGGGTATATGGACATGAAGTGTGATGAAGAGCCCCTAGATTTTGAAGAAAAACACCAAATGCATTGTTGACAAATTCTTTGCCATTGTCACTTCGAAAAATTTTGATTTTGGCATTAAATTGATTTTGAACCATTCGGTCAAAGTTGACAAAAACAGTATAAGCTTCTGATTTAAATTTCAGAGGATAAAGCCAAGTGAATTTACTGTAATCATCAACAAAACAGATATAATAACGAAAACCTTGAACAGAAGGAACTGAGGTTGGACCCCAAACATCAGAATGAATTAATTGAAATGGCGCAGTGGCCTTGTGTTCAGACAGTGAAAAAGGTAAACGACAAGATTTAGACACTGAACAGGACTCGCAATGTAATTTTTCTGAAAAATTAAAACCTAAGGAAGATAAAATGGATTTGGTGATGGCGGAAGAAGAAACCCTAGCTCTGATACCATGATATAATTTAATAATAATTGATCTTATTGATATTGAAGGGGTTACAGCTGTATATATAGAGAACTGAAGAATAACTAATTACAGAATAACCCAGATGTATTTAATAATTATATATGTAGTCTATTAGAAAAAAAGCATCAAATGTTTTCCAAAACCACGTTCCATAAACTAATTCTTTTCTATATCGTTTAATTTGTATCTTAACATTATGTAGCCCTTCGTATTTGACAGTTCACGCATTTAGAAACAACTCTATTGTTGTTCTAAAGAAAGTCTTTTTGTGACAAATCAATTAGATTTTATTTCCATCACCAACTACTTCGTGCACTTCATCTAGTAAGATTAAAAAGAAATCGTATTACCTGTTGGGTTCAAGATCATAGTGTGAATGGAAAATGGAGAGAATCAAGCAGAGGAAAAGAATTGAGATAACACTCACAAATGAAAAGTGTACTCAAAAATGAAAAGTTTACTAATTCTCCCACATTGGTGGGAGAAGAAAACTTTCAACTGTTTATATTATGAAACATTCACTCCACATGGTAAGTGAGGCAAGAACCAAAAGGTGTCTCACGGAAGAAAAATTTCATAACCTTGGGTACTTGAGGAGAATTATTTTCTTAAGGGCACTCCGTGAATTTGGAGGACTTGGCTTTAACTTTTTCTTGGATAGATCATTTTGATCTTCCGTTGAAGGTATTGTATAACTTTATAGGTGTTCTTGTTTTTAGACTTGAACTTGTGTTGAAGTTGTTGTGTCTAAATACTGATTCTTGTACCCAAAAATTTGACGAAAACTTGCAATTATCCACAGGTTTAGGAACGAATTCGATGAATCCAATAATTTGAGGTACTGTTATTGTTTGATTGAAATCCATTTTATTTCGGAAGAAAAATTCCATAACCTCGGGTACTTGAGGAGAATTATTTTCTTAAGGACACTCCGTGAATTCGGAGGACTTGGCTTTAACTTTTTGTTTCATCTTATTTCTGAAATTATAACACACTTCTTGGATAGATCATTTTGATCTTCCATTGAAGGTATTGTATAACTTTATAGGTGTTCTTGTTTTTAGACTTGAACTTGTGTTGAAGTTGTTGTGTCTAAATACTGATTCTTGTACCCAAAAATTTGACGAAAACTTGCAATTATCCACAGGTTTAGGAACGAATTCGATGAATCCACTAACTTGAGGTACCGCTATTGTTTGATTGAAATCCATTTTATTTCGGAAGAAAAATTTCATAACCTCGGGTACTTGAGGAGAATTATTTTCTTAAGGACACTCCGTGAATTCGGAGGACTTGGCTTTAACTTTCTGTTTCATCTTATTTCTGAAATTATAACACACTTCTTGGATAGATCATTTTGATCTTCCGTTGAAGGTATTGTATAACTTTATAGGTGTTCTTGTTTTTAGACTTGAACTTGTATTGAAGTTGTTGTACCTAATTACTAATTCTTGTACCCAAAAACATTGATGACAACAATCTTAAGAAAATAATTTTTGGAATCAGTATTTCTTGGTTTCTGGAGATTAAAGATTTAAGATTTCTACTCCATTTGAACTTAACTAGTGAGTTGAAGAAATAAAATCTTCATCACAAGTTAAAGATCACTCGATTGACGATTGAAAGTCATAAAAACTTCATCGTTAAACTAGAAACAAGGGGTGTTTAAAGTTGCTACAACTTTATTAATAGTATTTTGATATACTAAATTTACTGTCTTGCTGTGATAGGATAATGACTACTGATAGTCTAGTGAATGATGCTGCAACGACTGTGACAACAACTAATGCTGCCACAATGAGTCATACGAATGATCCGCCGGCAATGGCATCGGCAGAGAAATCCAGAAAATTCACGGGTGTAGATTTCAAAAGGTGGCAACAGAAGATGTTCTTCTACCTTAAAACTTTATGTCTTCAACAATTTACATCTGAAGAAGCTCCTGAGGTGCCCAAAGAAACTTCGGACCAGGAGAAATTTGTCGTTATGGAGGCATAGAAACACTCCGATTTCCTATGTATGAATTACATTCTAAATGGCCTCCAAGATGAACTGCACAATGTGTATTATGGAATAAAGACGGCAAAAGAGTTGTGGGGTGCGCTAGAAAGAAAATACAAGACTAAGGATGCTAGAACCAAGAAGTTCTTCGTTACAAGATTCCTTGAGTTTAAAATAATTGACAGCAAATCTGTTGTATCTCAAGTCCAAGAACTACAAGTGATCATCTACAATCTCCTCGCGGAAGGTATGATTTTGATGAATACTTTAGTTGAACATAGTAAAAATATTCTTGATGTTCACATAAACTTTATTGTAGGTTTGATCGTGAACGAGAAGTTTCAAGTCGCAGCGATAATAGAGAAGTTACCACCCATATGGAAGGACTTCAGGAACTGCTTGAAACATAAGCGAAATGAGATGACAGTCGAAGATCTTATAATAAGACTGCGCATTGAAGAAGACATCAAAGCCGCGGAAAAAAGGTTGAAAGAAAATTCTGCAATAAATGGAGCAAATATTGTAGAAGACGGCCACAACAATTCCAAAAAGCGGAAGAAAGCTGGACAGGAAAGCAATCAACTCAATAAGAAATTCAAGGGAAAATGCTTTAACTGTGGCATGGTTGTCCACAAGTTAACAGATTGCGTGCCCCAAAGAAAGGGAAAAAGAAGGACCAAGCAAATATGGTTGAGTCCAAGAAAGAAATGGACGATCTGTGTGCCATGTTGACTTAATGCAACTTGGTGAAAAATCCTCGAGAATGATGGATGGATTCCAGTGTCACCCGCCACATTTGTGCTAATAAGGAGTTATTTGTTTCTTTTTCTCCGGCTCAAGGCAAAGAAAAAATATATATGGCCAACTTCGCAACTGCAAAAGTTGAAGAAACAGGAAAAGTTTGCCTGAAAATGACCTCAGATAAAGTTTTGACTTTGAACAATGTCCTGTATGTACCAAAGTTATGGAAGAACTTGATTTTTGTATCAATTCTTGACAAAAATGAATTCAAATATATATTTTTTTTTGAAAAAATTGTACTTAGTAAAGGAGACGTGTACGTAGAAAAAGGCTACCTCACAGAGGGCCTATTCAAAATGAATGTTGAAATCAATAAAAGTTCAGTTTCTTCTTACTTGCTTGAGTCTTATGATTTGTGGCAGAAACGATTAGGATATGTCAATTACAAAACATTGTGAAAACTGATTAACTTAGAAGTTTTACCAAACTTTGAGTGCAATAAATCAAAATATCAAATATGTGCGGAATCCAAGTATGCTAAGCATACGTATAAGTCCGTTGAAAGGGATTTCAATCCCTTAGACTTAATCCACACTGACATTTATAATATAAAGTCAACATCATCTCGTGGTGGGAAAAAGTATTTTATAACTTTTATTGGCAATTGCACTAGATACTATTATGTCTATTTGCTAAATAGTAAGGATGAAGCAATAGATGCATTTAGTCAATATAAAATAGAAGTTGAAAATCAGTTAGAGAAGAAGATCAGAACGATAAGAAGTGGTAGGGGCAGAGAATATGAATCTTTCTTTGCGCAAATATGTGTAAAGAATGGAATTTTCCATCAAACTACGGCCCTGTATTTACCTCAATCTAATGAAATTGCAAAAAAAAATCAAATGTTGAAGGAAATGATGAATGTCTTACTTATAAGTTTGGGTTTACTGCAAAACTTGTGGGGGGAAGCTATCCTTAAAGCTAACCGAATACTCAATAGAGTGTCCTATAGTAAGACACAATCAATTTCATATGAAAAATGGAAAGAAAGGAAACCCAACTTGAAATATTTCAAAGTGGGGGGGGGGGGGGTGTCTAGCGAAGGTTCAAGTTCCTATGCCTAAAAGAGTAAGGATAGGACCTAAAATGGTGGACGGTGTGTTCATAGGATATGCTAAAAGTAGTAAATCATGTCGGTTTTTGGTTCATAAATCCAAACATCCGGATATCAATGAAAATATGATAATTGAATCAGATAATGCTGAATTCTTTGAACATATTTATCCATATAAAACTAGACATGAATAGTCTAGTGGGGGCTCTAAACGACCTCGAGATGAACCAAGTGAGGATGTACATAATGATGAAAATCTAAGACGTAGTACACGTCAAAGAACGTTAACTTCGTTTGGATCGGGTTTTGTAACATTTCTCTTAGAAAATGAGCCTCAAGCGTTTAAAGAAGCGATGACATCTTCGGACTCATCATTTTGGAAAGAGGCAGTCAATAGTGAGAGTGGTTCAATCTTAAGCAACCATATATGGAAAATGGTTGATCTTCCTCCAGGAAATAAACCTTTAGGTTCTAAATAGATCTTGAAAAGAAAAATGAAAGCGGATGGTACTATTAACAAATACAAGGCAAAACTTATAGTAAAAAGCTTTGAACAGAAGGAAGGCCTTGATTACTTTGATACATACTCGCCTGTAACGAGGATAACATCAATTCGGATGTTAATTTCCTTGGCGGCGGTATATGGTCTTGAAATCCATCAAATGGATATTGAAACAACATTCCTAAATGGAGAATTGGAGAAAGAAATTTACATGGAATAACCTGAGATTTTGTGGTTGCAGGAAAAGAAAATAAGGTGTGTAAACTTGTTAAGTCACTTTATGGACTAAAACAAGCACCTTAATAGTGTCGTACGAAGTTTGATCAAACTATGTTGGCAAACAGGTTCAAGATAAATGAATGTGATAAATGTGTTTACATTAAAGACACTCCAAATCACCAAGTCATTATTTGTTTGTATGTGGATGATATATTGATCATCAGTAGAGATATTTCGGACATAAATGCTATGAAATAAATGCTTGAGAGCAAGTTTGATATGAAAGACCTTGGAGTTGCGGATGTGATCTTGGGAATAAGAATCCATAGAACTCCACAAGGATTGGCATTATCACAGTCTCACTATATCAAAAAGGTACTTAATAAATTCAAGTATCTGAAATTTGGTATTGCCAAGACTCCATTGGACGTGAGCTTTGCACTTCAAAAGAATAAGGGTGAAAGTGACTCACAGTTGGAATACGCAAGAGTGCTGGGATGTTTAATGTATATCATGAATTGTACATGACTAGACATAGTATGTGTTATTAGTAAGTTGAGTCATTACACGAGTAATCCCAATAAAACTCATTGGATGGAAATAAAAATAGTTTTGGGGTATCTTAAATACAGTCAAGACTATGCTTTGCATTATAAGAAATATCGCGCGGTACTTGAAGGATATGCAAATTGGATCACCGGATCGAATGAAGTAAAATCCATGAGTGGATATGTATTTACTATAGGTGGAGGAGTAGTCTCTTGAAAATCATCCAAATAGACATATCGCATTGGATAAAACCAGTGAAGAAGCAGAATGGCTCCAGAATTTTTGAAAAGATATTCCTTATTGGCCTAAACCAATGGCACCAGTATGTATACACTGTGATAGCCAAGCGGCAATAGGTAGGGCGGGAAGCATGACGTACAACAGTAAATCTTGCCATATAATACGGAGACATAATACAGTTAGAGAACTTCCCTCTAGTGGAACTATCACTGTTGACGATGTGAAGTCAAAGGATAATGTGTCGGATCTACTTACAAAAGGCCTATCTAGAGAAGGAGTTGAGAGGACATCCAAGGGAATGGGTTTACGGCCTAGGACAAGTCAGCATGACGGTAACTCTACCTAGCTGGAGATCCTAAGAGCTAGGTTCAAGGAGATCAAACAAATTTGTCTCTGACAGGTTCAACATTGTCAATATACCCAACTCATTCTCATGATGTAGACAATGTTTAGAAAACAAAGATAAGACTTATGGAGTGAAGTCTTTTAATGATTATCTAAGTTTGGCAGATTTGACCAAATAGTTTAATCTATAGGATTGAATATTTGTAAATCATCTGTGTGAGCGCGAAGTTGAAGCCGATTCAAAGAGAATGTTAGTAAATGCCTATTCTTTAAGCTCTCATGAGACCGGAACGTGTTCATGGCTGAAACGAACAAAACTGTGAGAACCATAAATGGTAAAAGGCTAGTTGTGTGACATGTGTTGTCTAGGTGTACATTAAATCTCGACGATTCAAAGATATCAAATTTACCAATTGATCGAGTGCTTCTGATGCATGTTCACTACGAAAAGTTCAAAGGAAAACCCACGTATCCAGATGTAATCAGTCTTTGCTTGATGATCACATACTTGTCCATAAAGTTTTACAAAAACAATAGTCATTCCCTATTCATGTAGGGGGTTGCTGGGTTCAAGATCAAAGTGTGAATGGAAAATGGAGGGAACCAAGTGGAGGAAAAGAATTGAGATAACACTCAAAAATAGAAAGTGTACTCAAAAGTGGAAAGTTTACTAATTCTCCCACATTGGTGGGAGAAGAAAACTTTCAAGTGTTTATATTATGAAACACTCACTCCACATGGTAAGTGATAAAAGAACCAAAAGGTGCCTCGCTCCATTGTCCTCGCTGGCTCGGCTTGCTCCGGCTTTAACTTTAGATTCAGATTTGTGCCTTGTGTCGATGTCGTTTTCTCGGCTCGACTTCAAATTTGGATTTGGATTTGGAAAATGATCGATCGATGAGATCTATCTGTTTGGACAAAATTTATTTGAGCAGTCCAAAAAATCATAGGAAAAACGTAACCAGTTTTGTTTGTAGTTTTTGGACCTCTATTAACGTGCATGCATGCAGTGCAGAAACAACTACGGAATGCGAAATACTGCTTCAGAAGGGATGCAACCCTTCGACAAAATGACAGACTGATTTGAGAAAAAAGCTGTTTTTTTGAATGGTTGTGACTGTCCGGTAAAAAGACACACTATTTCGATGAACAGACATGACTGTTCCAACAGACACATCTTTTTGAACGAACCATTACCTCTTTTCGGGAGATGCACCTAATGGCTATATAAACTTGCATTTATCCACAGGTTTAGGGACGAAAATTTTTCTATAGTAAAGCACTTCTTGTTTTCTGAAATACTTCGTGTGATCATCTAATCGTTGAGTGAGTTCGATGAATCTAATAATTTAAGGTACCGTTATTGTTGGATTGAAAGCCATTTTATCCCAGGAGGAAAATTCCATAACCTCGAGTACTTGAGCGGAATTATTTTCTTAAGGATACTCCATGAATTCGGAGGACTTGGCTTTAACTTTCTGTTTCATCTTATTTCCGAAATTATAACACACTTCTTGGATAGATCATTTTGATCTTGTGTTGAAGGTGTTGCATAACCTATAGGTGTTTTTATTTTGGCAAAATGATTTTATGAACCCTTGTACTATGTCAGTTTTGTAAGTTGGACGCTTTTACTTACATGTTTGTCATCTGAAACCCGGAACCCATTAAAAAGAAACCTTTTAAACACAATTTCTGATGTGGCATCCTATGTGGTTGGGACCATATAGGAGCGTGTGTTTTACACTTCAGCCGCGCGTCAGCCAAAAAATTAAAGGGCCCCAATGGTCAAAAAGGGTTCCAACACCCATTATAAATGCTCCTTCTTCCTCATTTGCTTCCAACACCATTATTGGAGCAATTTGAGCATTTTTTTCATCCGTTCTTCTCCATTTTTTCTCTCTCCAAGTTCTTGTTCATTAATTTTTTTTCTTGCTATGCTTGTAATATTGGAAAGTTAATTTTTTATGTAATTTTTTGCAACACCATGATAGTTCGAATTTGTTATTGTGGACTTTATGCGGAACTTAAGATGTCAAGACCACCAACCAATCCGGAAAGAATGTTTTGGGACTATCAAAAATATTAGATTAGTACTGGTTGTGGATTCTTTCGATGGGCCAATGAAAATTAACAATATAAAGGTAGACATCGAAGGCAACGAAGATAACAAGGACTGGGAGGATATGGAAGACACGAAAGATATGAAAGACCAAGCGTTAGTATTGATATCACTATTATCATTATTGTTGTCATGTGGTTTCTATATGTTGTATTATTTAAGATAGCTTGATCTATGTAGTTGGTATGTACAATGAAAGAAAATTAAAATTTAATGAGAAACACCATTGCCAACATAAAAATCTGCAATATATAATTGGCATCAAAATACTTGTCTTAACTACATCAAAATGCTTGTCTTAACAACAATGAACCAGAAGTCTTAAAAAATTATCTTAACAACACTTGTGATCAATATAGAAAGAGAATTACACTAATGTGTTGCTTGAGTCCTTGTTGTGGATTGATTTTTGCTTGCTTGAGTACTTGATGTGGCTTGAGTGGTTGGAGATGACTTTGCCTTTGATCTTTTGCTACTTTGTTGTTGTAGCTGTCTTTGAGTTATTGCAGATCCACCTTTCCACCTTAGTCCATTTGGTTTGAAACCCAAGTCAATAATGGTTGGAACTGAACTAATAAGTGTTGGACTATGTAATACTCTATCAGTATTTCCAGACTGTAAAAAAAACAATTATTCATGCACTAATTAAAACCAATTAAATGTAAAGTACATTATATGAAACTTACCCTCTCTACCATACTGCCACTTGGTCCAAACAGCAAACCAAAACCTACTTCTTTTACCTTGGTCTTTTATATGCCAGATTTGCACCACCTCTCAAAGCTGTACTAGTCTTTCTTTTTTGGGTACCAACACCACTAGTAGACAACTGAGTTGTAGATTGTGTAGCAGTAGCACCCACTGCTGAAGTGGTAGTGGGCATCACAGCAGCTGCAGGCCTTATATCAGCTATTGAGGCATGTGTAGTCCTCACACACCAACTGATGCAACATTTGCATGTCTTCCTATAGTTGTTGGTGCACTGTGAGCATTTGCAGGCCTTCCTGAACATGTTGGTACACTTTGAGCATTTGAAGGCCTTCCTGCAGACCTTCTGTTGCTTGATTTAGAATTTACAGGCATCTCTTCAGCTGTTGAAGCATTTGTATCTCTCTCAGTAGCAGCAGCTGCAGTACTAGTGTTGGCTTGCACACTTGGTTGACTGCCACAGCTACTACTGAAATCTTTTTCTACAAAAAAATATGGAAAGGTCAAAAACACATTCAAAAAGAGTAAAATTCATCAATAAGAAAAACTTTGGCTTACCAAAGTTGGGCATCCTTTATTGTTGTGTCCAATACACTTGCACACAAAACATGTCATTTTTTTCCCTTTCTTGTAGCATTTTCAAACTTCTTCTTAACAACTTCATCCTTAGCTTTCTTTCAATTTTTACCTGGCCTTCCTAGCATGGGAGTAATCTCAGGTGGCTCAATTGGTGGTCTTGTGCTTCTTGGCCACATGTTAATATTTTTCATTGGTTGAATATACTTTTCATATGACTTTAGGTATGTTTCCCTTTGATACCAGTGATCAACATATGACTCCACATTCCATCCCTTGTAATCCATTGCAGCAATTGAATGTGCACAAGGAATTCCCTTTAGTTGCCAAGACCTACAACTACATTGCTTCCTCTTCACGTTAACAACATGTTTATAAGGTGGATCACCAATCTCAAAGCCCATAGCACCTTTAAATCTCACCTCACACTTGGCTGCATATTCATCATTAATGTCACTACCCGGATCTGAACTGTCAAAATAAGGGCCATCCCCGCCCAGTTTACCTTCATATCTAACCCCCTTGTTCTTACAAATATCCTCAAAACCAACAGCTATATCTACTGGTCCAGATGGTATCTCATCTACATTCACCCTATCAGCCTTTTCTTTTGCTTGTTTTTTAATGTTAGCCTTTCTAACTTGAAGCAACTCTTCATCAAAATTGCTCAAATCTTCTATGTTTTCATCAACATCATAAAGTGAATCATCATCAGAATCAGTCCAATCAAAATCTAATTCAGAATCAGATGTTAGGAGATGGTATGTAGAGAAATCATTAAATTGACCTTCACCTAAGTCTTCACAAGAAACCTTAGCTTTTCCTTCTTCTACCCTAGGAGGTTGATTTTCATTTATATATGCATCTTTATTTATATCCAATGGATGAGATGAAGACACATCAGCCCTATCAGGTTCAACAAGGGCTGTCATATCACCATTACTAAGTTGTAATAATGGTGGAGTGGCTGCCACATTACCATTAATAATTATAGGTTCACTAATTTGGTGAACCACATATACATCAACCAAATCTCCATAACTATAAAAAAGTAATATTATTACCTCCCCGCAACCCCCATTCTAAGGCGCGTGTGTTACGCTTATTTTAGGTGTGTCCAGCCTATTAAATAACAAAAGTAAATGGCTAAAAACATTAAGGAAAAAGTCATCGTTTCCACCCCAAACTATAGTCGAAAAGTCGAATCCACACCTAAACTATATAAGTGACCTATTACACACCTTAACTATAAAAAAGTGATACTTTTTACTGACGTGATGCTGACGTGGTAGCGTGTGTAAAACACTACACCACATGCAAGTGGTGGTAGCCTGACAGGGTGTAAATAGTTTCATTTTTTTATAGTTTAGGTGCGTAATAGGTCACTAGTATAGTTTAGGTGTGGCTTCGACTTTTCGGGTATAGTTTGGGGTGGAAACGATGCCTTTTCCCTAATTAAAATTCTTTTCCAACTAATTTAAATTTTTAACTATAAATTCATATATACAAACATAATAAATTTTTGATTTTTAAATTTGAATATCTATAACAAATTCACAAAAAGTTTAATTTTTTTTCAAGCGAAATTCTCTAATTTTTTTTAATATTCACTATCACTCACTTTCAATTCAAATTTAAATTTTAATCCCCAAAAAATAAAAGATTTCAAATTTTAATTTTAATTGAAAAAAAAATTGAATTGAGGAAAAATTAAAATAAAAAATAAAATGTGAAGGTGGTGGGGTGGGAGGCTGGAAGAGTGGTGGGGTGGGGCATGGGGGCTAAAAGGGGTTGGGTGTGGGAGTGGGGACGGGGCTGGGAGGGGTGTGGGGGCTGGGGTGAGGGGGGGGGAAGGGCTGGTGGTGTGTGGAGAGGTGGGGACGGAGATGGGGTGGGGTGGGGACGGGGACGGGGTGGGGTGGGGACGAGGATGGGAAGGGTGTGGGGTTGGGGATGGGGTGGGGAGGGGCTGGATGGGGTTGGTGGGGTGTGAGGATGGGGACGGGGTTGGGCTGGGGTGGAGGGGCTGGAAGGGGCTGAGTGGGGTGGGGTTAGGTGGGGTGTGGAGGGGTAAGGACGGGTTGGGGTGGGGGTGGGGGTGGGGAAGGGCTGGGCGGGTGTAGGGGTGGGGTGGGGAGGGAATTTTTTTTTAATTTTTAATTTTAAAAAGGTGGAGGGAAAAAAGGACCCTTTTTAAATTATTTTTTTCATTTTAATACTATTTTTATTTTTTTAAATTATTTTAATATAAAATTGATCAAAAATTGACCCCACTCGCACCCCAGGTGAGTGACTACACTCTCTTTGTCATAGTCATCATTTCAATGTCACATAGGCAAGGTCAACAGTCAAAGGATGCAAAATATTATTTTTTAATGGGTTCAAGGGTCCAGATGACAAACATGTAAGTAGAAGTATTCAACTTACAAAACTGATATATTACAGGGGTCTAGAAGAGTATTTTGCCGTGATTGTATTAACACATAATGAGTAGTCATAAAAGTGGTTTAAAATATTGTGTTTGATGGTTTGAGGGGTTCAGTTGACAAAGCACTAAGTAGAAGTGTCCACATTACAAATTCGTACAAGTATAAGGGTCCAATAGATCATTTTTGCCCTCTATTAATTAATAAAAAACTTACATAATTTCACAATTTAACTTCCCAAAATCGCTTAAATTCTCAATTCTTTTAAATAATTACATAAATCTCTAACTTTACTTAAAAGCTCATATACATCACAGAAGAGTGTAATATATCCCTGTACAATTAAGTGTTTATCCGGAAGAATGTGATGAATCTGTGAAAAATTAAATGATGTATTCAAAAGAATGTGTGTATCCATGTAAAACTAAATGATATATTTGGAAGAATGTGATGTATCCGTGTGGACTAAATTAGGAACTTTTAGTAATTTTGAAAAAAAAAAATGAAATAGGGAGTAATTAGCTCAAAAGGGTTGCGCTTTATGTAAATTTTTATATTATTAATATATGGATACAGTCGAAACGAAAATAATTTCCTAATTAATTAATACGCTGCCAATTTGACAAAATTAAGAGAACTATTATATAAAGTATGATCACTTTTAATTTAAAAACAACAAACCAATTATACAATTGATTTATAATTCAGTTTAAGGAAAATCAAAGCGTTTTCATGCTCAAAAATGATTTTTGTTCAAAATATTTTTCAACAATGGAACTGTTTCAAAATCACTTTACTTTAATAGAACAATTATTTAAAATTACTTGAATTAAAGAAGTCTAAACATTAATTTAGAATGTAGAGGACAAATCTTAGGTGTCAATAATTGTTGTACATGTATGAAGGAGCTGAAGTAGCTGCCAATCTGAAGGTGTTTGAAACGGAGTAAGTTTATAGAAGGCTAAACACATTGACAATCTCAAAATGAAGTTTGACACCTCAACTACACATTCTTCATTTTAAGCACCTAATGTTAATATGACAGCCTTACCAGAAGTGAAGCAAAGAAGAGAGAAAGTCGCTCTTATAACGGTAACTTTTATAAACCCTAGACGCGTGTACATAAAAGTATCTAGTGGATTGAAAAGCCAATCAAATCCCTCCTAGTGAAAATAGTTCAAAATTATTATAAAACAATAATCTCACATGGTTCGATGAGATGGCTATGATAGACTACTTTTATATCTCCAAGATATGGCAGTATCTCTATATGTGAGCACATTGCATGTTTGAGACCGAGAATTATGTGGGTTAGATAAGTACCCAACATCAACATGACCAATAAGATCGGGACTGCAATCTTTAGAATAAAATAAGATCATGTATCTTATCCTATTTCGATGTCTCCTAGTAGGACTAGAAATATACCTTGCTAACATATTAATTGAAAAGGCTATAGGCCTTGTAGTATTTGCAAGGTACATGAGTGCATCAATTGCACTAAGATATGACACTTCATAACCAATCCAATTCGATATATTTCGAATTTCAGCAAATAATCTATTGCTTTGAAAACTCTCCAAGAGTTCCAATGATTTTCAAGATATAAGCTTATATAATATAAGGATTATAAATAAGTTTCCCAGAAACTTTTATATGCTTCAAGCATTTTGAATCCCTAAAAGTTTTTCACATAAGTTTTGTTAAGTGACAATATTCAACATTTTATGAGTGACATCTTCAAACATTTGGACTGCAAATCAAATAAGTTTTATACTTACCAAGATGCATCCTTTCATGTCACTTGATAAATATTTCTACGTCAGCATGCTTAAATTAACATAGAATTAAGATCCTCGTAATTTTTCACAATATTATGCCAATATTGTATCAAAGATATTGATGATATATCATTTTGTATCGGTTCACAATGTGACATAACATTTTGAGATCTCATCACTTTATTATTTCAGGTACCTGAACCTCTCATAAGGTTTCATGAAGTGTTATATCGTAGACATTGCCTTCCTGTTATAATTATTTTCTCTTTATCCTTTTCAAGGATTATTTTATTTGGAACCGATTGATATATCACGCTTCACGCATGCATAGACTTTGTCCTTCATGGACATAAAATAGGAGCACTTGCAGCTTAAATATAAAATATTTTTGGCATCTGACTTGAATTATCTTTTGAATGAGGATCTGGTGATAATTCTAACATATTTCATAACTGCTTATAAGCTCCCCTTTATGTTAGGAAAACTAACATACATCCTCTATCTTCTTTGAGGAATCCATCTTTGTGCATCATGGTATATTCATTAATCGTATACCACACATCAAAATTATTAGATAAAATAGTTGGTTCATGACCTTGAACCAATTGAGGGAGAAGAAATAATCATAATTTATTGGTTTAATGCATACAAATGTTATTGTATGCAACATATCATATTTCAGACCACCACATGAAGCTTTGTTCTCATTAGCGATGGTTTAGCTATTTATTGAAGGCATTCAATACTAAACCATCATCATCAAGATAACTTTCTTGATTGCACAATCTGAAAATTATGTTCTTAACTCAATTTTAGTGAGCAAACAAGTTTATGAATGTCAAACTTCAGGTTGACAATGAATGTACATGTGAGCATCTTATTGATGCATCTTTTCAACATATCACATGATAGGTGAACAGGCCTATATTCACCTTTTATATTTTTCAGATTTAAGGAATTCAATCCCAACATTAGCTGATCCAACCAACTTATCATGAGAACAAGCGACATAAATAATTCTCGAAGAATCTTCTAGTTCTTCAATACATGTCTAATATTCAATATGCACTTCTTCGAGATGTCACAATCGCTCATATCAATTTATGAACTTTTATTCTAGTAAACTCCAAGTTTACCATGACATGTATTTTTTCTATTAAACTCCAAGTTCACCATGACATGTATTTTTTTTCTTTAGTAAATTTCAGATTTACTATTACATGAATAAATTTCAGATTTACTATTTTAGAGGTAGATTTTGAAATAACTCTTCTCAGTTATTCTGCCTCATTCGGAGGTGAGTTGTGATACCATCACAATCAAGTGCACGTTTGCATTAATAAGCTTCTCATTCCCCAGGAATGAAATATAATCATGCCTTAAACATATCAAATTATGATGGCTACTACAAAAGCAAATTGACACATACATATGATTTATTGCTACCACATTCAATTTAGGGAATATAACATATCAATGGGATATATTTCACGAATTTTCATCAAATACCCATTATTTTGCCTTAGCCATCATAATATCATCAATACATGCATTGAGATCTAATCTCAATGTCTTATCCATATAAAGGCATCTCATGCATAAATTGATGGGACTTGAACCCAACATATTATCATTCCTTTTATAATATTGTTCTTGAGGAATAAACTTAAAACATAAATGGTTCTAAACCAATTATTTTTCCTCAAATCCAACAATAATTATATTATTAGTAGCAAAAGGTAAATAACATAAGAAATTACTAACCTTGAAATCCTTAAGATTTATAATCTCACCTTGTTTGACATAATCTCACCTTATTTGACAGAGTCTCGAGCTGATAATATGTTATAAAACAATAAAAAACAAGAAGAAGAGTAGAGAGAATAGAGAGAATGATTCTTATTTCTTTTCTTGAGATGATTTACAATGAAGGAAGCTCTTCTATTTATAGGAAAAATTTACTCCTAGTTTGAGTAAAAGACAGATGTTTCAAATCCTAATAGATATCAAAGCAGATCTTGATAAGCATTCACTATAATCAAAGTAGATTTTGATAGATTTTGATAAACATTCACTAATATAAATACATTTATAACAAAAATAAAGTTGTTCATGATATTTCCTTCATAATTTTAATAGATTCCCACGGTAAGGAAGTTTTCAAAAGGCTCCTAACTTTATTGGTGAAATCTCCAAACAAACCCTAGATACTCAATACCAACAAATAGAAGAAATAGTTCAATTTTTTCACCTACTTCAAGAATAGTGCATAAAAAGAATAGAAAAATTTAGTAGAACCTCCAATTTTAGGAAGTCCTAAATCGAATTGAGTCTAAAACTTGATTTCAACCATTATACCTGAAAAATAAAAATTCCTTTTAGTTACTACTAACTATGGATTCACTAGAAATCGCTGCATAATGGAACAAATTTGAAGAGATCAAATTACCAAAGATTTTCATCAGTTGAAGTTGACGGACGAAAAATTTGGAAAATCATTTTTTTTTTCAAAAAGTTTCTGGCTTAGTTGAATCTAATTTCACTTACTTTAATCCTATTTTTATAAATCTAACTTTGTTTGCATCCACGAGATAAATCACGTGTCAAAAACTAAGAATATGATGAAAACTTTTGGATCACCTATTAAATTCATGAAGGCAGCGACCGTGGCAAAAAAAGAAGACTCCATATATACATTATAAGGTACCATGAAAAACCCTGAAAGAAAACTTATTTAGCAACAATTATTATTGTTATAAATTAATTGATAATAAAGAATTTTTTTTTGGTCTAATGGTATGTTTTCATATGTCTATTAATGTACATGATAGTTTAATTTTGAAATAGATAAAATACATCAAATCCCTCCTCAACTTGTTGTCAAAATTTACTTTAGATCCTAAATTAATCAGACAATTATTTATCCCCTTAACAACTTTCAAGTGAATTAATTTGCTCTCTTATCGACTGACGTGGCAAAACAAAAAATAAAAGCGCATTTTAGAGTATAAAAATTTTTTAGTGGGGCCCACTTTAATATTTTTAACCATTATTTTTCACCCTTTCTTCCTCACACCCCACCACCCCCATTTCTTCTTCTTCCACACCCCCACTACCCCATGTGTTTTTCCTGAAACTGAAAGACGTAAAAGAGAATGAAGTTGATTTAAATAAATCATTAATTTGACAATGTCAAGCTTCAACCCCTTCTATTTTCAAGATGAAGTTGTGAGTTTCCATTGGCCAAACAAGAGAACAGATGAAACTTTTTTTACAACATTGGAAAATTGAAGTCAACTAATGTTGCATTAGTTTCCAGCTACAGAAATATTTACAGTCTATCACAGTAAAAGTAGAAGGGATGAGACTGAGAAGACGGGATGCAGAACAATGGATGTCTCACCGCATGCTTTTCTCCTCCATTATTGTTCCTCCTCCTCAAATAGCGATTCAATTGAAAAATTTGATAAAATCGATAAAATCAAAGGTGGGGAAATTGAATAAATCAAAGAAATCATACATCAAAATAGATAAAAACTCCAGCGTTAGAGTGGAGATTCGCAGCAAATTGAAAGGGTAGAACGTGGGTGGGTGGATGGGTTGAGGGATGGTCTGAGAAAGAGAAAAGGGGGAGGGAGGGCGCTGTTGAAGAAGAAGGAATAGGAGGAATAGGGGGTGGCGCTGTTGAAGAAGAAGGAATAGGAGGAATAGGTGATTGGTGACACGTGGCAAAAAAAATTAGTACGACTTTCCTCTCTCTTCCTTGTGCGCACTTAAAACTCTTTCTTCATTCACCATTTTTCTTCAAATCCAGCCCACTCTACAAACACACACATGTAGACACCTAATTTTGTCCTTTACAAGTCCAATTTTATTCTTTTTTAGCTCACATTACCACACACCCTCATCAATGTGATTATACCCCACAAAAATACAAAAAAAATAACAACCCTTAACATAATCCCTAACAAATTATATCTTGTTTTAATCTTATCCTAACCAACTTTACACCTCACCACCCAATACCCTCCTACTTTACCTACCCACGTGCCCCTACCTCTCACATTTCTTGTCTACAAAGAAAAAAGGAACCTTTTAGGAAAGACACCAGGGACCTACAAGGGAAATTGGCTCACACAGAGAAGGAATTTTACACAACATATATAGGATCATTATTTTCATCTTTCGGGGGGGGGCACATATACAATTCCCATGGGTTCCATCTCCATTTTTTTCCCTTAAGAACACACTGAAAACATAATACAACACTCATCTCACTAGCTTCACGGACTAAAAAGAAGACACCCAGCTGTCTTTTCACTCAAAAATCCCATAAGTCCATCAATACTCAACGTAGATAACAACAAAAACATAGATTCACCATCAATATAGGCACAGACGCATAATAAATTGAGAGGTAGTGAGAGAGATTTGAGGGAGAAATAACGAGAGAGAGAAGAGAGCAAAGAGAGAGATTGAGAGATGATGAAATCGTGAGAGAGAGCAATGAAGAGAGAGGGAGGGTGAACATGAACATCGGAGGAAGAAAGATGATCGAAAACATGACGCTGGTCGAAATTCGACTCATGTTTTGTTGTTCTTGGCGCCGTTGAGTTCGTCGGAGCTCCGGCCACTCGAGTTTTTGGTTTTCGCTCATCGCATTTGAGTTTCATTATTGGGATCGAGCTGAGGTTATTCGGAAGCAAATTTTGTAAATCTTTTGTGTTGGAGTTGGTATACAGTCAAGATATGGTATTCGTCGAGGTTCTCGGGATGACTCTTATTTCTCTTCTTGAATAAATCAAAAACTTTTGAGGTCTAATTCTATCTTCTCTTCCTTTTATTTTATGTAATCGTGAAAGATTTGTGTGTTTGATATATTTGAATCTTCGTTGTGTATTGGTTGATGTTGGATTTTGTTGATGTTTTGATTATTTTCTTGATGATGTGATTTCATTGATATGTGGAACAAATTTGAATAGCTTTGATGGTGTAATTGATAAAAAATGAAGTTAGAAGGGGTAGAATTGAGAAATCGGTAAAAAGAGGTAAACATATATCATTCTTGGTTTATTTGTTGTCGTTTTGTTTAATTCGGAATAAGTACGAATGTGATAGATTTGTGATATGTTGAAATGGGTAGGCAAATTTAGGAATGATGTTTCGGTTGAATGCGTGGAATGTTGAATGTGTTGGAGGTTTTTTAGTTTATAGCATGAAATTGATATTGTATTCATTTGCCGGGGAATTCTCCGAAGTAATTGTATTAATTCAGCGGGGGATGCCCCGAAGTGTCATATACTTGAAGAAGACGCACGGTTAAGGCCCAGAACGTCGAGTGGAGAAAGCAATGGAGCATAGTTTAGGATTAGCCTAGGATAAAGTAGGTTTATATTTCTGTATTCTTCTATTTTGGGACTGTATAATTGGAATGAACACTATATTTTTGAGATTTGTTTTGGTTCATGTTTGTTTGCTTGATTTTTGTGTGTTTATGTGGTTTATACTTTCTTAGTGTCAAATTAGCCGATATACTCCACCGAGCGACCGAGGTCGAACCACGGGATCGAGGGGTGCCTAATACCTTCCCCTCGGTCAATAGAATTTCTTAGCCGGAATATCTATTCACGGATCAATTTTAGAGTCAAAACTATTTTTGAAAAAAAAATTTCAAAGATGACTTGGCACACCCGATTTATGCCAAGTGACAACTCTGAATAGAAAATGTAAATAGGCCTTTTTGAAATAAATTTTCATCATTTGTCATTTTGATAATAAAAATCCTTTCAAACCTAAAATCAATATTTTTGGAGTTAAAAAGGGGGTGTGACGGCTCTGGTGACTCTGCTAGAGATTTTTCAGAATTCAAGCTTATTTTGGAGTTGTATTGGCTTGGTTTGACACTATAAATGTATAGACATTTTGTTTGTGTTATTTTGTGTTGTTGTTTGTCATTGTTGAGTGACTACGTGCTCTTTGTTTACAGTTTTTACTTTATATGTTACCGCTTTATATCTGACATAATGTGTATAACCCGAGTCATTTTTTTGCAACAAGTCCGTAGTACACATGTGTACATGACCTATAGTTGAGTTACCTTCATTTTAGGAGGGGGAGCCATTGGGTTGTATGGAGTAGGTGGACAGCTAAAGCAATTCATTATCGACCATACGCTCCCCCGGAACAGCCTTGTTAGTGGACCCCAGCATAGGTCAGCCTTTAGGTCATGCTTATCTGTATCATATTGAGACCTAGCGGGATCCACGTGGCCCTTTGTAGGAAACTCACCTCTAAAGCATCCCTACTTGCTAAATGTTGCATCTTTGAGGGTAACGTGGTCATTTGACGGACTGATTTGGGAAAAACATATGTTAGAAGTTAAGTGCGTAGGCAAGAATTGTTGGAAAAAATAGAAAAAAAGTGAGTCGAAAAGAAAAAAAAGTATTTTGTAAGTTTTTAGAGTTCTTTATGGCTTTTGAGTTATTTTTCACAATCCAAAAATTCAAAAAAAAAATTTTACCTTTCGCACTCATTTTCTCAAAAACATCAAAAAGATTTTTCTTTTATTCCTTTACCATGCATCCATAATTCAAAAATTTCAAAAAAGATTTTTCTTTAATAGTTGTTGGTGTCATTTTTGTATGAAGTGTCAAATTAAAAATTCAAAAATATTTTATTTTCATTGTTCAGTCGTGTCTCTTAAGTCAAGGTTTTTTTTTATCTATAATCCTTAATTGTCCAATCTAGATGAACTAAGCACCCCTGATTCTCCTCTTTCGGGAGTGAGATACGTAGGCAACCTATTATTGGTTCGGGAATCTTATTTAAAAAATCCAAAAAAGATTTTTTTCACTCTTTATTTAGAGTAAGTGTTTCATATACATCTTTAAAAGAAAACTGCAAAAGATTTTTCTTTAATAGGTTCAAGTTTCATTTTCATATGAAATTTAAAACTAAAAAATCAAAGATTTTCTTTGGTAATCATAGATTTCACTTTGTATAGGGATGTTAAAACTGAAAAATTTTAAAAAAAATATTTTCAGCAATTCTTTTGACAAATCATTATTTTCTTTTCTTCTTAAAGTTTCAAGAAAAAAAGAGTTTGGTTGTCCATTTTGGCAAAACTTCACGAACTACACACTCCTGATTCTCCTCTTTCGGGGGTGAGATACGTAGATGCCCTTCTTAGGTTCGGTGATCTTTTCTAAAAGAAAAAAGGTTTTGAAGAAAAAATATTGAACTCTAACATATTTGTTGCCTCTTGTCCTGTTAGTTTAAGGTGGTTGATTTGTGGCTTCCTGGCTGGTCCTCCATATCACACCAAATCCAAGGAAGGGTTAGTTATGCCAACAAGAATATAGAGAGTGGCATCATGGATGAAACAAAGAGCCAGGAAATTAAGAGTTTAAAGGAAGATAATTTAAGACTGAGACAACAAATGATGGAAATGTAACGAGCTTGGGTCAGTGGGCTGCCTCCACCTTCGTTCCCCACTTTTGACCCTGCAAATACCTTGAGTCTTCCACCAAAATCAAAAGTCAGTTTTCTTCTGTTGTTGATGCACCACAATATGCCTCAGGATCCATTCCACATCAAATGCACCTTAATACTTCCACCACTCTTTCTTTAGTTCATCAGCATAAGTCTACCACATTCACATCACCACATACCGTCTGCGCTTTTGTTGCTCAACCTTCTACTAAGGCTTTCACTTTGGCTATTAATCCAATGATTGTGCCTCCCTAGTCCACTAGTGAATCCACGTTCAATACTCTTGATGATAATTGTTATACTCTTGAGCCTACCGTTGAATTAAGTGGACCGCCAAAATTTCTTACTAAGTAACCTAGCATGCTAGAAGAGCCAGAGGAAATAGTTGGGAAAGTTAAGAGTGTAGAAAATGATATTAAAAGTTTCTTGGGACCTGTAGGCTATGAAGATGTTTCATACAAAAATTGGGTCATGTTGTCAAGTGTTAACTTTCCTCCAAGATTTGAGACATTAAAATTTGAGGATCTTGGTGGACAACATGATTCAGTGAAATATTTAGGACAATATTGCAATCAATCAAGGAAAACTGAAGGAAAGAAGAAGGAAAACACACCTATTGTCATTCCAGGACCAAAGTAGAGCTTAAGAGGTCCAACTCGCCAATACTGTCAGCCTTAATCTCGAGCTTACATATCAAATCCACTTACTCATCTGTAACGAGTTCCATTCTACTTCCTCAATGTCCTTTGAACAATGCATAATTATGTACCCATCCGTCTTCTTATCTACAATGGCATGCATCTGTCCCTCAACATTGTCCTCGACCCCCACAAATTTACCAAGGAACCTCTAAATCCAAGTTTCATTCTAGGCCAGAGTTCGCAAGGAAGAGGAAGAAAAAGGATAATTTCACTCCTAATGGGGAATCCTATGCTAGTTTTTTCCAGAGATTGAGACAGAGGGGCATTATTACTCCTCTCCTTGGGCACACTTCTAATTGGCATTTAAGAAATTTTGATCCTAATACACGATGTGCGAATTATTCTGATGCTCAGGGTCATAGTATTGAAGATTGTTGAGATTTGGAAAGAGAAATTGAAAATATGATTCAATATAGATCAATTATGGTGAAGAATATTGACAGTGAGGGAAGATCCAGTCACGTTGATAGGCAAACCAGTGGCTAAGTTGTCAGGCTGAGCAGTTGAGAAGTCACCTCTCTCCCTACTAGGAAAAGGTCTGGTAGTTTGTTTTGTTTTCTTTTCTATTTTTTAAAGTATTTCAGGGTTGTAGTTCGGGATTTATCTTGTTTTGTTCCATTTTCGTTTATGTTGGAACCCTCTATCTTTTATTTCAATTAAATAGAGTGTCCTTTTTTCCCTTTGTATTCAAATATATGTTGTTTGTTTGTTTTCTTCATATAGTGCATTTTATGTTGATTCTAGTGATATGACATGCTAGCGAAATTTTTAGTCAAATCTTAAAACTTAATTTAACCATGAAACATTGAATCAGAGGTTTAAGTTAGTAAAAGAGAATATCTGAGGAAATAGGTAGAGTGCTGAGACATTTGGTGACAAGTTGAAGCCTTCTTTGAAAATTAAGGCACCTATTTTGAGAATCACAAGAATAACTTGGTCCTTAATTGAAAGACATGTCTCATTTAGATCAAATAGTGGCTGAGTGAACAAAACAAAAATCAGTTCCACAAAATTTTGAGTCATTCAATGTGAGGAATATGCAAAAAAAGTGGAGTTGTATGCTAGAAAAGCGCAAAAGAAATAGTGACGCACAGACTCAGTCAAAGTTAATGCTGCAAAAGATGTCACAAATGATCTTCATCTTTCACTTCCATATTGCTTGATATGTACTTGCCTTTTTAAGGATTGATATGATGAAGGCATTTCATTCTGCTATCCAAATATTGTGTCATCCTTTGTTTACCCCATTTGAGCTTTAGTCCCATTTTCTTTCATACCCCTCTTTGGGAATCAAGATAGAGTCAGTAAAACTCAAAAGAAAAGTGTCAAAAAAAATACATCAAAAAGAAAAAAAAGAGAAGAAGAAATAAAAATCAGAATCAAGCAAAAGAACAAGCTTTCAGAACTATGCATGACCTGATTCTTCTCTCTCGAGGGTGAGATACGTAGGCTGCCCTACTAAGGGATCGGTCCAACTAAATAAATAATTTAAAATTTCCAGTCAAAATAAACTGGGGCATGAGTTAATCCTCATTATTTGAGTCGATTCCAAAATTTGTAAGTCTTATCCCACTTCAAGTATCGCTTGGGCCTCATGCTATCCGTTCTTTCTAATCCTATCCAAAAGCCAAGTTACAACCTAAGAAAGATCTTCAGATCAATCATCGAGAATTCTAAGGTTAAGCATGCAATGGATGTGATAACGCATTTTGAGAACTACTTGTCTTCCTCGGCATAAGAAATCAGGAGAGAAATGAAACTGAGAGTCCTATCAGTGAAAATCCTCACGGGCACTGTAAGACAACGGTGAGTTAAGTCAAATAAAATGAGAGAGTCTTATTGATGAAAATCTTCACGAGCACTGTAAGACAACTGTGAGTTGAGAGAAATGAAAATTAGAGAATCTCATTGGTGAAAAACCCTCACGGATACCATAAGGCAATGGTGAGTCAAGAGAAAGAAAATGAGAGAGGCTTGTTGGCGAAAATCCTTCAAGGTGTCACTAGCTGAAAGAGGTCTCTGAATGCAATTTACCCAAGGAAGTAACTCAATTCAAGGGTCATTAGCTCAACAATAATTGGTGAAAGTTGTAATAAAAAGATCAGACAGCTTAATCCAAATGCATGACATAATCATTAGAGTTGATTGTCATTTTAGATAAATTTTTTATTTTTTTATTTTAAATGGGGACATTCATTGTCTTTTCTTTCTTCTCTTTATTTTTATTTTTATTTTCTTGAGTCAGTTATCCAAATAATAATAATAAAAATTATTGTCATTTTTTCTCCTATGTTTGAGTCAAATCTGTGACAAAACAAGTGAGAAAAGATTTCAAAACTGGCTACTAGCTTCTCCAATTGCACAAAGCAAGACAAAAGCTAGCACATGAAAGTGACATGATTGTGAGCCAAAATAAGGCATGCGAAAATTTTTATCAAACAGATAAGTTTGAAAACTTATGAAAATACCAAGGTTCAAGGGGTTTATCTGAGGAGCATGGCAAAGAAGAGATATTGTAATTGTTTTAGTCATTCTTGATAATCTGAGTTTGGTCAATGGTGCAGAAAGTCGATGACATATGCTAATGGTTGGAAGCAAGGTTAATTATGACGGGGGCAAGAGCGATTGCCATGAAAGCTAAAGCCACAAACCAGCCACCATGTTTTAAACTCACAAGTTTTCTTTGTATGAAACAGGAACACATGTTACATTCAGATTAAGAATTTCAGAGCCTAAACATCAAAGACCGTAATTTGTCACTTTTAAAAATGCAAAAGGCAATGTTGTTGCACAAGTTTGATAATCAAAACCATGGTAAAACTCATAATTCAAGATCTCTGGGATACACACTTCCTTGTCAAGGAGATGCATTTCCTTGAAAAATTCAAGTGACATTTGTAAAGAGACGCACTTCCTTATTTGGGTAATTCAAGAAACATTTGTAGAGAGACACACTTCCATATTTAGGTAATTCAAGTGGCATTTGTAAGGAGATGCAGTTCTTTATTTGGGTAATTCAAGCAGTATTTGTAAGGAGACGCACTTCCTTGTTTGGTAATTCAAGCAACATTTGTAAGGAGATACACTTCCTTATTTGGACAATTCAAGCAACATTTGTAAGGAGATGCACTTCCATATTTTGGTAATTCAAGCAATATTTATAAGGAAACACACTTTCTTATTTGGTAATTCAAGCTGTATTTGTAAGGAGATGCAATTTCTTGTTTGATAATTCAAGTGATATTTGTAAGGAGATGCAAGTTCTTGTTTGGGCAATTCAAGCAATATTTGTAAGGAGATGCACTTCCTTGTTTGGATAATTCAAGCAACATTTGTAAGGAGACGCACTTCCTTGTTTGGGTAATTCAAGCAACATTGGTAAGAAGACACACTTCCTTGTTTTGGTAATTTAAGAATCATTGATAAAGAGACACACTTCCTTGTTTTGGTAATTTAAGAGGCATTGGTAAGGAGACACACTTTCCTATTTGGGTATTTCTAGCAACATTTTTAAGGAGACACATTTCATTGTTTGGGTAATTCAAGCAGCATTGGTAAGGAGACACACTTTCTTGTTTTGGTAATTTAAGTGGCATTGGTAAGAAAAAGCACTTCCTTGTTTTGGTAATTTAAGAGGCATTAGTAAGGAGACGCACTTTCTTGTTTGGATATTTCTAGCAACATTTGTAAGGAGACACACTTTTTTGTTTGGATAATTCAAGCAGCATTGGTAAGGAGACACACTTCCTTATTTTGGTAATTTAAGAGGCATTGGTAAGCAGATGCACTTCCTTATTTTGGTAATTCAAGAGGCATTGATAAGGAGATGCACTTTTCTGTTGGGTATTTCTAGCAACATTTGTAAGGTGACGTATTTCTTTGTTTGGGTAATTCAAGCAACATCTGTAAGGAAACACACTTCCTTGTTTGGGTAATTCAAGCGGCATTTGTTAGGAGACGCACTTCCTTGTTTTGATAACTCAAGAAACATTGGAGCTCGCCCGAAGCATAAGGCGAATAAATGGCAAGTCAAGCAACAAGGTGAAACAATTGAAAGTCAAGCAACAAATTGAAAAATTGCAAGTTAGGAGCCCGCCTGAAGAATAGTGTGATGAAACTCAAGTCAAGAGTTCAAAAAATGCTGCATAGATAAGACTTTTGTAATTTTATTTATCTTTTTAACTCTTGTAATTTTTTATTTTTTGATGTAATGACAGAGCCGCGATCGGAACCTCGATAGGACCTCACTCGACTCTCCAACTCGGTATAGTCCATATTCTTCCAATCCTTTAAGATTTTCCTCTCAAACTTTATTTTTATTTTTTTCCTCTCATGTTTATTTAATTCTTCGCCTTTTTCTTAATCTTTATTTTTTTCTTATTTTTTTTCTCAATTTTTTTTTATTTCTCTATTTTGTTTGATCTCTTCTTTCTTTTTTTCTCAACTACTATTATCTTTTGCTAATAAATAAAAAATTGAATAATCCGCAAAGGGATTTGTTTTTTGACATCAAATCAAATTGAAGGGCATGAATTGTTGTTAGGAGCACTCCGCACGAGCGCCTCCCCCCCGTCCCCGGTGTGGGTGCGCCGGCCGACCAACGAACCCCGATGCGGAAAGCGCCAAGGAATACTTGAATCGATAGCCTGCCCCTCGCGCCCCGTCCGTGGCGTACGTCGGGGGGACCTGTGCTTCTTCTGTAAACAAAAACGACTCTCGACAATGGATATCTCAGCTCTCGCATTGATGAAGAACGTAGCGAAATGCGATACTTGGTGTGAATTGCAGAATCCCGTGAACCATCGAGTCTTTGAACGCAAGTTGCGCCCGAAGCCATTAGGCCGAGGGCACGTCTGCCTAGGCGTCACGCATCCTGTCGCCCCTCTCGCATCGTGCCTCAATCACGGGGCGCGCTGTTGTCGCGGGGCGGATACTGTCCTCCCGTGCCCCTCGAGGTCGCGGTTGGCCTAAATGAGAGTCCACGTCGACGGACGTCGCGGCAAGTGGTGATTGCAACTCAACTCTCTTTGTCATCGCGACTATGACCCGTCGCGCGTTCGGACTCCAGGACCCCTTCGCGCTCAGGCGCTTCGACCGCGACCCCAGGTCAGGCGAGATTACCCGCTGAATTTAAGCATATCAATAAGCAGATGAAAAGAAACTTACAAGGATTCCCTTAGTAACGGCGAGCGAACCGGGAACAGCCCGCCCGATCTCAAATATTTTTAAACTTTTCATACTCATTTGTTTCTCAAATTTTATTTTTATTTTTATTATTTTCACATTTTTATTTTTTTTTAATTTTATTTTCATGTTTTAATTCATTTTTCTCAACCTTTATTTTTTTCTCAAACATTATCTATTTCTTCATTTTTTATTTTTTAATTCATTTGTTTCAACCTTTATTTTTCTTTTATTTTTGTTTTTTTTATCATTTATCTTTTTTTTTCTCATTTTTCTCAAACTTTATTTTTATTTTTTCCTCTCATTTTTATTTAATTCTTCGCCTTTTTCTTAATCTTTATCTTTTTCTTATTTTTTTCTCAATTTCTTTTTTTTATTTCTCTATTCTGTTTGATCTCTTCTTTCTTTTTTCTCAACTACTATTATCTTTTGCTAATAAATAAAAAATTGAATAATCCGCAAAGGGATTATTATTTTTTTTTTACATCAATTCAAATTTAAGGGCATGAATTGTTGTTAGGAAGTTGTTTGGGATAACTCTAAGGTAAAAATTATAGAACAACTCATAAATCAAGGCACAATGTCATAGTGTCAAGTCTTGCTTGTGGAGCATAACTTATTATTTGAAAATCCTTGAGTTAAGTCTTGCTTGTAAGGCAAGAGTTATAGACCATCTCCTAAATTAAAAAATAATGTGGCAGTGTCAATACTTGTCCATTAGGCATAACCTGTTCTTTAGGGAGATTCTTGGGCTAAGTTTTATCTTAGATGCAAGACTAATAGAGCATCACATTAATCAAGACACAATATTATAGTGTCAACTCTTGTCCATGGGGCATAACTTGTCGGCTAAGTCTTGCCTCTAAGGCAAGAGTTATAGAATATCTCATAAATCAAAGCACGATGTGGTAGTGTCAACTCTTGCCCATGGGCATAACTTGTTATTTGAAAGTCCTTGGACTAATTTGAGCCTCTAAGGCAAGAGTTATAGAACATCTCACAAATCAATACATAATGTGGTAGTGTCAACTCTTACCCATGGGACATAACTTATTGTTTAAAAGTCCTTGATTTATAAAATATCTCATAAATTAAGACACAATGTGGTAGTATCAAATCTTGTCCGTGGAACGTAACTTATTTTAAAGTCCTTGGGATAAGTCTTGCGTCTAAAGCAAGAGTTATAGAACATCTCATCATAAATCAAAACATAATGTGATAGTGTCAACTCTTACCCATGGGGCGTAACTTGTTATTTGAATGTCCTTGGGTTAAGTCTTGTCTCTAAGGCAAGAGTTATAGAATATCTCATAAATCAAAACACAATGTGGTAATGTCAACTTTTGCCCACGGGGCACAACTTGTTACTTGAAAGTCCTTGGTCTAAGTCTTGCCTCTAAGGGAAGAGTTATAAAATATCTCATAAATCAATACACAATATAGTGTTGTCAACTCTTGTCCTCTAAGATAAGAGTTATAAGGCATTTCATAAGTAAACAATACAAGGTGTTAGTGTTGACTCTTGTCCAATATACGTAACTTATTTGAAAATTCTTGGGATAAGTCGTGCCTCTAAGGCGAGAGTTGTAGAACATCTCATAAATATAGACATAACGTGGTAGTGTCAACTCTTGCCCGTGGGGCATAATTTGTAGTTTGAAATTCTTTGAGCTAAGTCTTACCTCTATGGCAAGAGTTGTAGAATATATTATAAATGAAGACATAATGTGGTAGTGTCAACTCTTTCCCGTGGGGCATAATTTGTAGTTTTAAAGTCCTTGAGCTAAGTCTTTTTTTTGTTTCTCATTTGGTGTTCAGTACCCGCATTGGAGTCTGACTAATCCGGATTCGTGCCATGTATGGTCCCATTCGAGGGGAAGCGCTCCCTACCCAAAAAATTTCATACTCAGTGCTCGAACCCAAGACCTCTGGTTAAGGGAGGAGCATCTCCATCCGCTGCTCCACATCCTTTGGTACTCCTTGATCTAAGTCTTGCCTCTAAGGCAATAGTTGTAGAACATCTCATAGATGAAAATATAATGTGATAGGGTCAACTCTTGCCCGTGGGCAATTTGTTGTTTAAAAGTCATAAGTCTTGCCTCTACAATGTGGTAGTTTCAACTCTTACCCATGAAACATAACTTGTTGTTTGAAAGTCACAAGTCTTATCTTTATAATGTGATAGTGTCAACTCTTACTTATGAGATGTAACTTGATTGGAAGAAATCAAAGAAAAGAACAAAAATAATAAAAATAAAGGAAAAAGAAGAAAATGAAGAAAAATATTTAAAAAAAATGTAGAAGTTGAGAGAGAACGAAAAAAAAAATAATGGTTGATAAAAATACATAAGATAAAATAAAAATAAAGGTCAAGAAAAATTTAAAAAGAGAAAAAAAGAATAAGAAGATTTTAATTTTATAAAAGTAGACGTTGAGAGGAGTAAAGAAAAAAATAAGGGTTGAGAAAAACTAAAAAAATAAAAAGAGGAAAGAAAAAAGAAAAAAGAAGAAGTTGAGAGGAAAAAGGGAAAAAAGTAAAGGTTGAGAAAAACAAAAAAAAAGGAGGAAAAAATCAAATTAAAATTAAAAAATAAAAGAAAAGTTGAAAGATGAATAATTATGGAGTTGTTATCCATTATGAGGATCATTTATGTAATTTACTCCATTGATCAAGAACAATTTTATCTGAAAATATATCACTTAATAGATGAGGGCTATTTTTGTGAACCTTTTTTATTTGGGGTCAAAACTTAAAACTTACCTTATTTTGAGGCTATTCCTATAGTTTTCTCATTTTTCATCATTAAAATACATAGAGGCTAACCGTCCTAAGGCCTAGAGTACTTGGAGATATGTGAATTCAATAAGTTTTATCTACATTAAGTATATGTATTAAGAAATATCTATAAATCAATTATTATTATTATACACAAAATTTGAAGTCGTACATATTTAAACTATGTAGAGTTGCTAACAATATATTAACAGTGTGACGACCCTTAGAAAAGTGATTCAAACTTTTTACCCTTCATTAAAAGATTTCACTTTACACAAAATCGTCTTTTCACTATTTTTTTTAATTTTAATGATGCTAAATATTAACTATAATTAAAAATAAAAACCTTTCTTAAAATAAAATTTGGCAAAAAAAAAAAAAAATTCTTTTCCAACTAAAATAGGTTTGACAAAAAAAAAAATCCTATTTCTTGAGTCCAAAAGAAATTGAAAAAAAAAACTTTTTCTAATAAAATAGAATTTTACATAATTTTTCCCAATTTCTATAAAAATCATGCTAATTAAATATTTTTTTCTTCATCACAATTTTGTTTTAATTTTCATATTCTTGAAAGCGGTCATATATAACCACGAAATCCGATTTAATTCAGAATTATGTTATGTTTATTTAAAAAAAAAATTAATTAGTGATCATGATTATCCCTAATTCTTTAATTTATATTGAAGATTGTGTGCATGAGTTAACAAATTATTTAAATGATTAGTTTTTGATTGATATTTATCAATTTTCAGAAATATGCATTTTTAAATCATTAATGGAGCACCAATACTTATTCCTTTTAATTAGTTATAAATATATTGAGGTTGTATATATGCTTTATTTAGAATATTAACTTTGCATCACCAAAAATGCTAAATAAGTTCAATATGCATATTTTGCTAGCCATGTGCGAACTTGAGCTAATAATCAGTATTGACCTAAGTTAATTTTGGTTGAATCAAGCTGTGCGTATTTGAGTGTAATCTTGATCCAATCATTAATTCATTTCATTTCATTACTTTGGTTCAATTTGTGATTCTGCCTCAATAGATTGTTCATTGTATTCTATAATATTGCTAGGATAAATTTTATAGATAGTAGAGGTTAAAAAAAATAATTAAAGATAAAAATTTGTATATTGATACACAACCTAGATGTGAGAGATCGAATATAATTGGTATGAGGAGAAGTAGAAATAGGTCAAAGATATTTTGACGGATCTTTAACTTCTTAAAGGAAATATATATATATATAAAGGAAAGATATAAGATTGCTGACATGGCATGCTTATCTTTTTTCCTGGTTTTTTTTGTGGGGGGGGGGGGGGAGGGTTTCTCTCATTTTAATTCTTTTCTTCTAATTTTGTTTATGTTTGTTTTCCTTAATGAACGCATAAACTGTTGTTTACTGTTACCAAACACACGTATCAACGTTTTCATCGTTTCGAGTAAACCTTTGATCTTCCTTTTTTTCTCTTACCGCCATTAACCCTTCTTCTCAAGAACCCTACAACCAAATTGCATTAGTATATATAAATTCAACTCGGCAACGTGTCCTCTGAGACATAAAAATCATCCGCCTGTTGATGAAATTGACCGCCGGACATGAATTTACAAATTCGAACGGACTTAGCAATAATCATCTTCAATATCGGCAAAGGTATGCAAATTTTATTAGATGTATACTTTTGCGATTTTCTTTTTATTCTGCAGGATCGAATTCGTATGCCTTTGAAAGCTACAAAAATTTCTCTTCAAAATGGGTATTGATGTTGATCAGTTATTTTAGTCATAATCGGGAATTAGCAATTGAGTTGTGTTATCATTTTGTTCTATTGGCATCACACTTAACGTCCTTCCTATTTATTTAATTTCTCATGCCATTATATACAAACCCATCTCATTCAATTTGTTTCTTACTTTGGGTGAGTAAGTAGAATTCATAATCTTTTTTTCTGTTTTGATTGTACACATTTAGTACAGATTTAATTCACTTATTCATGTCTTTACTGCCTGTACGATTTATGATGTTTTTTAGTTTCTTCCTACCAAAGTTCAAGTCTGAAGTATTTTCTGTGATCATGCTATTAGAAGCCCTTGGCATCACAAGAAAGTTCATGATTATGTTTACGTGTGATCAAGTATATGATCTCCCAGTGAAATTATTTTTATCGGATTGGAAAAAAGTGGTATATTTGAAAGAAGAGGTGTTACAATCTAACTTTTTGACATAAGCGATCCCTTACCCGTGGCTTATAAACATGTCTATTTAATGTATTGCAGAGATGGGGAAAAGAATCTTTTAATGTACTAAAACGTTGATATTTTCAATTTCAATACGAAAAAGCCAAGTCATTAGAGAAGTTAGTCATCGGTGAGAATTCTGTAGCATTATTTTAAAATTTATTTGATAGTTCATCATATTTGTATTGCTAAAAATTGATATTACAATGATTTTAAAGGGACAAAATAAGTATGTTTGGGGTTATGTTTGTTAATTCTTTATCGTATTTAGGTGCATGAAGTTTGATAGTTTTGGACTATGGTAACCTTGCCTAAGTTCTGGTATGAGGTTATAAGGAAGGTATATCATAATTTTATTTAGATAAGTCGAGATTACACAAAGATTGCTAGGTATGGCTGCTTATAGTAGTCCGGTCTATTCTTGAATCCTGCATATATGGATGTTTTAGTACACCAGACTGCCCTTTTAAACTGACATTACACAAAGATGAGGTGATATTTTCAGATGTCTTATATATTGTACATTTTAAGAATAAGAATCACTCGATATCTATTGGGAATTACTTTATCAGATGGCTTGTATGTTATTCTTATCTTTAAAATATTTGTCGTCTCATCTTTTGCCCAATCTAAAATTCATATTTGTACTACCTATTGATTGTTTACAAAATTAAATTTATGAATTATTTTATCTTGACATCATTAATAAAAACCTCATAGTTGTGATATATGGATACTGTTGCCTGTACTTTAAACTCCATCATTCAAAAATGAAAAATTTCTGCAACATACCAATAGAACATGGTGATTCATACCGAACGCTTCCATTGGTTCAATTTCGATCCAATAATTTATTTTTCGTCATCAGGTATGTTTATTCTTCCAACAACATGGAGAGCGGTATGTTTATTCTTCCAACAACATGGAGAGCCTATATGGTGGTTTATTTACAGCACTAGAGGTATTATTATTCTACTTTTTTTCTAAATTTTATTTTTCTTATTATGTATTCGGGATTTTTGTTCCTACTTTAATTATAGATGTTGTATAAGCATTTGCCAAGAACTCTCTATGATTTCACAAAACTTGCTTGGAGAGAAGTGTACAGAAATATTATCGACGGCAGACCAATGGCCTACAAACTCCATTGCTCATTTACATGTGAGAAATACTTTTTCTTTCGTTTTCTATTTTAGTTATAACTCAGATTGAGTTTTATGGTAGATGGGAAAAAAAATAAAATATAAACTTTTAAAGTAAATGGATCATAAATATATACCACAACTTGTCTTGAATACATAGTGTTATCATAATGTTAAATTTCACAGTCATTAAAGTTTCTTTTTTTCTATCAGGTCGTTAGTTTCAGATCACTTTGGACTTGCTGGTTATAATTCTTTTCTTTATTTGATTTGACTCCTGATGTTTAGTGAAATTGATTAAAAGTCATCCTCTACACTATATACAACTAATTAGATTCAGTAAACAAATTTTATTTCTTTGAGCATATTATTTAAAATAGAAACTATAGACTATTTTTGTTCTTCATATGCGGTAATAGAATCGTTTTGGATAAAATACATTTGGGATACATAGCAGAGTAATAATTACGCTTCCTTGAATTCTTTGTTTGACATTAACAAGATCCGTCTAGATAAGCCAACAATGGGTTTTAGAGAAGCTATATTCACTCACCTTGAAATTTTTTACTTCACTTTCAAACTCTCTGAATCCTTTATTTTTTTTAGACAGGGAAGAAATTTTGGATTGTGTTTCCATTACATGCCATCATCAAAGTTTCAGTTTTTGATCGTTTTATTTCACTTTCTTGCAGAAACCACATAGTAAAGAGAAACATCTTTCGCTCTAACCTGAGTAAAAAATCAACAACTATTATTGATACTTGATAATGCCTTTTGTCTTCCATTTTTTGTTCTAAGTCACTTTTTTTGTCAACAACTAGGTACTTTTGTTTAATTATTTTGCCTGATATCGAAATATGATCACTAAGTCCACTAACATAAATTAACTTACAAACTCGTAAGGCTTTCAAAGCTATAATACTATATTCATTCTTGTTTGATGTTTACACATTTCAGTTATTTTATAATTTATTTATTTGTGTAATCTGTTAGCATTTTATCAAAAAATATTTTCAAATTAATGCTCTCGACTTCTGTATTTTTACTCACTGCCAATACCAGTAAGATTTTTCCACCAACATTTTTATTATTTCTTATGATGTGTGTTTTTCTTCGTCTCAATTAATGTAATAGCTTTTCTTTTAGTAAGTCTACATATTTTGTGTGTTGTCATCTTGCTCCTTTATCTGAAGTTAGATTATATGAAAATGGGTATTTGGAGTGTTCATATAATGGATGACATTTGATGGATGTGGGGGCTCGTACAAGGATTCCTCAGGCTACAGCTGAATGACCTGAAACTAAAGTTGTTCGGTTTCCAAGGCATGCGCTATCAAATTTCTCAAGGATTACTCTTTGTTTAGCTTGATGAGAATGGTTTTGGAGAGAGCTCAGACAACAAAGCCCTCTATGTAAGTTTTTGTTAGTTCCTGAATAGTTTATTAAACTGCTGTTATTTAGTAATCCTATGGAAATAGTTTATATTCTACTAATTGATTATCTGTGATACTGTTCAACAAGCTTGTTATACTCTGCATATTCTTTACATTTTTTGGATCGCTTTGATTTGATTTTTCTTGAGTTAGAGAATCTATCGGAAACAATCGATCTTTCTCTAAGGTAAAGTTTGCATACACTATACCCTTCCCAAACTTCATTTTGTGGAATTTAACTGGGTGTTTTGTTATCATCGATTGAATTAGTTACTTTCAAATAGATTTACATATAGAATGTTCATCTAACGGCCTTTAATGCATAGATAATAGTATTAAAGAAGGATGTTTTAATCTATTGGTTGTATTTATTTGTTAAAACTTCTTGACCTCTGCTTGATTTTAAGTTGAATTTTTGGCACCTGCAAGTACTCTTTATTGTCATATAATTATATTGAAACTGATTTGCTTGTCGAGGATCATCTTTCAAGAATATTTGAGATGTGCCTGAGATGCGCCTGATTTTCTTAGTGCATTTTTATCACTATTTCTGATGGTCATAATTTCCCTTCCATGACAACATGTCGTCGAGCTATGACTTAAATAATTAAATAAATACACTTCAATAGCTTTATCCACCATTATTAGTCTTTTACAAGTAGAGTTAAAGTTTTCTGATGAATTAATTCTACAATTCCATCTTAGAATATAAATTACGAGCATGACTAATTTGTTGACTGAGATTATTTCCTAGGTTCAATAACTACTGAAAGCATATCAATTTGTGATGTTGATTGGTCTTGAAGGTATATAGGATATGCAAGTTGAGGTCTAAGGTTCTGTTGAGAAAATATGAGAGATTGGGTCGTTGCTAAATTGAAGCTGAACAAGCCGAACAACCAAAATGGTGAAGGAGAAAAAAATAGTGGTTGAAGCAAGAATTCCTCAAAGCTTCCATTAATATAGAACTTATTTCGAAATTTTTATTTTGTCAAATTGTTACTTACAGTGCCTTAGTTTCTTGAATAGAGGAGTAATATAATTTCAATAGTATTCTAATTTTCAACATTTTCTCTCTTTAGTATGTAGTATATGTTAAAGAGATTCCTTTTTAAAAAGCAACTTTTACGAAATCACTAATGTTATTTGCTAATATTCTGTTGTTAAAAAGTCGATGTCCATGGTGACCTTATCTTTCACAGTTGTGAAAGAGTCATTTCATTTATGAAATTAGAGGTATTTTATTATATTTGAAAATTTTATTTTCAAGTGCTTAAATATGAGATTTTATATGTTAGCTATTGTTAGTTTATGATAGAATCACAAAGTGATGTTTGACTATGAATATTTTTTTTCACAAAATTAGTTACAAACAAATTGATCCACAAGTTTTTCTCAAGTAAGCAAAGATGATATCTTAATTTCTCATGACCGCACGAAGCGCGGATAATTTCACTAGTGTTTATAGTAATGTGGCTACCATTGTTTATAACATACATGTATATGTGCAAATATTAGCCTTTTTAAAACCTTTATGATGATTAGCACAAACTTTACGTGAAAAGAATATCAAAAGATGATTAAGAACGGAGTTGCATGGAACAACTAATTAATTAGAACAACTAAGTTTGATCCAAAGAAATAAATAGAACAACTAAGTACTAAGCATCAATTTATGATTTGACTTCATATTCTTTTTTAAAGCTTCATGATTGGTTTAAATGAAAGTAATTTGAAGTTAATTTACACAGTATAATTTTATATTACTTTAATTTCTATAGCTCAATTATTAATTGACATTATACATAGGTGCAAAGCACGTATGATAGACTAATAGTTAAAAATATCGCAAGCATAGATCTACATTTTCAAGATTTGAGATTCATAACTATGTTAATAGATTCTTTTGATTGGGAAAAAGATAGACAGACCCCTTTAAAAATAAATGGCCAAAGTTTGACATATTAGACAATTCATAATCTGTTGGCCCTTTTATTTCCATTATCTAGCCTTTCAGATGTAATTTGTCTAATTTTCAGCCTTTATTTTTTTTGCCATTTTTTTTCAAAAAGGGTTTCTCCTCCAATATTTTTTTTCATTTTCTTTAAATTCTCTTCTTCTTTTTTCTCTGGTATGAAATCAATTTTCATTATATATGACCAGACGATGCGAAGAATCAGCAAATTAAAGTGTTTTAGTGATACTTTTTTTGAATAGGAATAATTTGATTTAGATATTATTTTGGGTGTTGGTTTAATGCTAGTTATAATTGGTTTACCAACAATGATGAACCATTTTAATAGTGAAAAATGGTGGATGAAGGGTGGTAAAGGAGCCAACAAACATTTTCTTAAGAAGTCCTTAGTCATGACCTTCTTTGAGCAGACTCGTGTTTGTACTTGTTATGTCCTAAAAAGACACTATGGATGATATTTTTTACTTATTTTTAATCCCCAAGTAAAGAGTTGTGGTATCTTATATATAAAAATATTTTCAATTCTTAAATCATTTACCGTACATATTCGATTAGTAACTTTGAATAGTCGGACTACATAATTGTTATAAGGAATATGTGTATGTACATAATATGTATGAAACTGTATAATTATCGTAGTATATACATATTGTAAAAATAAGAGATATATATATATATATGTATAAAAACTACATAGAATAAGTATAGAAATTGTATAGTTATTATATAAAATATGTATATTTATTAAATATATGTAAAAATTATATACAAATTGTATAGTTATTGTATATAAATACATATTTGAACTATAATTGTAGCTAAAGGTTGCAAAGAACGTGTATAAAACTGCACAATTATTATTTAAAATGTGTATAAAAATTATATAATTATTGTATAAAATATATTTTTGTATATGGTTGAGAGTAAGGACGAAGAAGAGAAGCGGGTAAACAGGAAAGAGTACAAGCTAGCTAGGAAGGAGGCTAAGTTAGCAGTTACGGCGGCTAAAACGGCTGCTTTTGAGAGCTTGTATGCAGGGTTACGGGGGAAAGGAGGGGAGAAAAAGTTGTTTAGACTCGCTAAGGCTAGGGAGAGGAAGGGTCGTGACCTCGACCAGGTGAGGTGCATTAAGGGGGAGGACGGTACAGTGTTGGTGGAGGACGGCCACATTAAGAATAGATGGCAGTCGTACTTTCATAGGCTCTTGAATGACGAAGAGGATAGAGCGATTGTGTTAGGGGAGCTGGAGCACTCAGAGGGGTGTCAGGATTTTAGTTATTGTAGATGTTTTAAGGTAGAAGAGGTTAGAGAGGCTGTTCGCAGGATACGAAGAGGTAGGGCGACGGGGCCAGATGAGATACCGGTGGACTTTTGGAAGTTCGCTGGAGAGGCTGGTGTAAGGTGGTTAACTGGATTGTTTAACGAAATCTTCAAGACGACAAAAATGCCCGAGGCTTGGAGGTGGAGTACCATGATCCCTCTCTATAAGAATAAGAGTGACATCCAGAGTTGTAATAACTATAGGGGGATTAGGTTATTGAGTCACTCTATGAAGATTTGGGAGAGAGTGGTCGAGGTGAGGCTGAGACGGATAGTGTCTATTTTGGAAAACCAGTTTGGATTTATGCCTGGCCGCTCGACGACGGAGGCAACTCACCTGGTACGGAGGCTGGTGGAACAGTATAGGGAAAGGAAGAAGGACCTGCACATGGTGTTTATCGACCTGGAGAAGGCATACGACAAAGTCCCCAGGGAGGTGCTTTGGAGATGCTTGGAGGTGAGTGGAGTCTCGCTGGCATATATCAGAGCAATTAAGGACATGTATGATGGAGAAAAAACTCAGGTGAGGACGGCGGGAGGAGACTCAGAGCATTTCACTGTCTTGACAGGATTGCATTAGAGATCTACTCTTAGTCCCTTTTTGTTTGCTTTGGTGATGGATGTGTTGACGTGGCGTATTCAAGGGGAGGTGCCTTGGTGTATGCTTTTTGCAGATGATGTAGTTTTGATTGATGAGACGCGAGGGGGTGTGAATGACAAATTAGAGGTGTGGAGACAAACTCTTGAGTCTAAAGGGTTCAGGTTGAGCAGAAGCAAGACGGAGTATTTGGAATGCAAGTTTGATGACGTGAGGCTGGAGAATGAGGTGGTAGTGAAGTTGGAATCACAGGAGGTATGTAAGAGGGATAGTTTCAAGTATCTCGGGTCCGTGATCCAGGGTAACGGTGAGATTGACGAGGATGTCTCGCACCGTATTGGGGCGGGATGGATGAAGTGGAAGCTCGCGTCGGGGGTGTTGTGCGATAAGAAAGTGCCACCCAAGCTTAAAGGCAAATTCTACAGGGTGGTAGTCCGTCCGGTCATGTTGTATGGAGTGGAGTGTTGGCCAGTTAAGAACTCCCACATCCAAAAAATGAAGGTGGCAGAAATGCGGATGTTGCGTTGGATGTGTGGGCTGACTAGAGAGGATAGAGTTCGGAATGAGACTATCAGGGAGAAGGTTGGTGTGACTCCAGTGGAGTATAAGATGCGGGAAGTCCGATTGAGATGGTTCAGACACGTGATGAGGAGGGGCATGGATGCCCCAGTTCGTAGGTGTGAGAGGCTAGCGTTGGATGGTTTTAGGCGGGGTAGGGGTAGGCCGAAGAAGTAATGGTGTGAGGTGATTAGGCGGGACATGGAGCAGTTACAGCTCACCGAGGACATGACCCTAGATAGGAAGATCTGGAGGACGCGAATTAGGGCAGAAGGCTAGGGCCAGTTTGGGTCGCTAGTGTAGGTAATTACTTGGGGGGGTATTATTCTTGTTACGATACCTTGTTCCATGTTTATTACGAATCTGTGTGCTTTTCTCTGTTTTTTATTACTTATGGGTGTCGTATTTATGTTATGTTATGAAATCTTGTTCTATGTTTTACTATGTATTTGTGTGGTATCTCGTGTCTCGAGCCGGGGGTCTATCGGAAACAACCTTTCTACTTCTTTAGAGGTAGAGGTATGGACTGCGTACATCATACCCCCCCAGACCCCACTATGTGGGAATACACTGGGTTTGTTGTTGTTGTATATTTTTGTATATGATGTGTATAAAAACCTTATAAGTATTGTATATAATATGTATTTTAACAATTATTGCAGCTAAAAGTTGTATAGAATGTGTATAGAAAATGTATAATTATTGTGAATATGTATTTATATAGAAATTATATCATTGTTGTATAGAATATCTATCAGAATATTTATTGTAACCAAAGATTGTATAGATGTGTATAGAAACAGTACAATTATTATTATGATGTGTATATAATTTATGTCATTATTAGTAGAAAAATATGTGTATATGTATTTGATATCAAATATGTATTGACACAATTTTTTTAAATGTATTTGAAAAAATACTTTTTATACAATAATTATATAATTTCTAATTATTTTTCATTTTGTTAGAATAAAAAAATAAATAAAATGGATCAGTTATTCTTTTAAATAAAGGTGAGAGAAAAAGTAAAGCAATGAACAAAAAACAGGAAAAAAAGCATGAACCAACCAGAAATTAACAAAGAAAAAAAAATAGAATATGCGTCAGCGCACCAACTAATGTCGGCCATATGACTACAACTTGAAAATGTCATTTCTTAGGCTATTTTAGTGAAATTTGTTTTGGCCGATAGGCCATTATTGTCCTTCCCCTTCTTGATTTATATCTTTTATTTTTAGTTGTGTCTACGCTATATCTATATAAATAAGGCCCAAAATCACAGAGAAGCTCCTCTTTATACGGTAGGACAATGTGAAGCCCTAAACTTGTAAAGGCTCAATCAACAGAGGTGAAAAGTAGTTTACAATTATTAAAATTAGGGAAGAATTATGGGGAAGGTGAGACGAGGTTAAATATAAATAAATTCTAGGTGACTTTTTTTTTAGTTTAATCATTTGGTATCTGTAATTCGATGATCCAACTTCATATATGAGATACAACCCCATATAGACAAGTCAATAGGACATTTGGGGTGTGTTCGTAAGAAAAATATTTTTTTTAAAAGAGATATTATTTGAAAAAGATTTGTGTATAATTCAAATAAATACAATGGGATAGGGTGGGCGTATGGGCGTGGATGGTATAGATGGAGGCTACAGTGAGAATAGCGTTAGAGGGTGAAAAAGATACAATAATGTGAAATGCTATTTGTGAATTTTTTTTTTCTATTTTGATCGAGGAAGTTATTTTTCAATTTTGAACAACTTATTTTTCTAAAAAAAATATTCTTCAAAATGTTTGACCAACTGAACACTGACATGAATACATCTCTAATCCAATAGAAGTATATAAAAAAAATAATAGAAAGAATGAATACAATTAGCCAAAATATTAAAAAGTCAACTTAGAGGAAAATGGGAACCTAGAAGAATCCCCCTTATAAGTCATAACAAGCACAAATAATACACTAAGGTTCAAGTCAACTTTTCTACTTGCTCTTTTTCTTAAAATATATATATATAGTCTTTTCCTAATCTATTAAGAAAATGTAACGTTTTGGTAGTTCTTCATTACATACCAATTAAGGCCTACCAATTAAAAACCTTTCTTTTAAAAATTTGCCCCTATATTTGTCTTTTGGTACTTTCTATGCTACATAAAAATTAATGAACTTTCAAACCTCTTTTGATAAATATATGATTTCTTAAACTAACTTTTTGAAAGTGATTTCACATGTACTGTAATATTTTCATATATTTCATTTTTACCTTTAATATATTTTTTATTACTTGGATTGCTACATGCATTTTAGTAAGTTTAGAGAACTTCAAAATCCTCTTAAAATGCTTAAAAACTTATGAACTTTGATTAAAAAAAATAAAAAAATTATCGCTTTAGAAATTCAGGACAAAAGTTTGTACTCTTTTAGTTTATTTTTACTTTTCACAATTCGCTTCATGAGAATTAATTTGAATAATTCTTTAAAATAAATTGAATTAAAATAATTTAATGTTTAAAATTTAAATGTTTGAAACTATATAAAAAATATTATAAGTTGCAATCCTTCTCATATTAATATGATGAAAACATGTATTTTAAAAATGTTATTCAAAGTTTATGCAGTTTGACTCTCGAAAAGTGAAATGTGATCATTGCAAGGCTATATTATGAACTGAAAAAAAATCATCTAATTAATAGGGACAACTTAGTAAAATATATTTTATATTTGTTATTTTTCCTTAATGGATGTAGAGAAAAAATGCCAATGAAATGAAATAAAGAGAATAAAAATAATATGTCACTATACAACCTGATAGGGGACAAAAGGAGTTGCTTGAATGCTAATACCGACCATCAGTGGAGCGAAAATGGTAGAATCTCCTAGGAAGAGGTAAAAATTATTATTTTTATAAAAAAGAATATTTGTAGCTCAATTAGTTGGATTCTTAAACTTTCGCCTATGATTCAATTCCCTACGAGCAAAAAAAAAAAAGTAAAAGATAAATAAATTGTAATCTAGCTTTTTAGTTCTAATTTTGGACTCGGGCGTTGATAATTTCATATGTTTTACTCATATATTTGAGTCTTAAGCTATTTGTAAAGTCAAAGAAATAAGTAAAAAGAAATTAGAGAGTACCCTTTCCTCTCTATTTTTTATTTTTCATGACCCTTGTACTAAAAATAAAATTATCTTTTTACTTATTATTTTAGCAAATCAAGAAAGATTTATTATTTTCCTCCAATATTGTTGTTACCATTAAGTAACTATACGACTATAACTACTTAATATGAGTGAGGATCTTGGGGGTATGGTCATTCAAGGCCTAATAATAGTCAATCATATACTTTCAAAATATAATTATCGAGATAAATAAACAAACTTCAATTAATAGATTTTTAATAGGAGTACTAAATCAACAAATGTAAAACAAAAAGAAACGAAGAGTGCATTATTTTATTTTATTCTTTACATTTTAGTAAAATTTGTGCAACTTTGAAGTTATAGTCTCATTTTCAATTAGAGTAATTATTATGGTGTTTGATACAAAGAAGACATAATCAATGTATAAATAAATTAAATTAATTATGTAATAGAAAAGAGTGACTTAATTTATTTTTTTCTAAAATAAAAATCTTACATTCTTATATCATTATGTTGGGCCTGGACTTAGCATTGGGCCTTACGCAATTAGTGCCTTCTAAATATGAAAAATTACAAGAAGTAGCAAACTTAAGACCATAATTGTCTTGACCCGAGGCTACCCCCTAGTTGCGACAACAGTAGTTACGACCACCAGGGCCACAAGCTAATCCATGAGATGATACCTGCTGTGAGCACTGAGTAATACTGTAATGTAATATATGAGCAGAAGATGCACTGATAAGGTACTGTAGAACTGAATGCTGGAATACAAAGCAAAGAATACCTAAAATATCAGATAAAATATTATAAACCAAACTGTCTATCTGAAACAACTGTTAATACTGAAATAGCTGGCTGACTGTCTAACTGATTGTCTGAAAGCCTCTAAACATCAATAGGAGTTGATGGGACAGACCTCCAACTAGCTCCAACTGATTGAACATGAGAGAACACTGAAGTAACTGAAATAAACAAATCATGTCCTCGATGGATGATGACTCACCACTACTACCGCTGAGTAACACTAAGCTATCTAAGAGTGGTCGAAAAACTATACGTTCGAACCTATGTTATAAGACAACATAGCGCAAAGAAAAATATGCGACCAGTACTTTGAATGTACGGGTATATGAGATGAGGATTGACTTAAATGCATGAGGTATCTGAGAATAAATGCATGGACATATAATATCTGAGAATACAAGACCATGCATAAACATATTTCTGAGATAATCTGTAATCTGAAAGACTGAAATCTGTATAACTGAATAACCAAAAATCTGTATGCTTTGGTTAGGCAAACCTGAGCTGAGACATATTGAATACTGATTAACTGATATATGTATACTGATCAACTGATATCTGAATACTGATCATGTAATACTGAATTGCACTTAGTTTGAATAATCGAACTGAAATTATGGGAGGTATCATGTAATCGACATGCCCTAAATCTGAGCTAATCGGGGTCTAACCTGTAACCCCACTTGGAAGGGTGTCAGTACCATGCCACGGGTACTAACACTGGTTGTGTGGATCCACTAAACTAGTGTCCTGAAGGATTAAAGAGTCTCCCTCTACTAGCAGGTGCTTTCATGAGATATGTGTCAACCCTCAACTGGTAGGAGGACATCTCAAACCTATGCTGGCTACGTAGTTCTAGAACTCAGGGATTGCTACTAAGGGTCACACCCTCTACTAGCAGGTGAGCCCCCGTCCCTGAGTTCACTTGGTGCTAAATCCTACTCTCAACTGAACTGACACTATTACTAAACTAAACTGAATTCACTGAACATAACAACTGACATTGCTCATCATGATCATAACATCTGAGTAAATGGTAATATTCCTGGTTTAACTGTAATCATTACTTGAAAGATCTGAAGTCATGTAAAATACGTGAGTATCAGGTGTTCATAACCCTCCAGCACTGAATGATCATAATTTACGACAATAAGCTTTTAAAATAATAATATGGGGTCATGGTTCAAAACCCAAAAACATAGACATTTCATCAAACATGTGAGAATCATGAACTTGAACATGGGAATGTGTTACACCTGGGAAATCAACATGATTACATGGCTAAATTTGTAAATGGGGGATTTAACATGAAATTCACTTAAATAAGACATGGGAAACTGGAATTTAAAGCATGAGGCAATCTAATCTTTCATGGGATCATACAAGGGTTGAACTAATTTAAATTACCAAGGAAAAACATGAATTAATCTCATCTTGAACATATAAAATACCATAGTAAAGGAAAACTCCATAATTTAATTAAAGGAGAAAGTTTTTGGGTTCCATGGGTGAAAGGGACCCGTGGATGAACATTCCATATACCTTAAGCTTCTTAAATTGGGAAAGAAACCCTATTCTTGATGCTTTCTTAAAGGTTCTTGAGCTTGGGGAGTTTAAATTCTATTACTTGGGGGAAAAATAAATTAAATTTGTTCTTAGGGAAGGAAGAGGGTTTTCTTGAGAGTGATTTTGAGAAGAAGGGCAAATAATGCCCTACATGATACCCCAAGTCGTGTTATGGATGATTTGGGTTGAGGGGGAAAAGACCCAATTGCTTCTCAATTATTTAAATCAAGAACTGGACGCAACATCCTCACCGCGATGCAGTCTTATCGCGGTCGTAGAATTTACTCACTGTGATGCGATCAGCATGAGGTCGGGACTAGCTACCGTGACACGGGCTTATTGCTGAGACTGATTGTTTCTGTGATCCAAACATTCCCCAAACCTTGTCCTAAAAATCTGAAACTCCTCCGGGACATACTTCATACATCCCTAAACATGAATTAACTCAAAAAATAATGTCTCGGGGTTGGGAAGACCAAAATAAAAATCCTCAAAGTTTAGGGGTCTTAAAAATGACTAATTCCCCAACACTTAATGAAAATTTCAAGCCTTAAGCCTCTTAAGCAAGCAACTAGGAGCTGAATCGAGCTAAGAATATTACGAGGTATTACAATATCTCTCTCTTGGAAACATTCATCTTTGAATGAGGTTGGTTAGATTGAGAGTACTGTACAAAGGCATTTGAGACCATATAATTAACATGAATGACTTGGAATATGATTACACAATTGATTCTGAAACATGATACATGAATTGAACTGATTTCATGAGTGCATGTAATGACATGGAAATGGTTACATAGCTGAAACTAAGAACAAAAAAGAGTCAATCTAAGAAAGAATCATTACCTCAAGATGAATCAGAGTTTGCAAAGGAAAGATGAGGGTACTTGGTTGGTATATCTGCTTCTGCTTCCCAAGTAGCTCCCTCAATAGACTGATTCCGCCAATGGATCTTAACCAAGGGCATTTCTTTATTCCTTAGCCTGTGAATCTGACGATCAAGGATCTCAACTAGGTCTTTCTCATAGGAAAGACTATCCTTAATGTCCATATCTCATAAAGGAACAACTACAACTGAATCACAAATACACTTCTTAAACAAAGAAACATGGAACACTGGATGTACGAACGCCAAATCTTCAGGAAACTCTAGCTCATAGGCTACCTTCCCAAAACGGTTCAAGATTCTATAACGGCCAGCATATCAGGGATTGAGTTTCCCTTTCTTGCCAAATCTCTTCACTCCTTTCATAGGCCAAATTTTCAAATAGACCAAATCACCAACCTTAAACTCAAGATCCCTTCTCCTCACATCTGCATAAGATTTTTTACGGCTTTGGGCGATCTTCAGCCTCTCTCGAATCAACGAAACCTTCTTTATTGCCTTAAATACTGAATCTGGCCCTAGCAATGTAGCCTCACCTACTTCAAATCAACCAATAAGAGAACTACATCTCCTTCCATAAAGATCCTCAAACGGAGCCATCTAAATACTGGAGTGATAACTGTTGTTGTAAGCAAACTCAATCAAAGGTAAGTGGTCATCCCAACTACCTTTAAAGTCAATAACGTATGCCCTCAACATGTCTTCTACGGTCTGAATGGTCCTCTTTTCCTGACCATCTGTCTGAGGATGAAAAGTTGTACTAAGATGAACTTGGGTACCAAGTCAAGGCCATCCAAAAGTGAGAGGTAAAATGAGTACCTCGATCTAAAATAATGGACAACGAAATCCCATGCAACTTAACCAACTCCCTAATGTAAATTTTGGCATAATCCTCAGCTGAGTATGAAGTACAAACTGGCAAGAAATGAACTGACTCGGTCATTCTAACCAAAATAACCCATATAAAATTATGCCGCCGACGCGTACGAGGCAACCTTATCACAAAATCCATGTTTACAAATTCCCATTTATAAGTGGGGATGCTAAACTCATGCAATGCACCACTAGGACTTTGATGCTCAACTTTAACCTACTGATAATTTGGACACTTAGCCACAAACTCGGTAATATCCTTCTTCATACCACTCCACCAATAGATTTTCTGCAAATCGCGATACATCTTAGCAGATCCTGGGTGAATAAAATACCTCTCACCATGTGCTTTTACAAGTATGCGCTGTCTCAAACCATCAACACATGAAACACATAACCTGCCCTAACAATGAAGTACACTATCTCCTGCTTGGGAGAAAACCTCTGCTTTCTGATCTCTAACTTCCCCCTTCAACTTAACCAAACTAGGATTCCTATCTTGATTTTCTTTTACTTTGGCAACCAATGAAGATTCTGAACCATTCTGAACCCATATACTACCTTCTGCTGAATCAAGCAACCGAACACCTAATCTAGAAAGCTGGTGAATATCTTGACTAAATTTTTCTCATCCTCCTCAATATGAGCAACACTATTCATAGACAACCTGCTGAGGGCATCTACTACTATATTGGCCTTGTCCGGATGATACAACACACTCATATCATAATCTTTTAATAACTCAAGCCACCTTCTCTAAAAAATATTCATATCTTTCTGCGGGAACATGTACTGTAAACTCTTATGGTCAGTGAACACATCAACATAAATCCCATAAAGATAGTGCCTCCAAATTTGTAAGGCGAAAACAACTACTGCCAACTCTGAAAGCCTCATAGTAAACCACAAATCCATTTAAACCATCTAGCAAACTCAATACTAGAGCGGAAGTGAGTCGAGTCTTCAACTACCAAAAACTCTTCTCGAATGAATCTGACTACTAAAACTTGACTTTCTTCTAAGTCAGTCGATATATTGGGGATGCAATAGAAGAAAAACCCTCAACAAACCATCTATAATATCTAGCCAAACCCAAGAAACTACTGATATCTGATGGAGAGATGGGTATGGGTGAGTTTGTCACTGATTTGGTCTTCCGAGAATCGACTCTAATGCCATCACCAAAAATAATATGACCAAGGAAAGCTATTGATCTTAGCCAAAATTTGCACTTACTGAATAACGAACAACTTATGGACTATAAGGGTCTGCAATATAATCTTAGATGGTCTGGATGATCATTCTCACTACAGGAATAGACAAGAATATCATCAATGAAGACTGTGACGAACATGTCCAAGTACTGCTTAAATATTCTGTTCATCAAGTCCATGGAAGCTGCAGGGGAATTCGTTAGTCCAAAAGACATAACTAAGAATATGAAGTGACTATATCGATTTTTGAAAGCTATCTTCAAAATGTCATATTCTTTGACTCTAAGCTGATGATAGTCGGATCCGAAGTCTATCTTAGAGAAATAACTAGCACCCTGAAGTTGGCCGAATAAGTAATCAATCCAAGGGAGTGGATACTTATTCTTGATTGTGACTTTGTTCAACTGACGATAATCTATGCACATTCTGAGAGAATCATCTTTCTTACATACGAACAAGACTGGAGCACCCCATGGGGAAACACTGGACCTGATAAATCCCTTATCTAAGATATCTTTCAACTCCTTAAGCTCAGTTGGATCCATTTAGTAAGGTGGAATAAAGATAGGCCGGGTATCTAGAAGGAGATATATTCCGAAGTCAATTTCCCTTTCGGGAGAAACTCTGGGAAGGTCTTCAGGGAAGACATTTAGAAATTCCCTTACTACTGAAACTGACTTGAGACTGGGAGTCTCAAAACTAGAGTCTTTGACTCGAATAAGATGGTATATGCACCCCTTATATATCATCTTTTTTGCTCTAAGATATGAAATAACTTGACCTCTAAGCATTGAAGTACTACCCCTCAATTTAATGACTTGTTCATTGGGAAACTAAAATTGAACAGCTCTATTTCTGCAATCAATTGAGGCATAACATAAGTAGAGCCAATACATGCTGAGAATAACATCAAAATCAGCTATCTCTAACTCCATGAGGTCAACGAAGGTGAATTTCTGGGATACTGTGACTGGGCAGTTCCTGTATACTTGCTTGGATATAATAGAGACACCTACTGGAGTAGACACTAAGAAGGGTTCAGCTAATGTTTTAGGACTGACCTCGAAATTGACTTCTATATACGAAGTCACAAAATAAAGTGAGGCTCCGGGGACTAATAAAGCATAAATATGAAGATGAAAGACCTGTAATGTACCCGTAACCACATCAGTAGAAATTTTCTAATCCTGTCGAGACTGGAGTGCATACAATCTGTTCTAGTGCTGACCACAAGTTGTGCTGGAAGCAGAACCTGTTGAGTCAGGCGACCAATTGGAACTGGAGGATGATTAGATTGACCTTGCTGGCTGGCCTTTGGGCAATCTCTGACTCTGTGGCCTGGCTTGCCATATCCAAAACATACATCATTGTTGGATCTACACACACCTTGATGATGCCTGCCATAGTTCCCACAAAGCGGGTTAGTACGAATACTGTTCACACTACCCTAGGACTTGAAGCCTGGTGCTCTATCCCGACTATCTTACTTGAACTTTAGTATTGGCGCACTAGCTGAAGATGGGGCTGGGGTTGAAGACTTCTAAAGGAACTGAGAACGGTTACTACCCTCTAACCTCGGCTGAGAAAAGTTAAAACTACTTGTTCTGGCCCTCTTATTCTACTTTTTTTTTCTTTAAGCTTCTCTTTCTCAATCTGCTGAGCTTGAACCATTAGTCTAGATAAATCCATCTCCTTAATCAATATAGCGGTCCTACACTCCTTGACTAGACTATCACACTACTAAAAAAAGGGAAAATCGATCATAAGTGGTCGTTTTTCCCCAATTTTCGATCACAAAACCGACCAAAGTTTGTGGTATAGTGGTAGTTTTTTAAAAACCGACCACAAGTGGTCAATTTTTTAAAAATAAATATATATTTTTAAAATCCATTATTATTTTATTAAAATTAAAAAAAATAATTTTAGGAAAAAAATCGACCACTTGTGGTCAGTTTTTATTAAATAAATTAATTAAATTTAATATAAGTGGTCGATTTTCTGCAAAAAAATTTTAAAAACCGACCACATGTGATTGATTTTTCTGGAAATTTTTTTAAACAAAGAAAAATCAAAACCCAAATAAAGCATGCAACAACAACAATGCAATACATCAATAACCAAATGTAAATAGAGCAGCAACAACAACAAAAAACCAAATGTAAATACTTTCAAAAGTGTACAACACATACAAAATGTCCAACAAAAGTGAGTATCAAAAAACTAAAACAATAGTTTCAAACAACAAAATGTCTAAATTCAAAGTACAACACATATAAAAATAAAAAAATTAAAAGTCATCATCATTAAATTCGTCCTCGTCTTCCATATCCTCATCCGTGCTGAAATCATTCAAGGGGCCTAGACCTTTTGTAGTCCGAACTGCATCACCAGGACATGGAGGAATAACCCCCGTAGTCTGAATGAAAGAGCTGAACTGCTGTTGCAGCATCATGATTTGTGATGCTGTTGCCTCCTCCATCTTCTTCTTCCTCTCTCTCTATTTAGCAAACCTCTCTCTCTATGCAACCATATTTTTAGTGAGTTTAGAAACCATATTTTCTAGTCTTTCAATAGTTTCTTTATCAATTGAAGAGCTAGAGTATGCATCACCGGACAAACACCTAATATTATCGGCAATTTTTTTTGTGGTATTCGTAGAAATGGCCTCTATTTGCAGGACCCATAACTTTTGCCCATAACTCCTCCTCTACATATTGGGGTAATGGGTCATCCTAACTTTCAGGAGGCTGACTACTACGATACTCACCAACAAGACGCGTTTATTCGTCCTATTTCAAAGTAAACTTAATACTAAAAGTCAGAAAATATTAAAGTAGTTATAACTGCATAATATCAACTTTGAGAAAAAGATTCATAATTCAAAATTTGTTTCTTACATGGACATCTTTTGCACAAGCTTCAACCCAGACATCTTCATCAGTTAGGTTCTTTTTCTTTCTCAGATGAGTCTCCTCGAATAGCTCATCAGTTGGTATTTTCCTACCCTTTTCTTTTTTCTGTATATGAAAAAATTATCAATGTTCAAATAATAAAAAATTTAAATAGAAACAAATAATTAAAACTGTAAAAGTTACATACCATTTTTTCCAGCAAGAGTACTTCTGGAACCTGTAGTATGTAGGGAGCCACCCTTGGATGATGACCGAGCTTTCTTTCCTTTTTTCCTCAATAATTGGTATTCTTGGCTACTCCAATGGCGAAGATACAATTGCCATGCGGCTTCAGGAATCCACTTAGGTTTTACCAATTTGGTTCGGGCATAATTCAAGAGACCGTTAAATCTGGCTCTACATCATATAAAAAAGTTCCTCTTTATAAGAAATGTATTTGCCTCATCCCACTAGTAAAATTTCTATAACAAAAATATAATATTCAATCTTTTGTTCTAACAAAGTGTTAATAAGTAGTCGATAAGTTAAATCCTTACCTTAAATTCTTTAAACATTCTTTCCCTATCTATTTTTGGAACATTTTGCCAGCTAGTCCAGTAGCCGTTGAAGTGCCGATAAATGCATATTCGAGCCTTTTTTCCAACTTCAGCATCCAGCCTAAACCTACAACATAAGATCAAATAGTAATTTCATAGAGCATAATAATATAGTAATGAAAAAATGAATAACGTTATTATATTTAGAAATCTTACCCTCTCGTAAATGGAACAAGATAAATCCTCCTAGAATCATCTCTGTCTCCTGGCTGCCTAGTAACTGATGGTGGATGCACTGGCGTGGGCGGATCTGAAGCACCAGATGGAGTGCCTCCAAGCTGAAGATCTGACAATCCAATAGATCTAGCAGAATCACTGTGCGAAGTTGCGTGACTACTGCAGGAAGGTATCGATGATGGTATATGTCTGGATGGGCCAGCGGCCATTCGATAGTACCGTACTGGCGTTGGCACAGTCATAGGAGTAGAATGAGTCGGTGTAAACCCATGAAGTGGCCCCACATACATAGGAGTATGTATCAAATCCTCGAACGACCTAGAATATGAGGGTCGTGCTGTCGCGTCAGCAAACTGACCCTCAGATATATGAATACCTGTCGGCCATCAATAAGGCGGAGGTTATCTTTTCTTTTTTGGTTTTGTAGTATCAACTTTTCCCTTACTCTTGTCACCTCTTCCTGACATCTAAATTATGTTAAGTTAACAAGTAGTTAGTTTCTACAAAATAAATATATAAGAAAACATTCCAAGTAACTAATTTCAAGTTACTAATTCACATTTCAAATTGCTCCAACAACACGAGATATAGTCTTGTGCCTCTTGTGCTTGGATCAAACCACTTACATCAAAAGAGGAAAAATATTTTTATTGGAAAACCAGCATACTCCAGTTCTAAGATCTCGTGTATGATGCCAAAGTAATCAACATCATCATCACCCTTAACCCAAACACCACTATTATTTATTTTCCTTGTTCCGGAGTGTTGTTCGGTGGAAAATTTAAACCCATTTAATTTGTATTGGGACATTGCATTAGCTTCAACTGGACCCAAAAAAATATTTCTCAAGAGCTGATCGTATGCAGTTGCATTTGGTGAATGGTGTACCTAAAAATACTATACATACATATATTTTAGTTAAGGAATGTGTAAATGTCTAAACTTTGTAGAAATATTAATACACTTACGAACCTCATTTTTAAACCATATTGCAAAGGATGTATACACTTGATTTTCATGGAATTGAGTCTTAAATGAACTGAATATCCAACATGTGAAACACATTTAGTTTCTTTAATGGAATGAGTAAACAAATAAAATATAATAAGATTTTAATCTCCTTACTTCAGAAAGGGCTTAATTTTTGGGTAATTCAGAAAGACATACAAAGTTGCTGATTTACGCTCTGTGGGAGTGAGTCGGCGAGGTATGGTCTTTTTAGCCTTACAACTAGATTGATTGGAAATTGATATCGGTTGCAAATGAGGATCATTCACATCGTCCTGATGAAGATTTTGTCAGTTTCTTGAGCAAGCAACTTCTTTATGAAAGTAGTATGAACAAAATTGAGAAGTTTTTCTTGCAAGATATGCCTCAACTATAAAGCCTTCCACCCTATGTTTGTTTTGGGGGCCCCTTTTCAATTTTTCAATTGCTCTGTACAATCTTAAGGTTAAATATTTACTATATTTAAAAAAGATATGTATGAATTTAAATATGTTGCAAATACTTACCGTTCGAATGGATACATCTACCTAGTTTGAACTGGACCGCCTAGCTGAGCTTCGTGAACAAGGTGAATGGGAAGATGTTCCATCACATTGAAGGACGATGGCTGGAAAATCTTCTCCAGCTTGTTAGTGATAACAACAATATTACTTTCCATTCGCACTAGATTTTCTTATTTTAATGTGGTGGAACATAAGTCTTTGAAGAACAAACTTATCTGTACTATTGGTTTCCATATGTTTTCAGGTAAACCAATAAAAGCAATTTGAAGTAATTGTTCCATGAAAATATGACAATTATGGATTTTCATTCCATGGAAGATTCCTTGTGTCATATCAACCCCCTTTCTCAAATTTGTGGCATATCCATCGGGCATCTTCAAACTTTGAACCCACTCACATATTTGATGCTTTTGGTTCAACTTGAATGTAAAACTAGCCTTGGGCTTAAGAACATTGCCGTTGGTCCCCTGCTATAAGTGTAATTCTCTACGGTTGCAATATTCTGGTAAGTCAAGTCCGGCCTTAGGATTATCCTTTGTTTTGCCGGTGACATCCATAACTGTGTTAAACAAGTTGTCAAAATAGTTCTTCTCAGTATGTATGACATCAATATTATTCTAAGTAAATTATCTGGACAATATTCTAACTCCCAGAATATACTTTGCTTAGTCCAGTTATGCGAAATGTCATATCAATCAAGCCTGTACAATCATTCCTCGCTGGATTTAGACAAATCCCGATCTATTTTCCAGACGTTATGACCAGACAACATTGAAGGTGGGCCATCATGTTCCCTTCTATTCCTTTTGAAATAATTCTTGAGTCTACTAAATTCATGATCAGGTGGCAAGAAACAACGATGACAATCAAACCATGAATTTTCCTGCCATATCTCAATGTGAAAGATTTTGTTTTTCCATAAGTGTGGACAAGCTAGCTTTTCATCTGTCATCCACCCAGACAACATTCCATAAGCAGGAAAATTATTAACAGTCCATAGTAGATATGCACGTAGATTGAAAATCTACTTAAGTGAGATGTCCCAAGTTTCAAACCCCCATGCCATAAAATTTGAAGTTCATCGATCAATGGTTGCAAGTAGACATCTATTCCTCTTTTTGGATTACACGGGCCAGGAACAACACAATTCAAAAATATATAGGGACTAATCATCAACATTTCAGGAGAAAAATTATAAGGGGTGATAAATACAGGCCAACATGAATATGGCGCAGCAACTGAAAAAGGAGAGAACCCATCTGCACCTAATCCCAAACGAATGTTTCCTGGCTCAGCTGCAAAATCTGGATAATTTACATCAAAATGCTTCCAAGCCTCTCCATCAGATGGATGACACATAACACCAGTGGGCCTTCTATTTTCACTATGCCATCTTATATGAGGATCTGAGCTATTTGAAGCATACAACCTCTTCAACCTTGGTATTAGAGGTGAACAATGCATCGCCTTAATAGAAATTTGATTTCCACTAGAACCACGCTTATATCGAGGGTGCTGATAAAACTTACAAGACTCTAGGTTAGCATCTTCCTTAAAGTATAACATGCAACCATTTTCACAACAATCAATTCTAATCGAGGAGAGACCTAACTTTGACACCAATTTTTTCGCCTTATAGAAAGAATCAGGAACCTCCAAGACGGGGTCAACTAAATCTTTAATTAGGTCTATCATTGAGACCATTCCTCCTTCAACAATATTCCAGTCAAATTTAATACTTAATAATCTAACAGCAACAGACAAACGAGAGAGTGCAAACACTCGTCAAACAAAGGATGACTAGCTGCATGCAATTGTTCATAGAATTTGCCCGCTTCTCTATTAGGAACATCTTCGACATTTTCCCTAAAATTCCCCCATGTTGCATCCCAAAAGCATTGTGTACCATTTTTGTCATCCTAGTATCTTAATATTCATTATGCCTTGCAGACCTACTACTTTCTCCAACAACAAAGTTATTTCGCGCAACATCACCATGAATACCACACAATCTTAAAAAGTCCTTGTGAAACCCCTTTCTATAAAGATGTTCCTTTACAACTTCTTCACTTACAAGAACTATACCATCAAATCTAACACAAGGACAACGAATAGCCCCAAAACGTGTCCAAACATCAAGTGTCCTAGCATCTTCAACAAATCTTTTGACACCTTCAAGAAATTCCTCCCTAATACCCATTTTATTATCATTATTCCGTTGATATATCCAGCTATAATCAGGTTCCATCTACAGAATCAATGAGAATCAACTAATTAGATCAAATCACAAATATTCAATCAAGTCACCAACCATACCGCATTCAAAACAAAAAAATTCCCTTTAAAGTCCCTACACTTAACCATTTTCAACCAACTAAGTCACCTACCAAACCACATTCAAAACAAAAATATCCACCTTAAAGTCCACACACTTATCAATTTTCAACCAACTAAGTCACCAACCAAACTGCATTCAAAACAAAAAAATTCTCCTTAAAGTCCCCACACTTAACCATTTTCAAGCAATTAAGTCACCTACCAAACCACATTCCAAACAAATAAATTTCCTTTAAAGTCCCTACACTTAAACATTTTCAACCAACTAAGTATCAAAACAAAACTACATTCAAAACACAAAATCCACTTTAAAGTCCCTATACTTAATCATTTTTAACCAACTAAGTCACCTACCAAACCACATTCAAAACAAAAAAATTCCTTTAAAGCCCCTACACTTAACCATTTTCAGGCAACTATGTCACCTACCAAGCCACATTCAAAACAAAAAAATCTCCTTTAAAGTCACTACACTTAATCATTTTCAACCAACTAAGTCACCTACCAAACCACATTCAAAACAAAAAAATTTCCTTTAAAGTCCCTACACTTAACCATTTTTAACCAACTAAGTCACCTACCAAATAACATTCAAAACAAAAAATCTCCTTTAAAGTCCCTACATTTAACCATTTTCAACTAACTAAGTCACCTACCAAACCATATCAAAACAAAAAAATTTTCTTTAAAGTCCATACACTTAACTAGTCCCTAAACCATTTTCAACCAACTAAGTCACCTATCAAGCCACATTTAAAACGAAAAATTCCCTTTAAAGACCCTACACTTAACCATTTTCAACTAACTAAGTCACCTACCAAACCACATTCAAAACAAATAAATCCCCTTTAAAGTCCCTACACTTAACCATTTTCAACCAACTAAGTATAAAAACAAAACCACATTCAAAATATAAAATCCACTTTAAATTCCCTACACTTAACCATTTTCAACCAACTAATTTACCTACCAAACCACATTCAAAACAAATAAATCCCCTTTAAAGTCCCTACACTTAACCATTTTCAACCAACTAAATATCAAAACAAAACCACATTCAAAATACAAAATTCGCTTTAAATTCCCTACACTTAATCATTTTCAACCAACTAATTCACCTACCAAACCATATTCAAAACAAAAAAATTTCCTTTAAGATCCCTACACTTAACCATTTTCAACCAACTAAGTATCAAAATAAAATCACATTCAAAACACAAAATCCACTTTAAAGTCTCTACACTTAACTATTTTCAACCAACTAAGTCACCTATCAAACCACATTCAAAAAAAAAAATTCCCTTTAAAGTCCCTACACTTAACCATTTTCAAGCAACTAAGTCACCTACAAAGCCACATTCAAAATAAAAAAAATCCCCTTTGAAATCCCAACACTTAACCATTTTCAAGCAACTAAGTCACCTACCAAACCACATTCGAAACAAAAAAAATCTATTTTAAAGTCCTCACACTTAATCATTTTCAACCAAATAAGTCACCAACCAAACCGCATTCAAAACAAAAAAATTCCCTTTAAAATCCGTACACTTAATTATTTTCAACCAACTAAGTCCCCTACCAAACCATATTCAAAATAAATAAATCTCCTTTAAAGTTCTCACACTTAATCATTTTCAACCTACCAAGTCACCTACCAATCCACATTCAAAACAAAAAAATCTCCTTTAAAGTCCCTACACTTAACCATTTTCAACCAACTAAGTCACGTACCAAACCACATTCAAAATTAAAAAATTTCCTTTAAAGTCCCTACACTTAACCATTTTCAAGCAACTAAGTCACCTACCAAACTACATTCAAACCAAAAAAATCCCCTTTAAAGTCCCTACATTTAACCATTTTCAACCAACTAAGTCACCTACCAAGCCACATTCAAAATAAAAAAAATTCCTTTAAAGTCCCTACACTTAACCATTTTTAACCAACTAAGTCACCTACCAAGCCACATTCAAAACAAAAAAATCCCCTTTAAAGTCCCTACACTTAACCATTTTCAACCAACTAAGTCACCAAATTAAACAAACCACATTCAAAACAAGCAACAACAAGACCAATAAAATGTCAAAAACAATGCTAGTGAATCGAACAAGGCCATACATGGCTTCACTAGACTTCAATATGAACAATAACAAGAAGATAACAACAATGCTAGTGAATCGAACAAGGCCACACACGGCTTCACTAGACTTCAATTTGAACAATAACAAGAAGATAACAACTTACCTTTGCTTGGCCTAAATTAAAGTGAAAGATAAGCGGTCACCGAAAAAAATAGAAAAGCAATCCTTATACCAGATTTGAAATCTATCAAATAGTAAAATTGTTACAAAGAATAATCTTTCGCTTAAATTATTACAAAAATTTAGTAAAGGAATAGAAATAAGATTTTCCCCCCAAAAAATTAAATAATTAATGATTAAAATAGAGATATAAGTGTCAAGATTAACCAAAATTTAGGTAATTTAAAATCAAATTAATGTAGGAACAAGCTTAAAATTAGCTAATTCAATTGCAAATTCAAAAAATTAGCTAAAATCAACCTAAATAAAATAAATATCCAAACCCTAGAACTCAAAACATAACCAATTGACGAAATTAACACTAAAATATTTGTATGTAGACCTTTCACATTTCTAGCTATTAAAAAACGAGTTTGTGGATACTAAAATAAGCTAAATTTAGTTAATAAGTTGTAGTTAATTTTTACCTTGCCCAAAATTGAAAATTAAGATAGAATAGTACCTTGAAAATTCGATTAAACCCAAAAATAATCCAAGAAGTTGAGTAAAAACTTCCTTGAAAGAGAAAGAACAATGGAGAAAAAAGGGTGAAATGATGAATTTTGGGTGAAATGAGGGAAATTGGTGTTCTTTTTGTTGTAGGACGGATGAAATGAGGGTTTTGGGTGTGTGTTTTGTGTTATAATTATTTATTACGAGTCAGGTAGGGTTATTCAAAAATATTTTTTTAAAATATTATGAAAACCGACAACATGTGGTCTGTTTTAAAAAATAATTACAGAAAACCGACCACATGTGGTCTGTTTTCAAAAGTAATTACAGAAAACTGACCACATGTGGTAAGTTTTCGTAATATTTAAAAAAATATATTTTTGAAATTAAACTTTAACAAATTACAATTAATAAATTAATAAATGACAAAAATAAGTTAATAAATTAAAATTATTTTTTAACAAATTAAAATTTTAATAGATTATATAATATCTATAACAACATTCAATTAATTTAATACAATTCATATATATATATATATATATATATATATATATATATATATATATATATATATATATACATATAAATGCACAGTACATACAGTGTGTATGGGACGAGGACAACATCCAATTAATTTAATACAATTCGTATATATATAAATCAGATTAGTAGTTATTTTATCAACACATTAACACGAGTAGTATATTTTCTCAATCGTATAATAATATCAATGAATTTTGCAAATTACGATAATTTTTTGGTTAATTAGATTTTAAATACAATATTTTATACACACACACACACACACACATACACCCCTCATAATACTATTCTTACGTTACTACAACTTCAATAACATACACGTGTCTACATTGATCCAAAATAGTATATGCACTTCCTCAATAGTATGATATATATCGACGTATTATTCAAACTATTTTGATATATAGATTCAGTTATCTAACTTTCGGTTACTACATATGTCACTACATGAGATATGCATATATATACATATATTCAATTGTCTATCAGCTTTCACGTATGTACTATAAACATCACATACACGATTTTATTACCCCATAATAATATACAACGTATTTCACAAATACTCAGATGAATTATAGATTACATTATCTTATGTCATTATTATACCTTCACTGTATAATATGTATACACTATATATATATATATATAAATATATATAAATATATATACATACATACATACACACATATACACATTATCGACTATATCAAATTCTAAATACGTACTATATATATCACATACGTACACAGGTATATTATCCAATAATATAATGCGATGTGTTTCTTATACATACTCATATGAGTGATCGATTAATTATATTTGATTAGCTTAATATACTAGGTTTTGACTACATCGTTCATCAATCGATCACTACATGATATATATATATATATATATATATATATATATATATATATATATATATATATATATACATATAAAGATATTTATATATATGAACTCTTGAATGAGTATTTATATATATCACATCCACAAGTATATTACCTTATAATAGAACACATTCATTATATTCTAATGAATTATCGGTTATATATTACATTATTATGACTGAAATAGTAACATAATATCATTATCTCAACGGTATGATATATATATATATATATATATATATATATATATATATATATATATACATATTCATTATACAAATATTATGCATGTTTAATGTCATTTAACGTATATACGAAGGAAAATATTTATTTTATATATTGAAACATAAGTAAAAGATAAAGATTATATTCAGTGTAATTTGTTTATTTTATTTGATATATTTTTAAGTGTAATTTTTTTAAAAATTTTAAGAATGATTAATTTTTATTATTATTATACTGATTATCGACTACGTGTGATCAGTTTAATTTCAAAAATTTGTATATATATTACATTATATAGATATTTATTTTTAATGAAACTAATGTATATATATTTGATTACATATATATAATTATTGATTACATATAAAGATTATGTTTAACGTAATTATTTTTAAATTATTTTTTATTATAATTAAAAACCGACCACAAGTGGTCGATTTTTTTAAAAGTATTTTAATTTTTTCAAAATAAAAAAACAACCACTAGTGGTCGATTTTTTAAAAGTATTTTCTTTTATTTTTTTTAAATTAAAAACCGATCACTAGTGATCGGTTTTTCATTTTTTTTAAATCCGACCACTTGTGGTCAGTTTTGTTATTTTTTATTTTTATTTATAAAATATATTATAATTAATATAAAAATTATTCAAATAATTATTTTGATTTTTTAAAATATAAAAACGACCATGTGTGGTTGCTATTAAAAAAAATTAAAAAATTTAAAAAAACGACCACGCAATGTGGTCGGAAAAACCGACCACATTGCGTGGTCGGTTTTTTGTGGTCGTTTTTTCATATTTTTTAGTAGTATCAGATACACCAGATATGTATTTACTCATCCTAGACCTATTGTCAGCCACAACATTAGAAGCATACCTCGCTAACTGAGTAAACTTAAGCGAGTACTCCTTTACGCTCATGCTGCCCTGCTTCAAGTTAATAAACTCCTGCACCTTAGCTTCCCTCAACCCTAACGGAAAGAACCTGTCTAGAAAAGTCATGGCAAACTCCTCCTACTCTACAGGCCCTGTATCAACACCACGATTCTTTTTCCACTGCTTATACCACGTGCGATCTATATCCTGCAACTGATATAGAACCAACTCTGCACTCTCACTCAATGTGACACTCATAATATCATTCATTTTCTGAACCATATCAAGAAACTCCTGAAGATCCTCCTCAGTCTCGGATCCCAAAAATAAAAGAGGATTCATTCAGGTAAAGTCCCGAATCCAAGCTGCAGCTGTATTTTCTAATGAGTTAGTTAGGGAAACAACCTGCTGATCATTTTAAGTAGATACTGAGTGAGCTAAGATGGTGAAAGCATCTCTGGATTTAGCATGAGAGACATGTTCATTCAGGGGATCTTCCTGATCAGGCGGTGGGGTAGGCTGATTCCTGTTCCTTCTTCTGTTGGTTCTCTTGGGAGGCATTGTCTATAAATGAAGTGATGGATGAGTTAGAAAGAGGGTTTAAATAGAGTCATGCTCATTCGCATGACATGAATATTGAAAGAAGGAAAACCTTTCATAAAACGTCTTGTAGCCTCTTGTCTATAAATATGGGGCGCTTCACACCCATGCACCAGACACTACTCAACGTGGCTTTCAGACTCCCTAAGACACTTTAAAACCTTAGGCTCTGATACCAAGTTTTGTCATGGCCTGAGGCCACCCCCTAGTCGCGACAATGGTGCTTACGATCATAAGTGGCCACAAGATAACCCATGAGCTGGTGCCTGCTATGGGCACTGAATAAAATATAAACATAATATCTATGCGGAATATAAACTGAAAAGGGAATAACTATCTAAATACTGAAATATGAGATATTGAGTATCTGAAATAACTAATAAGAACTGAAAATAACTAACCGACTGTCTAACTATTTTCTATGAATGTCTGAAAGCCTCTAAAATAACTGAGGAGTTGATGAGACAGACCCCCAACTAACTCCGACCGATTGAACAAAATAAAATTCTGAATTAACTGAATAAACTAATATGTCCTCGATGGATGAGGATTCACCACTATGGCTGCTGGATTACGCTGAGTTGTCTAACTGCGGTCGGGAAACTATGAGTCCAAACCTATGATATAAGATTTCATAGCGCAAAGAAGAGTACGCGTTCAGTACTTTGAATGTACTGGTATATAAGATAAGGTTAGGCTGATATACATGGGGTACAATGCATATAAAATAAGGAATAACTGAATAGCATGAGATAACTGGACATGAATGCATGAAAACTGTGACATCTGAGAATGCAAGACAAAGCATAAATCTGTAATTTGAAATAAGTCTGAAATTTGAAAGACTATAAACTGTATAACTGAATAACTGAAAGTCTGTACACTTGGTCAATCAAACTTGAATTGAGAATATACTAAAATACTATACTAAGACTGTGGGAGATATCATCTAACTGACATGCCCTAATCTAAGCTAATCAGGGTATAACCTGTAACCCACTTAGAAGGGTGTCAGTACTATGCCATGGGTACTAACACTGGCTGTGTGAATCCACTAACTGGTGTCCTGAAGGACTAAGGATTCATTCTTAACTGGAAGGTAAGCACTTTGTCAACCATCATCTGGCAGGTAGACATCTTTAACCTACGCTGGCTACGTAGTTCTGGAACTCGGGGATTGCTACTAAAGGTCACACCCTATACTGGCAGGTGAGCCCCCATACCTGGATTTTATCGGTGCTAAATCCTACTCCCAATTGAACTAACACCGATACTGGGATAGACTGAACTAGATTGGACATTATTACATAACTGATAGTGCTCATCATGAATATAAACATGTAAAGATACTGATAGGAGTGAAGGATTTATTATTTGAGTACTTGAAAAGTTGAATTCATGTAAATCACATAGGTATCAGATGTTCATAAGCCACTAACACTGAATGGAATTAACCATAATGTCATATAGAATCTTTAAAAACCATAGTAGAGGATCATTTTTCTAAACCCAACACTTAGGTATTTCATCAAACACATTAGAGGCATGAACTTAAGCATGGGAATGAGTAAATCATGTGATAATAACATGATTACAAGACTAAAATAATAACTTACGGATTTAACGTGAAGATTACAACATTTAAAATATGCAATGGCTCATTCCACTTGAAAACACTCATAAACATAAGTTGTAATTGAATTAACAAGAGATTCATGGAGATATTTTAACTTAAACATGAAAACTCTTAATTTAAAACCAAAAAGGGATTCTTGGACTCCATGGGTGAAAGGAACCCATTGATTAACATCACACATACCTCACTAGATGAATTCGTGAAGATTCTTGAGGCTTTCTTGAACTTGAAGCATAAAATCCTTAATTTCTTGTAAAAGAGTTGGGGTTCGTTCTTGGGGAAATATGGGCTTTTCTTGAGAGAATTTATGAGAAAAAGGGAAAATAATGCTCCTTGGGATCAACTTGAATGCCATCTCCGGAAACAATATGGCCAAGAAAAAATACTGATCTTAGCCAAAATTCCTACTTACTGAACTTGGCAAATAACTGATGAGCTCTAAGGGTCTGCAACACAATTCTCAGATGGTATGCATGATCATTTTCACTACGGGAATAACAAGGATATCATCAATGAAGACTAGAAAATCCAAGTACTATTTATACACAGTATTTATCAAGTCCATGAAAGCTGCAGGGGCATTCGTTAGTCCAAAAGACATAGCTAGGAATTCGAAGTGACCATACCGAGTTCTGAAAGTTGTCTTCAAAATGTCATATTCTCTGACTCTAAGCTAATGTTAGCCGGATCTAAGTTTGATCTTAGAGACATAACTGGAACCCAAAAGTTGTCCAAATAAGTCATCAATTTTGGGGAGTGGATACTTATTCTTGATTGTGACTTTTTTCAACTGACGATAGTCAATGCATATTCTGAGAGAATAGTCTTTCTTACGCACGAACAAAACTAGAGAACCCCATAGAGAAATACTAGTCTTGATAAATCCCTTATCTAACAGATCTTTTAACTGTTCTTTCAACTCTTTAAAATCAACTAAAGCCATTCTATAAGGCGAAAAGAGATAGTCTGGGTATATGGAAAGAGATCTATTTCAAAGACATTTTCCCTTTCAGGAGAAACTCCAGGAAGATCTTAAAGGAACACATCTGAAAATTCCCTTACTACTAAAACCGACTCAAGGCTTGGAGTAGAAGAACTAGAGTCTTTAACTCAAACAAAATGGTAAACACACCCTTTAGATACCATCTTTCTTTCTTTATGATATGAAATAATCTGATCCCTAAGCACTGAGGTACTACACCTCCATTCAATGATTGGTTCATTAGGAAATTGAAATTGAACGACTTTATTTCTATAATTAGCTGAGGCATAACATGACTGGAGCTAATCCATGCCGAGAATGACATCAAAACCAGTCATTTCTAACTCCACAAGATCAACTAAGGTGATTTTTTTAGATACTATGACCGGGCAATTTCTGTATACCCATCTGGCTATAAAAAATTTACCCACTGGGCTAGACACTAAGAAAGGCTCTACTAACATTTCGAGATTGACACCAAAGTTGATGGTTATATAAGAAGTTACAAAAAAAAGTGAAGCTCCGGGATCTAACAATGCATAAATAAGAAAATAGAAAACCTATAACGTACCTGTATCCATATCAGGAGAACTTTCCTAATCATGTCAAGTTTGGAGTGCATACAACCTATTCTGGTGTTGCCCATTGGTGGAACTGGAAGTAGCACCCTACTTAGTTGGGTGACTTACTGGATCTGAAAAACGATTGGACGGGCCCTGCTGACCAGCCCTTGGGCACTCCCGGACCCTGTGGCATGGTTTTACACAACCAAAACACACATCACTACCAGCCTTACACTCACCTAGATGATTCATACCATATTTCTGACAAAAGTGGGTTAGTACAACCATTGTTCACACTACTCTAGGTCTGGCGCCTTGTCCCGACTGTCTTGACTGAACTTAGGCACTACTAGCTGAAGATGGAGATGGGGCTTAAAATTTCTAATGGAACTGAGAACATTTACCACCTTCTGACCTTAGCTGAGAAAGTTAAAACCACGTATTTTGGCCTTTTTATTCTCTCTCTCCTTCTCCTTACACTTTTCCTCCTCAATCTGCTGAGCATTAACTATAAGCCAAGATACTTCCATCTCTTTAATCAACATGGAAGTCCTACACTCCTTGACCACAATATTAGATACACCAGACACAAACTTACTCATTCTAGACCTATTATCCGCCACCATAGAATGAGCATACCTCCCCAACTGAGTGAACTTAAGCGAGTAATCCTTTACGCTCATATTACCCTACTTTAAATTGATATAACTCCCAAACCTTAGCTTCCCTCAAATATAAAGGAAAGAACCTGTCTAAGAAAGTTATGGCAAACTCCTCCTACTCTACCGGCTCTACATCAATACTACGATCTTCCTTCGGCTGCTTAAATTAGGTGTGATCTAGATCCTGTATCTGATATGCAACCAACTTAGACTCTTACTCGAAGTGACACCTATGATATCTGTCACTTTTTGCACTATATCAAAAAACTATTGTGAATCCTCTTCAGACTTAGATCCCTAAAACAAAGGGGGATTCATCCGAGTGAAATCCCAAATCCTAACTGCAGTTGTATTTGCCACTGGATTAGATAGAGCAACAGTCTACTGGTTGTTCTGGAAATCTACGGAGTGGGCTAAGGTATTGAAAGAAACCCTGAATTCAGAGTGGGAGACATGTTTATTTAGGGGATCTTCCTGAATAGGTGGGGGTGTAGGACGATCACCATTCCTTCTTCTGTTGTTTCTTCTGAGAGGAATTAGCTATAAATGAAATGAAGGATGAGTAAGAAAAAGAGTTTAAATACAATTCATGCTCTTTCACACGACATGAACACTAAAAGAAGGGAAACTTCTCTAAAAACGTCTCATAGCCTCTTGTCCATAAGTGTGGCGCACTTTACGCCCATGTATAAGACTCTACTCAATGTGGCTTTCAGACTCCCCAGGACACTTTAAAACTTTAGGCTCTAATACCAAGTTTTGTTATGACCCAAGACTACCCCCTAGTTGCGACAATGGTGCTTACGACTACCAGGGCCACAAGCTAACCTATGAGTCGATGCTTGTTGTGAGAACTAAGTAATACTATAATGTAATGCATGAGTGAAAGATGCACTGATAAAGTACTGTAAAACTGAATGTTGGAATACAAAGCAAAGCATATCTATAAAATTTGATAAAATACTAGAAACCAAACTGTCTATCTAAAATAACTATTAATACTTTAATAACTGACTGACTGTCTAACTTATTGTATTAAAAGCCTCTAAACTTCATGAGGAGTTGATAGAATAGACCCCCAACTAACTCAAACTAATTGAACATGAGAAAGCACTAAAGTAACTAAAATAAACAAATCATGTCCTCGATGGATGGGGACTCACCACTACTGTTACTGAGTAATACTGAGCTGTCTAGGAGCAGTTCGGAAACTGTGTGTTCAAACCTATGTTATAAGACAACATAGTGTAAATAAAAAATACGGTCAGTACTTTAAATGTACTGGTATATGATATGAAGATTAGCTGAAATGCATGAGGTATCTGAGCATAAATGCATGAACATGTAATATCTGAGAATGCAAGAACAAGCATAAACATGTTTCTGAGATAATCTATAATCTGAAAGAATAAAATCTATATAATAGAATAACTAAAAACCTGTATGCTTTGGTCAAGCAAACCTGAGCTGAGACATACTGAATATTGATTAACTTATATCTGTCTACTGATTAACTAATATCTAAATTTTGATCATGTAATACTGAATTGTACTTAGTCTAAATAACTGGACTAAAACTATGGGAGGTATTATATAATAGAAATGCCCCAAATCTGAGCTAATTGGGGTCCAACCTGTAACCCCATATGGAAGGGTGTCAGTGTCGCGCCACGGGTACTAACACACGCTTTGTGGATTCACTAAACTGGTGTCCCAAAGGACTAAAGAGTCACCCTCTACTAGAAAGTGCTCTCATGAGATATGTGTCAACCCTCAACTGGTAGAAAGACATCTCAAACCTGCACTGGCTACATAGTTCAGAACTCAAGGATTGCTACTAAGGGTGACACCCTCTCCTAGCAGGTGTGCCCCCATCCCTGGGTTCGGTCGGTGCTAAATTCTACTCCCAACTAAACTGACACTGTTACTAAACTGAACTGAATTCAATGAACATAACAATTGATATTGCTCATCATGATCATAACATCTTAGTAAATGATAATATTCATGGTTTAACTGAAATCATTACTTGAAAGATCTAAAGTCATGTAAAACATGTAGGTATCGAGTGTTCATAATCCGCCAGCACTGAATAACCATAATTTATGATAATAAGCTTTTAAAACAGTAATATGAGATCATGGTTCAAAACCCAAAAATATAGACATTTCATCAAACATGTGAGAATCATGAACTTGAACATGGGAATGTGTTACACCTGGGAAATCAACATGATTACATGGCTAAATTTGTAAGTAGGGGATTTAACATGAAATTCACTTGAATAAGACATGGGAAACTAAAATTTAAAGCACGAGGCAATCTAATCTTTCATGGGATCATACATGGGTTGAACTGAATTTGAATTACCAAGTAAAAACATGAATTAAACCCCTCTTGAACATATAAAATATCATAGTAAAGGAAAACTTCATAATTTAATTAAAAAAGAAGGTTTTGGGGCTCCATGGGTGAAAGGGACCCATGGCTGAACATCTCACATACCTTAAGCTTCTTAACTTGGGAAAGAAACCCTATCCTTGATGCTTTCTTGAAGGTTCTTGAACTTAGGGAGCTTAAATTCTTGATTACGTTGGGAAAAAAAATTGAATTTATTCTTGGGAAGAAGGAGGGTTTTCTTGAGAGTGATTTCGAGAAGAAGGGAAAATAATGCCCTACATGATGCCCCAAGTTGTGTTATGGACGATTTGGGTTGAGGAGGAAAAGACCCAAATGCCCCTCAATCATTTAAATCAAAAGCCAAACGTAACATCCTCACTGCGATGCGGTCTTATCGCGATCGTAAAATTTACTCACTGGGATGTGGTCAGCATAAGATCGGGACTAGCTACCACGTTGCGGGCATATCGTGAAGACTGAATGTTTCTGGGATCCAAACATGCCCCAAACCTTGTTCAAAATATCTGAAACTCCTCTGAGACATACTTCATACATCCTTAAACATGAATTAACTCCAAAACCAACGTCTCGGGGTCGGGAAGACCAAAATAAAAATCCTCGAAGTTTAGGAGTTTTGAAAATGACTAAGTCCCCAATACTTAGTGAAAATTTCATGCCTTAAGACCCTTAGGGAAGCAACTAGGAGTTGAATCGAGCTAAGAATATTACGGGGCATTACAATAATTATGATAAATAGCAACACTTTCACAAAATTATGTTTTATAGCAAAAATAACATTTTTTGAGTGACAGTTACCAAGGGGTAACTTCTCCTATTTTTACTCCAATACTTTATCTCTTTCTTTTCTTACTTTACCTTTTTTTTTTCCTTAAATAACTCTTATTTTTTAAAATTTCATTCCATTTTCTTACATTTTTCTCACCTTGTAGATAAAGGTTGTGCTCCACTGACTAAAGTAACTATTAATTTGTAGTTATTGCATGTTATCTCTCCAACAAATTCTATATATTTTATATTTTTATATTTTTTTGTTCATCATTGTTTTGCAATTTTTTTTATAATTTTGAGTTTTTCTTTGTGTGATTGTAGAGTTCTACTCTAATGGCAGAACACACACCATATAGAAGATTAAATAGATGTATACCATCCATCAATTTAGTTTCGAATAATCCACCATCATTTAGTATTGGATTAACTCAAGATAGAGATATTAAAGTGGTTTCTACTACTGTACAATCAAAGAAATCAATGAGCGTTGAAGAGATGAGGTTGAAGCATCGTAGATCTAGAAAAGATGGCTGAAATCATGAAACAAAAAGAATTGAAAAAACCTTCATCTCCAAAATTAAAAAGCTCTGAGAAAAAAGAAGAATCAAAAGAAATCATAAAATCAAGCAAAATTTCAATTCCTGGTGTTGAAAACTCCTTTGAATATGATTCAAAAGAAGATAATGACGAAGAGTTATTTGTATAATTTATCAGATAATGGGTACTAATTTTTTTTATGTGTATATATATGTGTGTATATATATGTATATATACATATACATATATATATATACATACATACAAATCTTATTGTATGTATATACATTTGGACATCTGAATATATTTGTATTTTTGTATACACGTAGGAAGCTTATATATGTATTTTTGTATAGTGTTGAGTTTGTATTTGAATTGTCCTATGTCATTTTAGAGGGTAACATGTGTATCTATTTTTAAGTATTTATTTTGTATATGTTTATTAGCTAATGGGTATTCATTTATATATATATATATATATATATATATATATATATATATACATTTGTGGGGCATGTGCAGGTATTATGTATTTTTGATTACCTGTATGCATATGTATATAGTTGTCCTTTTTATAAAAGAGATTTATGATATATATATATATATATATATATATATATATATATATATTTGTATTGTAAATACATATGTTGATATGTGTGTCTATGTATTTTATATATTTTTGAAATATGTATAATGTATATGTAATATAAATATATGTCTCTTATGTAAACAAACAAAAATCTTAATCATTAAAGGAATAATTAGTTACATAATTTTTGTAAAATTCTTAATTAATATAAATTTATTAGTTATGTAATTTAAGCACAAATCATTTAATAAGAGTCAATTATGGAAAATAAATCCTTAGATTTAAATACATGGAGTAATTTAAGCATTATTCCTTATTTAACTCAATTGATTTGAGAAAAAAAAGGGCAGTAAATTTCGTTTGTATATGTATTGTGGTTGCAAACTTTGTCTAAAATACAAAATACAATTTATTATTTTATGTAATTACAAAACAGATGCTATGAAACTCCAAATTATGAACTTAAGTTTTTTACTTATGAAATTTTTCATCTAAATAAACATGGCTAAATCAATGCTATGAGAAGGCATTATATGGTAATAACTTGAAAATGTGTATGCTAATTTTAAAGGAAAAAATTCATAAGTAGCAAACTTAAGCTCATAATTAGGAGCTTCATAGCAATTGTTTCATAATTACCTAAAATAGCAACTTGTATTTTTTATTTTAGACATTTTTTGCTACTGAAATACAGTATACAAACAAAATTTACTGTCCTTTTTTTCCTCAAATCAGTTGAGTTAAATAAGTAATAATTACCCCATGTATATAAAGCTAAAGATTCATTTTCTATAAATAACTCTTATTAAACGTATTTGTCGTTATTTTTCAACAACTCAAATCAAATTTCAAAAAGCGATTTTACATTATAATTGTATTTTGTTCGATATTTGTTTGTAATTTTTTTTTGGCATTTGTGTATTTTGATTGTGTTTGTATATTTTGCGTTTTGTTTGTATATGTCGACTATAATTTTATATTAGTAGTTTATTTGTATGTTGTGAGTGTATTTTGTATATCTTTTATGCATTTATAGCTCTGAGAGTGTAGTTGTTTATTTTGTGTGTATTTGTATAATTAGAGCTATGTTGTATATTTTGACCGTAATGTTGTCCTTATGATTCTATTTATATGTTCTCAGTGTATTTGTATATTATTTGACTGATTGAATATGTTGTATTTGTTACTTTGTATTTTTTTTATAACGTTTTTTATGAGCTGGAGATTGGCTATGGGAAGCATCTCTATTCATGTGAAGCACCCTGGGAGATGAACATATGAACAAAATTATGAAGAATACATCACTGATGCTATATTATTGAGCATAAATACATCATACAACCAACTATACGATCTTCTGGCATCTCATATTAATATAGATTTGAGCAGCAAAAATATTCAAATTGAATATCAAATAACAGGTAGTGCAGGACAAATAGGTATACATAATGACATGAGTATAAAGGTGTGTATTTTGTAAAAGAAAGAGATAAAGTATATGAATTATCTGCCTTTGTATGTAACTATTTTGGAGAAAGATGCTTTTAGCACATTTGCAAGTTCATCATTATGTAAAGTTGAAAGTATGAATATCTGTAACAATTCACATCAAGAGGTAAATACATCTACTGACGGTGTGTAGGTTCTGATAATACGAAAGCATTAGATGTATTTGAGATGGATACGAGTCATGTGATTATCTCAGACCCACATCATAAGCATATTGAGGTAGGTCGGATATAACTCTCAATATTTTTTTTAAAGTTAGTTATGAAGGATTATACAATTAGGAAGAAGTTTCAAATACGATCTGAAAGGTTAAGTAAGACCTAGTAAGTACATTCTACGTTAATTTTTTGGTGTTTAATATACATTTAGAAATGTACTTGACTGTATTTAATTTGTTGGATACAGTTATACATTATTGTGGAAATCTCATAATTGTGACTTTTTATTTCGTGCCTCTAGTATAATGAAATCTTAAATCTTTGGAGTTAGAGAGCTCGTAGTAGAACATACATGCTTGGTGAAAGACAAGGTCTATCCCAAATTGCATACAATAAGTTTGTTGATAAGTGATATGGTTAAATCAAAACTTAAAAACCACAAATGAAAATACAGTGCAACTGGAATAAAAAATGATATGAAGGAAAACTTAGGTACGGATTTGACATACAGTTTATGTTGGAGGGCCAAGGAAAGAGCAATAGAAGAACTGAGGGGGAAATCATCAACATCATACAGTAAATGTAACGATCTAAAAATTTGATGAAATATGTGACATTGTGATTTTGTGTGAATTGACTATTTTACCCCTCTCTGTAGTTGTACTATGGTATTTCTGGGATGTGGGCGTGATTAGAATAATTTTTGATGCATTTTGGTACCATTTATGCGATATTGTGGTTTTTTATGGCTTCGAGATCCTTATTTTAGAGTTATATGGATATCTTTTGATCCGTGTGACAGATGGCTGAACGGACTATTCCAATAGCTCCAAAATATTGATTTTAGACTGGGTAGACCTTTAGTTCAGGTTCCAATGCACATGAGCTCATTTCTACCTATCGGTTGGAAAGTTGAAAAATTAAAAATATGGGTATGGGACCCACATTTGATCGAAACGATCTCGTATGGAAAATACGACTTCACTAGCAAATCCGGAATATCAATTTAAGGTGTTATCATATTTTTTATAATTTTATAGCTTTTAAATTTTATTTTGATCCTCGATTTTGAAAATTATAATTTCGGATTTCGGGGTCAAATTCTTAAAAATAATGTTATTTTGAAAATCTGAATTTGCCAACACGTCTGGAACATCAAATTTAGTATGGTTGCATAGTTTGTTTGCATATATCGGACTCCGAACTAATTTTGAACACCCCGTCGAAGTTCGAGTTGGATTTAAAAGGATGAAAAATCTGATGCATAGCAGATTTTTTGCTATAGAAATAGCATTTTTCCTCTTTTTGGCCCATTTTGTTCATTTTTCATCTTGCTTATTGGGACTTAAATCCTAAAATAGTGTGGGAGCTTAAAAGTAAAGTTTGTGGGAGTTTAGGAAGCTAGATTAACACCTATTTCTTGGTTTTATTACGGATTTAAGGTAAGAATTCATCCTTTTTTAGTAATTTCTTGATTAATTTCTCAAAATATCAAAAATATTAGGGCTTGATTTAAACCCCAATTTCACTTCTTTTCACTTGAATAATATTTTTATCTTATAATTACTAGTTTTTCATCAATTTAACCTTCAAAACAACTCTGATTCTTGTTTTTAACCCAGATTTTAAAGATTTTACCCGATAAAGCTTAAAATGATTTTCATCAATTTGAACATCGTTTTTACTTGATTTGACTTGGGTTTTCATCTATAGATTTCTAAAAATATGAAAAACATGTTTTTGAAGTAAAGTTCTGATTTTACCCTTCTTTTTCGAAAATCCATTCTGGGGGTCCGTTTAGACCTTGAATTAAAAGTAGTCAATATGAGTGTCGTTGGTTTTGTTTTGAAGCGTAGATTATATATTTGATGTTTCTCATGAAGTTCGATATTGTTCGTGAAAAATAAGGTCGTGGTTTCAAAGTGTAGTGGACTAGTTTTGACTTTTGAGGTAGGTTATGACTTAACTCTTTTAGACTGAGATGGTTAGTAAATGATGATACAAAATACATGTTAAGGGTGGGAACTAATCATGAAAAATGGATATCTATGAGTTTTTCCCGTGCGGGGGCCTATATGTGATGTAATTATCAAAATTGAGATATTATGAGATGTGTGTGACTGTGTGGGGTCCTATGTGATGTTGATAACCTTGAATACATGTGAAAAATTATATTGTGTTGTTGAAATATCTAATGTGAAACCATTAGTGTATTTTGATACGTTCATACTTGTTGGTATATGAGGCATATGGAAATTAATAGATGAAACAGAAATAATGAGTAGATATTGGCTCACATGGTTGTAAAAATGTATCATTGTGGTTGGTTGTGAAAATGTATCATTGTAGTTGATTGTGGAAATACTTATTGTGATTGGTTGTGAGCATTACATCTCATATCATACTCATTCATGAAATATTAATACCACTATGGCAACACCTGAGTAACACTAGCAACATCTTTTACAATCCTCCCTGAGAAATGTACCGAAAAGGATGTAATATCCCATACTTTTCTTAGTTTAGTTTAGCTCCTAGTGCTTCCATAAGAGGATAAAATCTTGAAAATTTAGCTATGTGTTGAGGACTTAGCCATTTTTAAGAGATTCTAACTTCGAGGAATTTCAAGTTTACCTTTCGGACTCCGAGATGATGGTTTTTTAGTTGATTCATGTTCAAGGGTGTAAGGAGCATGTCTCAGGTAAGTTTTAGATTTTTCAGACGAGGATTAGGACACGTTTGGATTTCAATTCTAGTAGCTCAACATAATTCTACCGCGTCATACCAGGGATAGCGATGAGACACTCATCACGTCGTGGTGAAGGTATATTCGCCATGTTCTTGATTCATAATTTAAATGCATGTGTCGTGATATTTATCCTAGTGTGTGAAGTGCTTTTTAGGTGAAGAATGTTCACAGAAATCACTTAGAGTCATGTTGTGCGGCCAAAGTTTGGTGTTCGATTCTATAAGGATCAACTTTGAAAGTGTATAACTTTTGATGAATGTAGAATTTTTCAGCTCAATTTTGCCTTAATCCGATACTTTAGTAGAAAGTTATGATCATTTTCGTCAGAACCAGTAATCCACCGCGATTATGCCGCATTGCGTCGAGCCTTCAAACCGCAATCTGGGTTACAAATTTTTGGTTTGAATGAGTGAGGGTCAATTGAGTCTTTTCCCACCTCAACCCAGGTCATAAAAACACAATGTTAAGCGTCCATTAGGGCATTATTTGCCCTCAATCTCCTATTTCACTCTCAAGAACAAACTCTAATCATTCCCCCTCAAGATCATCTATTCTATCACCTCATCTTCAAGCAAAAACAAGAATTTAAGGTTCCTAATCCAAGAACTTCAAGAAAAGCCTTCAAGAACATTCTCAAGGGTTCAAAGTCAAACTTTTACATCAAATCAAGCATAATAAGGTATGTGGGATTATGGACAAGGATATTCTTTCTTCCTTGTGCCCAAAACATATTTTAAAGTTAAATTTACATGATTCGCAATTTAGGGTTCATACCCAAATATCATTATTTTTAGTTTATGAAGTTATAAAGTGATTTAAGTGTTGAATTGCATAACTACTCTCACCTATTTATGCGTGTGACTTGACTATATATGTTGAGAATTGAATTTCATTATCTTGACTTGATATTGTTGAAGTATTTCAAGATTGTTATTGAGCATGAAGTTTGTTTATGAATTATCATGAATTTAAAGCATGAATTTTAAGCCCTAAGTTGATTTTTTTTTTAGATTTCGAGAAGATAATGTTCTTAAGTTTCTCTTGATGAGTATATTTTTCAAGATTTAAAAATAAGAAATTGATCCTTTGATCCTAGGCTAAGATTGGAATCCACAATTATTTATGTTGATCATGATTTAAAGAAAAAGAAGCATGATTGATTTTCATTATAAACCCTTGTGATATTTTAAGGTGGATTTCCTAAAAGTCTGAGCATATAAGTATGGGAGCAGTATTTAGCACCGAGTTGGATATGATTCTCAGGTCTCATGCCCCAGAACTACGCGCCACCATAGGTTAAAGTGCCCATAGTGGGCTAAGTCAGTGATCACTTAAAATAAGGTTCTATTCCGATGGAAAGGGTAGGACAACTCTTCCCAACGTGGGTAAGATATTGTACACCATGATAGATCACATGGGTTTATGTCGGTTAGAAGAAACTCCTAATAGAAAGAGTAGAAGTACAACTTTTAGAACTAAGTGTTATAGCTCAGAAGATTTATACAGTATGATTTATTATTCATGATTTATGATTTTTAGCTTTCAGTTATTTAAGCCAATGTGAGTCATTTACACTTAGCATGCATCCTTTTACAAGTTTATATAAACATTGAGATATTGCTTTACTTATGCATTCAACCCCACATGCTCAGTACATTCCAAAAGTACTGATCCGCATATATGTCTATGTACTACATTGTTTAATAATTTAGGTACAAGTTGTAGCGTGCACATCATAATCAGACAGCTTCCAGTCAGCACGTGATGAGCCCTTTTGATTCAAGGGTTCAAGTAGCATTTTGTTTTCTTTATTCAGACGTAGTAATTTAGGATAGCTGAGGGTCATGTCCCTGCTACCTATAGTCAATACTGTAGAGGCTTCATAGACAGTCAGTAGAGTTAATATATTTGATTCAAGTTTTGTTTTGTATAAGCAGAGTTGTAATCCTTTTTATATAGTTTTGTATTGATCATATTTAGAAAAGATTTATCTTGTGCTTATTCCATTCAGTTTTATGTATTTAATCAGTTGCTCACGAGTTATGCCAATATAAGTGTTAGCTTGGGATCACTTGTGGTCCTAAGCACCGTGTGATGTCCAGGGGGTAGTCTCGGGGCGTTACAAAGGAGACATTGTAATACCTTATAAAAAAGTTTTTTGAGGGATGTGCCAAAAAGGAGATATGTGGATTGTACACGAGTTGACAAACCCCCCATGGGTCCTACATTGGGAGGATTGCATCCATAGGTGTATACGGGGATTGTGCGATGATCTCGGAGGTTGTGTAATAACCCCGTTCATCATCATCATTATATACATTGCACTTACTTTATTGTATTTATATTGTGTTGTATTGTCGTATTGATTTTCCATCTATGTAATTGTCTTATATTTTTTTACTTGTATTTAACGATCTTGTATATGCTTGTTCCCCCTTGTTCTACTTATATATGATATAATGCATACTCGTATCCTGTCTTATTGTGTATGTGATATATTAGAACTGTTCGTGTAAGCAGTGTGGGATACCATTGTGGGATATTTTTTGATTGCAGATGACGTGCCGTTAGTGTATATTTTGTATACTTTATTTACTAATTTGCTTGGTCGGCCTATGATACCTACTAAGTATAAATGGACCATACTCATGCCTACTGCGCCCTTCTAATGCAGGTCCTAGCTCGAGTGTACCTTAGCTTGCTTAACTTGGGTGATTGTTGTAGCTTCTAAGGTAGCGGTTGAACATTTATGCATTCGGAGTTCACCTCTATCTTTCTATAGTAGTTATGTCTTTATTAGTATTCAGAGATAGATATTGTTCTCTTATGGTTATTTTTCTGATGTATTTGACTCTTATATTGTATTGGTAGTTCTTACACTATTGACACCTGGTTTTGGGCAAAATCGATATTTTGGATAAGTTCTTTCAACACTGTTATGACTACTTGTATGGTTCGGCTTCATTCTAGAAGCCTTACCTTTAGAATTTCTGTCCTTTCCTTTTTCCTTCTAGTATCAATTTAGGTGATAGACTTATTTGTCAAGGTACGCCGCGACAAGTGTCATCATGACCCTCATTTTTAACTCGTGAAAAATTAGTATCAGAGCAGTCAAGTTTTATTGGTCTCAATAGTGTAAGAACGAGATGTCTAATAGAGTCTCATAGATCGATATGTAGACTCCCATATCTATCTTTGAGAGTCTATAGGATGTATTTAGGAAACCTCCCTCATTTTATTCCTTATCGTGCGAAATTTCTTTCTTACCTTGTGTTCTGAGTAGTGTTTCACTCTTTCTGCACGGATGGTGTGGCTTATACTATATATTAGGTGAGAGATGTTATGAGAGATTAGTGGATAGCATTTATGATATGAGAATTCCTAGGTCGAGACCTTTCACATAAACCAAAGCACGTGAGTTGAAACAAATCCAAGCCTTTTTCATATCCATGGCCGTGTGTAAGGCCCTTGTGAGCCCATCTAAGGGACTATACTTATTAAAGTGTGAAGAGGCACACCAAATCACCGTAAACCCACCCACTTAATGCCAAGGGTGTCTTGGTCTTTTGTCCCTCCTTTGTAATTAAATATATAAGCCATGTGTTAGGGCTAGTCCTCTTTAGTTCAGTCATATTATTGAAGACAACAAACACTTGTAATATTTTGTGACTTCTCTTTCTCATTTGGAGAGGGCAAAACCAAAACTCACTGGTAGAGTAATACTAGTGTTGTATGTTGGCTAGAAACGAGGATCTTGGGGGTTCTTTGAGTTCTTCTTGGTCCAATTAAGAACTTGGTGTTGATATTCATTAGTCTTAGGGTCCTTTCTCATTGTTAGGGTTCTTAGATCATTGAATATTGTATGTCAAGTTTCTATCTCTTTTTTTTGTAATCTTGTTAACATTGTGTTGTTGAATCTAAAAGTCTAGTGAAGCCATGTAGGGCTCTTTCGATTCACTAGCATTATTGTCTTTGTTATTCTTGTTGATAAACTCTTTTTTTTCTAGTTCAAACAAGTGTTGCAAGCCTAGTGAAGCTGTGTCTGGCCACTTTCGATTCATTAGCACTTTGTTGTTCTTCTTGTTGTTCTTATGTTGGTTGGAATCTCTTGATACACACTTAGTATTGTATCATTTGGTATCAAAGCTCAAGTCTTGGTCTTGTTCTCTCAAAACCAATCTTAAGGAGCTCTTACCAAAAGTGTGTTCTTGAACATTTTGGTCGAAAGTTGGTTGCAGATCTATGAAGGTTTTACTTTTTTAGTTTGTTTCTTGTGTTGGTTTCTTTATCATCAACACAAAAGTGTCTAAGTCTAAAGTTGAGCTTAAAAAAAAGTGACTTGTTGTTGTGAAAACTTGAGGTTGTCCGTGTGGTGACTTATGTTAGACGTTGGAGTGCCCATTGTGGTGTATTGTTGTTTTGTTCTTGAAGGTGTTGATGTTGTGTTCATCTTAAAAGTTGCTCTTCATCCTATATCTTAAAAGAGCAATAGATTCAAAAAGGTTGTAAGACAAAATTGAAAAGTTGTTTGTGAGAAGACTTGCCAACATCACCTTTCTAGACTTGACAACCTGATAACGCTCAATCTACAGCTCTCGTAAGAGTGTAAAGCGGTCGTAGTCAAATATAGAACCCAACTGGGTTGGGTATCGATCCCACAGGGAATAGCTTGGTCAACAAGTAAGCAAAGATTACTAGACTTTTAGTGCAAGTCTCGTAAAAGGGGGGATTGTAATGTGTAACCAAAATATTAAAGTAAAAACTGAAAATAGCAAAGTAAAAAGAAAGAATGTTTAGTAGGTTGTAAAACAATGAGAATTGAGGAGTTGGGGTTATGTCCACCTTCTGAGTTATACGTCTCTATTGGCTATGAGTGTGTTGAATTCAGACATGCATGTGCTTATAGAGAATTGTATTCGATGGTAAATCCAGGCGTCTTTCGACCTATTCGAGGATTATTTCACTTTAACTCTTTCAAGCTTAAAGCGTGTCTAACGGCACGAATTCTCCAAGAGGTTAATCCAGTTACGACACTAACTTTTTAATAGGGGATGGGACCCTACTACCTTGACATTATCTCTTTTCCAGACAGATAACCTTTCTTTCGAACAAGTTAAATGTTATAATGGCGTTATTCTATGCGTCTGCAGCCACAAGAATTTGCATTAAGATGAAGAGAATAATGATATAAGCAGCATACGTGTCATGAATTTACAAACTCATAGCAATAGATAGTATCTCATAAGGCTTCCATAACCCCAACAGAGAAGTTTAGCTACTCATGATTGCAACGGAAAACACAATACACATTATCATCATATCGAAATAATCACAAGCTCACGAAAAGTTGTTTTAGGCGTCACTTGTGACGTGAATTCTGTTGCTAGTAGCAGTTCTCTTGTTGTGAAAATTAAAAGTCGAATAGATGAAAGAAAATTGTCAAGAATAAATTAATAAAGAGAATTTTTTTGATGGATGGATGGATGGTGGATGGATGAGAATTGATGGAATGGGGGAATTGTGAGGAATGGCGGAATGTAGAATAAATAAAAATCTCTAGCAAAATAGGGTATTTATAATACCCATATCCTATTCCTACTAAGCTAATGAAATACTTAACCAAATCCTACTAAGCTAATGAAATACTTAACCCAATTGTACTAGGTTAATGTATCATTATCCTAATCCTAATAAATTACTGCATTATTATCCTAATCCTAATAAATTACTGCATTATTATCCTAATAGGTTACTGCGGGTCCCCAAAGTCTTCAGAAATGTTGTTTTTGCCCGGGACAGGTTTTCCATGCATCACTTTTGGTCCTTGGCGTCCAAGATTTGCTTTCCTCCTTTCGTGAAGCTTTCTTTGGCGTCAAGTTATCCATAAAATTCTGAATTCTACATCATTTATACCTGAAAACTAGCTAATCATGTTCGTTAGCTCACTTACAGGAAAAAGGACTAAAAGTGCATGAAATATATAATTTGTTCTCAAAACTTGGCTAAAATATGGGCAAAATCTAATGCTATAGGCGTGTAAATTCGCCTATCATCAACATCCCACACTTAAAGCTTTGTTCGTCCTCGAACAAACTATCATGTCCATCTAAACATCAACTTAGGGTTCACAGTAACAACACAAAATATTCGTCAAGACAAGCACAACAATTATCAACAGAGAGTAGTTTTCTGATCATTAGTAGAAACAATTCAACCTCCAACATAGACTCGTGATGGTGGTCAACTATTATTCAAAAGTTAAGGCACAAAGAATCATACATAACTATCCAAAACTCATCAACCATGTGTGTCTCACAATATATTACCCATAATCACTCACAAGTATAGCATCTTTTTCAAACATGGGTATAAAAGTATCCTTGCTCTCGCTCTCACAAAGAATTCATATGCTGCAACTAATGACCATAGGCTTTCCCTTAGTGTAATGCTCCACTAAATGTCAGAATGCTAAGCTTAGGATCAAATAGGTCTTTTGATGGTTGTAATGTAGGCTAAGGGACGGGTAGGACTATTTTGGCCATAAAATGTGACTAAGTTCCCTAAGTGCTTTAATACATCACATTGTATCATTAACACTTTTCTTTCAAACAACCTTTCTACTTTCTTTTATTCTACCACCTCTTTTCTCCTCTTTTGTTTTTCAATTTTAAACATAACTAACTTTTCAGTTTTCCTTTCCTTTTTCTTTTCATAACATGCCTCTTATGATAGCACTTCTTTTTCATAACAAACTCAAGCACCAATACATTCTAAGTCATCATACTCATCCAATTTCCTCTTATTTTGTCACATGACTCTTTCAATTTAAAGCACTTAGGAATTTGGATCAAATTATGGTCTTGAAAAAATGGATTAGGCTTCCATATGAGGTTGTCAAAGAAAATAGGCTAAAAGCTCAAAAGGGGTTATCTAGGATGATGTCCATGGGTAGATAAAATGAAGGTAAACAATCATAGGTTGCCAAAGAAATGCCTAAATCATCTCCTAGACTTACACTCTTTATTTTCGCTTTGCATACATACCAGGCTCAGCCACAAACATAGAATATATAATATCCTCACACACACAAGGCACATGGTCGACTTTATTGGGAGTAGTATAGACTCTTGACCCAACAGATGAGGGAATTGAGCCACACAATATCACATAGTGAGTCACAATTAGAGCCTAAACGTCTCAATAGTCATGATTTTAGCACAAACTCTTGTTATAATCTCATGCTGCCTATTAGAATAATTTCATGCGAAGCTAAGTAAAAAAAAATAAAAAATTTAACTACTAAAAAAACAAAAATAAATAAGCAAATGCAGATAAAGAGGTATAGCATGCGCAAATGCAGATAAATAAGTATAGCATGCAAATACCACCACCCCACACTTAGACGGGACACACTGCCCTCAGTGGAAAATAAATACGAAGAACCTGGTCAGTCGGACTCATCCTTTATGTCTGGGGTCATACCCCTTGCATCGGAATCATCATCAGAGTCGTCATCCTTAGAAGTTCCTCATAAGTATCCCACTTAATTCCAAGAGTGAGTCGAGGTATTTGCAGCGAGAAAGGTTCTCCTTGCTCTTTTCGGCCTCTTTTTTTTGCCTTTTTTGTGAAATGGTAGCCTTATCTCTGCCTTGTCTTGTTTTGGGTGCCATTGTACCTGAGACTTAAAACAATGTTCTTGTTAGCATCATCTCGATGGATACAATCTATAAACAAGCAGTAGGGGTACCACCCCACACTTAGGTTGTTGGCACAAACTAGTGAAAGTGGTCGATTACTCAAACTTCATCGACATACGTTTTAGGTGCTATATTCCAAAAATACAATCAGATATGTCACACTTCTTGTAATCCTTGCAATACTTTCATGTTAGATATATCAAGACTACTACATAGGGATTAAATCAAGGTATAGTATCTTTCAATAATCACAACCTCCTATGTCGGTAGGAAATTACAAGTCTTATTCCGATGAACAAGTCATTCCAACATGTAAGTATTCAAGTGACAAGATTATGCAATGTTAATGACTATAGAAATTCCGTAAGTAGTATGACAATGCGTCAAAATCAAATTCAAGTTGGAAACAAGTTAATATCATCCTAACGTATATGTTCACTCACTTGGTTGTGTATCAACAATTCAAACACATTCACATCACCAATGCTTCTTCAAGATTTAGCAATTTATCATAGACATAGTAACGTAGTACTTACGAAAGATAAATGAAGAACAAAGTAGTGCTTACTTGATTGATGCCTTTGGATGATGTTCTTGTGAAGAAAAAGAGCAAAAGGAAAATTTTTGAGAGGATTTGGAGACTATAGGCGGCACATAAGCTAGGTTTCCAATGTGTTTTTTTGTTCAAGACTAAGTCTCATATTTATAGGAAAAGGTTGGGTCGGGTTTTGACCCATTTAAAATCGGATTTGGAGACCAAAACTTACCATAGGCGGCTCCTAAGGCTTTGCCTAGTTGAGCAGAATGCCATAGCATAGGCCATGCCTTTTGCAAAGTATTTGGTGACCATAGGCGGCGCCTTTTGAAAAGCATTTGGTGACCATAGGCGGCGCCTTTCACTTTGCATATGAGATTCAGAGACCAAATGCTTTAGCATAGGCGGCACTTATGCTATGGTATACTTGAGCATAGGCGGCGCCTATGCCTTTACACACTAGATTCCGAGACCTTGGGCTATAGTATAGGCGTAGCATTGTTCGTGGCCTAGTTTTACCTAGGCCTAGCCTTGATCGATGCCTATTTTGTCATGAGCAATGCTCAATTCATAGCTTTATGCATTTTTATTCTTAACTTACCACCTTTACCATGCAATACGTCCAAATCGTCATTTGAAACCAATCTCCTTGTTGAATACCTCTTGCACCTACATTTGCTCAAAACTACTAAAAACGATTAGTACGATGGGTTGCTTCCCACCAAGCGCCTTAGTTTTGGTCGTGGCATGACTCTTATTTTTGGATTTTCATTTATCAAAAGCAAAACAAGTACTAGTATGAAAGAAAGACAAAAACTGTAAAACGATAAATGATAAACGATGGGTTGCCTCCCATCTAGCGCCTTATTTATTGTCATGGCTTGACATAGTTACCTCGAGTACTTGACTTCGTCGATATAAGTGATGGATTATTTTTTAAATGGATTCAGACGACAATGAAGCTTAATTATAGGCATGCAATCTTTTTCGAGATGACTCTTGTGCATACATACCTCAGGAGAGATACCAATTATATCATCAATAGTCCAACCCATAACTCTCTTGTACCTCATCAGAGCAGAGATGAGAGCCTCTACATGCTGTTTACTTAAATCATCCGCAACACTCTCCGGAAGTGTATTTCCATATCCCAAGAACGTATACCTTAGGTGACTTGGTAGCTCTTTCGATTCTAGAATTGGTGGTTTTTCAATGGAAGTCTTCGCTGTTTGTGAAGGTTGATTCCTAAGATCAAGGTCCGGATGTTTAGGAGTATGAGAATAGGACCCTATTTCTGTTAGAGCACTCGTAGTTTCTTCATAATCTTCATCATCCTTATGCTAACATTCAGTAGCACAGCAGACAATGGCTCAACAGTAAGCGGCTTTTCTACAGATAATGCTTTCTTATCCTCATAAGCTACGGAGAACACATTCATATCGCTGGGCTGCTTCATTGCTTTGCATATATCAAAACGGACCACTTCGTCATTCAATCGAAATAAAAGCTCATTAGCTCTCATGTCAATAAACACACTTCCTGTTGCAAGGAAAGGACGTCCCAAGATTATAGGAACTTCAGAGTCTGCCTCACAATCCAGAATTACGAAGTCTGCCGGAAAGATGAATGAAGAAACCTTCACCAACACATCATTCAAGATACCCACAGGTCATTTTACCGACCTATCAGCCATCACGAGCCTCATATTGGTTGGTGTCGGATCGCCTAACCCCAACTTCCTGTAGATGGATAGTGGCATCAAATTGATGCTAGCACCCAGATCGCACAATGCCTTAGCAAAATTCATAGATCCAACAGTGCAAGGAATAGTGAAGGCACCAGGGTCGGCCTTTTTCTGAACTAATGATCGGGTAGCAATTGCACTGCAGTGATGAACATCATCTTTCAACTCATAACTTGCTGCCCGCTTCTTTGTTAAAAGATCCTTCATAAATTTTGCATACCCTGACATTTGTTCAAGTGCCTCCACCAATGGAACATTAATGGTCAGCTGCTTTAACATAGTCATGAATTTGTTGAACTTCGTGTCATCCGCCACCTTCTTCAATCTTTGAGGAAAAGGTGGTGGTGGGTATGAAATTGTTTTCTCCACGGCTTTCCTCTACTCTTGCTTCCGAATTTTGGTCTTTTCAGGCTGCAAACCACTAGGGGTGACGTCATGGACATCTTGGTCATTGTCTATGGCATCCTCATCTTCTTTATTTTCGGCCACTTGCTTACTTTGGGATGAATTTTCTAGCACCTTACCACTCCTGGTAGTAATAGCCATGCATGATCCATCGTTCCTTGGATTTTGCACAGTGTTGCTACGTAAAGTTCCAGCCTTTCTTTGATTGAGTGTTGCTGAAAGTTGGCTCAATTGCTGTTCTATTTGCTTGATTGAAGTGGAATATGAGTCAACCAATTGCTTCATTGAGGACAAGTCGTTCTTCACCTCATTCACTCCCGTATTAGTTGCCTCTACTCCTTTCAATAGTTTAGCCATCATATCTTCCATTGACATATTTCCAGAACCAGATGCAGCGGCGTCACGTCTTCCAGGAGGAACATACAAACCACTCCTGTCAGTCTTATCCTTCCAACTACCTTGATCACGGTCCTTATATGCTGAATTATCATAATAGTTCCGACCTTGGTTTTCTTGAGCGTTGCCTCGGAAACCCCCCTGATTGTTCAAGTAGTTGGCTTCTTCTTCCGAATCAGATTCATTTCTTCCTTTTGATGCAACAGCTTTGACTTTTTTGGTCTTCCCTGATAATAGATGCTTTGTAAGAAGATCCACTTGTGTTTTCATGTGCGCCAAATCTTGATCGCGTTCTTCTTCTCTTCTCCTTTGGTCTGCAGTCATGCCAATAGATAAAGTGGGGCTTGCTACCTCAGAATCCCTGGTATGCCAAGCTCTACTTCGCTTCGTCATCCGATCTAGCATATTGCTTGCCTGACCAAAGGTGAGCTCCATGAATGATCCAGCCGCATTATCAACCACTGGCTTAGTCACCGAATTCAAAGCTCTGTATAATATTTCCATCAAGTGGACATTGGTCATGTGATGGTTTGGGCACCTCATAAGCTTCGTCTTGAACCTCTCCCATGTTTCGTGGAGAGCTTCAGTTGGAAGCTGACGAAAATTTATGATCTCATCTCTCAACTGTGCTTTTTTGGATGGCGGAAAGAATCTTTCTAGGAAAGTGTCTTTCAATTGTCTCCAATTTGTAATAGAATCAGGAGTCAGCCCATTCAACCATAGAGTTGCCTCCCCAGATAGAGACAATGGAAATAAGCGCAGTCGAATTGCATTCTGTCCAACGCCAGGATTGTCGAATGACTTGCATGTAGAAATAAAGTTGATCAGATGCATATTCGGATCATCGCCTGCTAGTCCACCAAATAATCCCTTGAGTTGAAAAAGCTGAATCATCGTGCTAGTGATATTGAACTTTGCTCCAGGTGCCAAGGGTGGCAGAATAATGGCTCCTATGGCACCATCTTCATCCAAATTGTCATCATTGTCATCAAAAGGAATCTGCACAGCTCGGCGATCAGGCCTCAATCGTGCTTGACGATCTCTCCTCTGCATGGGTGCCGCTATCTCAGCAGTACGCCGTGGGTTTAGTAGCTCCTCATCACCCAGGTCTTCATCATCAGGATTTGTTGCACAACCTGGTTTATCAATATTCTATTGATGCACTTGAGCAGCCATCCTTTCAATTTCACGTGGTGCATCCATTGGTGCACTGAACAAACCTGAATAAAACAAAAACAAAGACTAAAAGTAAAAGTACGAGAATCTTTGACCAAAGGGTCTAGTAATTATCACAAACTTAATTGACACTCGTATTCCCCGGCAACGGCGCCAATTTTTGATAACGCTCAATCTACAGCTCTCGTAAGAGTGTAAAGTAGTCATAGTCAAATATAGAACCCAACTGGGTTGGGTTCGATCCCACAGGGAATAGCTTGGTCAAAAAGTAAGCAAAGATTACTAGACTTTTAGTGCAAGTCTCGTAAAAGGGGGATTGTAATGTGTAACCAAAATATTAAAGTAAAAACTGAAAATAGCAAAGTAAAAAGAAAGAATGTTTAGTAGGTTGTAAAACAATGAGAATTAAGGAGTTGGGGTTATGTCCACCTTCTGAGTTATACGTCTCTATTGGCTATGAGTGTGTTGAATTCAGACATGCATGTGCTTATAGAGAATTGTATTCGATGGTAAATCCAGGCGTCTTTCGACCTATTCGAGGATTATTTCACTTTAACTCTTTCGAGCTTAAAGCGTGTCTAACGGTACGAATTCTCCAAGAGGTTAATCCAGTTATGGCACTAACTTTTCTATAGGGGATGGGACCCTACTACCTTGACATTATCTCTTTTCCAGACAGATAACCTTTCTTTCGAACAAGTTAAATGTTATACTGGCGTTATTCTATGCGTCTGCAGCCACAAGAATTTGCATTAAGATGAAGAGAATAATGATATAAGCAGCATACGTGTCACGAATTTACAAACTCATAGCAATAGATAGTATCTCATAAGGCTTCCATAACCCCAACAGAAAAGTTTAGCTACTCATGATTGCAACGGAAAACACAATACACATTATCATCATATCGAAATAATCACAAGCTCACGAAAAGTTATTTTGGGCGTCACTTGTGACGTGAATTCTGTTGCTAGTAGCAGTTCTCTTGTTGTAAAAATTAAAAGTCGAATAGATGAAAGAAAATTGTCAATAATAAATTAATAAAGAGAATTGTTTTGATGGATGGATGGATGGTGGATGGATGGGAATTGATGGAATGGGGGCATTGTGAGGAATGGCGGAATGTAGAATAAATAAAAATCTCTAGCAAAATAGGGTATTTATAATACCCATATCCTATTCCTACTAAGCTAATGAAATGCTTAACCAAATCCTACTAAGCTAATAAAATACTTAACCCAATTGTACTAGGTTAATGTATCATTATCCTAATCCTAATAAATTACTGTATTATTATCCTAATAGGTTACTGCTGGTCCCCAAAGTCTTCAGAAATGTTGTTTTTGCCCGGAACAGGTTTTCCATGCGTCACTTTTGGTCCTTGGCGTCCAAGATTTGCTTTCCTCCTTTCGTGAAGCTTTCTTTGGCGTCAAGTTATCCATAAAATGCTGAATTCTGCATCATTTATACCTGAAAACTAGCTAATCATGTTCGTTAGCTCACTTACAGGAAAAAGGACTAAAAGTGCATGAAATATATAATTTGTTCTCAAAACTTGGCTAAAATATGGGCAAAATCTAATGCTATAGGCGTGTAAATTCGCCTATCATCACAACCACTTTTCCTTAAAACAAGTAACCTTGTCTTGTGGAACTAGTAAAGTCAAACATCACTTGTTGAGCTTGAAAAACTGAAAAATTTAACATACTATATGTTTCCCTCCAATAACAAGTCATCCATTACAAAATGATATAATAGGGCTAAGGCTTCAAGTTGATGGATAAACGTGTGGACCCGTGACAAATACCACACTGCCATGTCACCCTAAACACTATTCACGATGTTAATTAAGCTCAAATTTGGATTTTCTAGTTTCTAATTATTGACTCTTAGTTTCCTTTAAATTGATTCGAGAACTAATTAACAAGCTAGTACATTCATACTGGGTTGTCAATTAGTCCTTTGAAGCCTTGTGTTTGTGTTAACTTTATTTGTGTGCTTTTGTCATGTGAATACGTTGTAACTCTTGTCTCTAGTCCGATGAGAATTCTTTGAGTTTCAAACAAGAATCAATTTTGGACAAGAGCATACTCATACCTTAAGGATTCACGGGTTACTAGCCAATCTACAACACTTGTGGAGCTTGAGTGTGAGTGAACAAAGGGAGTGTGAGTGAGGAGGGGGGTTTTAAACTAACTTGTTTGTTGCTTGTGTATGTAATACCTTGACAATGGAGGGAACCACGTCTCAAACTATGGATTCTAATGAAATGGAGAATATGAGGGTTACTCTTAAGGCTATGACCCGAACTCTTGAAAGGTTGAGTACGGAAGTGGGGGCCATAAGTGGAGAAGTGACGACTATTAGTGAGAGGTTAGAATAAGTGGAGATTCAAAAGAACTCTCGCCCTTCTACTCCTCGGCATGTTTCGTCAAGTGGACATGATAGACATTTCTCTGCCACCGTTACTCCCAAAACATGGTCACAATTGCCAAATCCTTCACTAGCTCTACTAAATGTCGTAAGCCAAACCACTCATAACCCCGTAAACCAAGACTCCAATAGACCAACCCATTCCCAAACTTCTCAAGTTCCACAAAAGGGACTTGGGCGGCCAATACCTCCACTAAATCCAAACCCTCTCTTCCAAGCTCCACTAAACCAAAGACCACCACCTCCACAAAATCTAATACCCTCCAAATCAGTTCCAAACATCCAAAACCATCCCATCCACTTTGAGGAATATGGTAGAGAGGATTATAAGGGGTATGGAGCCTTTGAGAATGCTTACATGAGGGGAGATGAGATGAGAGAGGAACGTATGGATCCAAGAAGATAGTGAAGGTATAGATAAAGGAAAAACCAACACCAAGAGAGATACATAGGCATCAATACCATCAAATTGAGCCTACCTATCTTTAAGGGTAAAAGTGACCCCAAGGTGTATCTTTCTTTGGAGTCAGCATGTGATAAAGTGTTTCAAGTGAATGATATCTCGTAAGAGAAGAAGAGTTGTTATATCATAGATCATTTTGAAGTCTATGCCAATACTTGG